>CAMXCT020000005.1:246083-286083 GCA_947184155.2 Cladocopium goreaui
CCTTTAATTTGAGCGGATAGCCAAAGCTAATTCTCCAAAAACGTGAAAGCTCAGCTGATTCTCTCAGCTTAAGCCAGACTCATGCGACATCAAACAACACCTCAACCTGCACTTCGGTGCATCTGGGAAGTCTCGCCCCTTCTTAGGTGGGCCGGGGCATGATTGCCTCACAGAAGTTGTACATCGGAAGATCGTGACCAGCAGTGCGGGCGCCCAAGTCTTGCATGGTTCCTATACCATTTTCCTATCTTTGATTGGCTAACCCTCAGTTTCAGTGGGAAAATCTGTGCAGTTTGAATATTGCTATCCCAGTGTAGTGGACTTAGAGGGAGGTATCACGGAATTACAAACCATTATCCATTTGTGATTGTGCACGGTTACATTATACGTCATAGAACTACTGTAGAATTCTATAATCCCCCATGTGTCAGTAGCTGCAATTTTCTTGACCATGTTTGGCAAGTTCTACCCCAGCTACAGTTGGCATTTCATCCTGAACTTCAGTGGTCGTCACTGGGATTTTTGAAGTAACCACCCCACCGTTTCCACAAATGATGACTCCGAAATACAATGCATCATATCCCAATAGTTAGCCGGGTATAGCCGGGGTATATCCAAGAAATAACATTGGAGCAGTGTCACAAAATGTTCCAAATCTACTGGAAAATCCCCACATGATTGTTTATTCTCGTGGGATAGCCAGTTCATGATGAATTATTATATTCCCGTGTATCAAGGATATGCAACACAAATCCTACAAAATAGCAATGCTACCGATTTTTAACAGGAAAACATGACAATAAAGCAACACATTTTGTGGTTTAACATGTTTAAAGACAAACTCATCTGTTCTTATTGCTCTTGTGGGCCGTCTTCAGCCCCAAATCTAGGACACATGATTATATAATTTCAGGTACAGCATTTGCCAAAAATACATACAGTATAATGTATTATAATATAAGTAAGATATCAATCATCCCATGTATAGCTGGTTGGTGGTTTCAATCCCTCTGAAAAATATTAGTCAGTTGGGAAGGATTATCCCATATATGAAATGGAACATAAAAGCCATGTTCCAAACCACCAATCAGATATATTGTTATTCCAATTATTCACCATTATTAACCATAGATTAACCATAGATTAACCAGGAAAAATAAAAGCCATGTTCCAAACCACCATTCATCATCATCAATCCTTTTCTTCCCCAAGGATTTCTCTCATTTTTCTCGGTTCCACAGGTCCACTTCGGTCTGTCCTGCAGGTTGGCGCTGCAAAGCAGCGCCACCGCGGCCGGGCTCTCGTCGGCCAGCGTGCGGGCGATGTAGACCTGCCAGTGACCGGGGATTTGAGGGATTGAAAGAAAACATGACAATTGGTATACCAATGCAGTATCTATATAGCTGATGATGATGATGATGATGATGGTGATGATGATTATGATTATGATCTATCTATATATAGTAGTAAAAATCTATAGTTGATGATGATATATCTATGATACACAGTATCCATATTAATGATGATATATCTTTAGTTGATGATCATCTTAATAGTTAAACATCTATAGTAAATATCTATATAGATGCCATATTAATAGATGATGATATATCTACTGTTTGATGGTTTCATCTCCAACTGAATGGGAAAAAAATCCACACCACCAACCAGAGTCTCTATAGTAAATAGTATCTATAGTAACTGGTTGGTGGTTTTAACCTTGAAAAATATGAAAGTCAATGGGAAGGATTATCCCATATATTGTGGAAAATAGAAAATGTTTGAAACCACCAACCAGGTAAATATCTATTTAGTTGATGATATATCTTTGAATGGGAATGGTTGATTCTTTGTAGGGACTAAACCAACTTGTTTTTTGACTGCCATGGTTCCGTGCCAGACTCGTGGAAACCGTGGCACAAAAAATTGGGATATCAATGAGAATTAGCCTCTGGTTATGTGTTACAGCTGGCTATGGAAAATGGCCCCTTTACAGATGATCAAAATTATGATTTACCTCTAAAGAAATTGTAACGTTCCATGATAGAATGAGTTATAATGACATTGAACCAGCCAACATGCCAAAATGATGATTACACCCGTCAGTTGATAGAAATATATTGGGAATATCATAGGAATATTTCAAGATACTCCTCGATGTAATCAAACATGGCAACTGGAAATCCCCTATAGAGGGAGTCTTGATGGGAAATTTTGTCTGGAACTGGGGAATTGTCAATTGTTCATTGCCATGTTTCATGACCGGAGGGTAATGGTGATTGAATGATATTTAATGGTCATTTACCCAGTAATTTTGAAGATACTAGGGATATAATGATTTTATATCAAGCGCCAATGAAGGCGCGCAGCATGACCAAAGCGGAGAGAAACACTGGGAGGTAATGATTTCTTAGTATTTACTCAGTGAGTCCGGAGGCTGATGGCCAGGATGTTTACCGATTGAAAGGCCCGCTTCGAGAGGTAGCAGCGTCCACTAGATAATGTGGATTGATATGATTGAAATCAGGCGGCGCTATCCACCCGAGCGCGTGATAGGCATCTTTCAAAGTTTCTGTTAGCCAATCCATTTTTGGTCGACCCACCCTTCTTGTTGGGAATGTTCTGTGAAAGTTAGTTCTACAGTCAAATAGCACTTATTGAAGCGGATCACTATGTTCTGCTCTCAAAATATGTCCAAAAAAATGGAGATGTATGTTGTATATAATATATATATATATATGAGTATATAATGTCTTACAACCAACAAGATGATAATTTGGCAACTGAAAGTGGTAGGAAAATCATGTTCCCTATCAACATGGCCTTTTTTTGGGGGAATAGGACCCCCTTATGTAACTGGGCAAAGCCATGGGGATCATCCCTTCTGAAAACATTTCTTATCTTTTTGAACATCGGATGTTGAAGCGGTAAAAAATGTCATATTCGGAGAAAATGGCAACCTTATGTAACCTGAATGACTGTGAAAACATTCCAAACTGAGTTTAAACACATAAAGAATCCATCCATCTTCAGAATCCATGCCCGCCTCATAGTGGGTGATAACCGAAGCATCTGATGGCTCCTGGCGGCACCGGGTTTCAACAGCCACTTCCAAGGTGACGTGACAGAAGCGTCACCTCCGATGATGTGTCCACTCAAACTCCTCAAGTGAAAGATGTCCAATATCTGCAGATATCTGTGGATTGCCATTGAAACTGCTTTTTATCCATATAGTTCCATAATATTTCCCTCATTTTTCCGAATTTTTCCTGTTGGAAAGCACCATGGTAACCTCCCCACTGGCCCATCCAACCCCGAAAATCCGAAACGCGTCCTCCCAGGTGAGGCTACCTCCCAGATCCGTGGCGTCCAAATCGAAATCGGGGAAGGTCACATTCTCCTGAAACAGATGGGTTTACCCGGCCTGGTAAACCAATATTTTAATGGGATCTATAATGGGAATTTATGGGAATATGGTGGTTTAATGGGATCTAATGGGTTTTATCCTCTGGTAAACAGCCACATAACGAACTGGAAAGATCCACCATGTGAAAAATGGATAAATCAACTGTTTCGACTGGGCCATTTTCAATAGCTATGTAAACGTTTACCAAAGGGTATGTCTTGATGTTTCACAAACCTCAAAAAACAATGGGATGAAGGTTAGAACAGCTTGTGTCCACTGGTGTTTATGATGTTTTCTGATGTTTCACCCACTCTGTCCAACTTTATCTCTACAGGCTTCATGGGGATTTCATCCCATCCCCAAACCTCCACATCTCCACCGCCAAAAACCAGCCAAGCGGCCACCGCCGCGTAGGTGTCCGAAAAGCCGGCCGTGACCGGGGTGCTTTGCTCGGCCAACGTGGAACGGGTGTAGACCGCCAGCAGCTGGAAGTCTCCGAACCTCCAAACGACAGAAGACTATTGGAAGCTTGGAAGGTGTTGACGCTGGAAAATCGTCCAATGGGAATGTTCCAATGTTCCCCTTAAAACGTCCAGGAATTTCAGGGAATTTTCCCAGCTATACACCTCCAGGAAGTTCAGGGGTTTTCGATTGCCATGGACCGGTGATGAATCTCAGGAGAAATCCATTGGTGAACACCAAGATAATCCAAGATAGCTGGGATTTATGGATGTGAAGAACCATGCCAATGGAAAACATGGCTAACAAAAAATAGCTGGTTGGATGTGAATAACCATATATCAATGGAATAACCGTGGGATTTGAATGGAAAACAACATTTTGGCATATTAATGGTTTTGACCCATCCCCCATTGAGAAATGGCTGGTGATTTTTTGTAGAGATCCGATCAAAAAAAGCGGAGTACAGCTGTATCCGCTGTATCCATTTGTGAGGAAGAATGAACGGATCTGCGAGGAATAGGAAACACGAGCACAAGTTTTCCAAACATGGAGTTACATGGAGTTACAGTACAAGATTCATCAAGATTCTAGGTTGGAAGCCCCATGGTTGCTCATAGTCAATCAATGTCAATCATATCATCCTTTTGACCCCCATCTCTACCCGTTCATTGCTCAGACACGTGGTGTCGCTGGGGATCACTTTGGCATTGCTTCCGTGCGGCACCACACCGACCTTGTTTTTCCAAAACGACAGGTTGGAAATTTCCAAGCAATGACGATAACGAAAAATACAGATACCATCTGGTTATGACTAACATAGCCATGGAAAGTCACCATTTTTTAAAGGTAAGCCATCTATAAATGGGCCATTTCCCATGGCTATGTTAAATAACCAGAGGGTACTACCATGCTATGATTTGTTTGTATGTATGGTGGATATTTCTAGCATTGTTTATACAACATTATAATATTATACACCATATCTAAAGATATCTAGAGTATACCACCAAAGGTCAGTATAGTTTAAATGATGTTTACAACAATCAATCATACTGTGTATCAGCAATAGTATATTACCATATCATAATTATTGTATACGGTATATCAATGTATATCATATCTATAAAATCTATAGCATAATAAGCAATAATAATAATAATTATAATTATAATTATAATTATAATAATTATAATAATAATCACACACACACACGCATCATCTAGAGTCCAAAGTATTATCGAAAGTGTGATGTTAGTGTTTCTCTAGTGATAAAGGTGACGCTGATCCAGCACGGATCCAAGGATACCCGTGCCTCAGAACGCTCGTTACCAGAGGTGTAGAAGTACAAGATGTAGTCCTGGCCATGGCATAAACAGCTTGCATTTGCCTCCTACTGGGATATAGCTGGGATATGTTTGCATGGATTACTGGGATTGGAAGCATGTAGCTAGTTCAGGATATAGCTGGGATTACAGATGATTACAGCATATTGCAAAATACAAATATATGCCCTGGTCAGGTCACATGGGATTAATATGGATTAATGAGCTTCGGTCATCCCAATGCTATGGGAATCCAGCCACATATTGGGTATAACCGGTATAACTGGTATAACCCTCCTGTTCAAACCAAAATAGGTGGCAAATGGATGTTCATCCCCACATGAAAGTATAGGTTCTGACACATCCTGCTCGTACCTGTTTCCAGTAGGCCTTGTGACACATGGACAAGTGGGTTCCATGGTCAATTCCACGTCTCTCTTCCAAGTCAGCGGCATCAGCAGCACATTTGATGTTGATGTTTTGCATTGGTGACCACAACGTGCATTTTGGGGACATGAACATTTCATCAGGCTCATCGGTGTCGATCTTGTGGAGAAATGCTCTGCGGTGTGTGCTGAGTGAAAAATCCCAGCCTTCATTCAAACCAAAACGTTCAACATGAGCACCAAGCTTTGAGACTTCGGTCGAAAGGCGACCTGCTCCGACGTAGACTTCCCAGACAACGGGTGTTTTGGCTCGAGATCAAGATCCATCTCTGGCCATGTGAATCATACCTGAGACTTGGTTGTGCATGGACGTCCTGAACATGGATTGTCTCCATTCTATCCATAATAATCATAATATCGAAATGTTGCCACCGTTTGTGTCGGTTAAGGCAGCATTTTGATGCTAAAATCACCATTATGATTCATGATCCATATCATCCCATTAAATGCCATACATCCCATAAAATCCCATCCTTGATGCTTAAATCCCATGAAATTGAACATGTTAAACCACCAATCCACGGATTCGTGAACCAAAAAACAATATCGCCTCACTCCATCTCCGGACATTTCCGGACCCGAACATGGCTACGACCCCGCTCCTTGACTCTGCTCGAGCTGGGTGCTGGCCATGTGACTTCACCACCCAATTCCAACAAATCCAGGTCGAAGTCCTGTCGCCAGGGCAGCTGTGGCGATGAAGATCTGGTTGATGAACTTAGAGTTGCTCTTGTTTCAAGGCATAGATCTAGATCTGATTGAAAATGATGCTATTGAGTTTTTCTATGTGGTTTGATTGGTCATCCTGCAACATTTAGCATTGTTTAGCTGGGTATGAAATGTTGCTCCACCAAACAGGAGAAGAAACAATTATCCCGGCAGGAGACCCCAAACAGTGTGGGGGAAGGAAAGAGTAAATGCTGATGATGATGTTTAATGTTGATGATAATGATGATGATGATGATGTTGATGATGATGATGGTGATGTTGTGTTGTTGTTGTTGTTGTTGTTGTTGTTGGTGATGGTGATGAATATGATGATGATAATGATGATGATAATGATGATGATGATGGTGATGGTGATGAGGGTGATGATGATGATGATGATGATGATTGTGATTGTGATTGCGATGATGCTGAATGGTGATGATGATCATGATGATGATGATGGTGATGATGATGATGATGGTGGTGATGATGATGATGATGGTGATGATGATGATGGTGATGATGATGATGATGATCATGATGACGACGATGATGATCATGATGCTGATGATGATGATGATGATGATGATGATGATGATGATGTGGATGTTGAGGAGGGGGAGGAAGATGATGATTTTGAGGAGGATCATGTTGAGGAGGAAGACCGATCCCAAGACCGGGAAGCACACTTTGTGGGAGCCTGCGCAGTCGAAATTCACATGGACATGTCGCAAGAGGCATTTTGTGAAGAAATTTACCGGGAAAATGCCGGTTGCCAATCCCGGGGCAAGCATTTTGCGCGAGCTTGCGCGTTCGAAATGCACATGGACATGTCGCAAGAGGCATTTTGTGAAGAAATTTACCGGGAAAATGCCGGTTGCCAATCCCGGGGCAAGCATTTTGCGCGAGCTTGCGCGATCGAAATGCACATGGACATGTCACAAGAGGCACTTTGTGCAGAAATTTACAAGGAAAATGCCGGACGCTTCCGATACCACCTCGATTGAACACCGGACCTTATACCATAAGAACCCCCGTGTGGCCACACTGTTTGGGGAATTAAGAAAGGCAATCCAAGGATTACGCAAGGAAAAAATGGGAGAGTGAAGTACAACTTAGAAGTCTTAGAAGTTCAAGGCGTTGCAAAGTAGGCCGAGAAAACCGAGCCGCTGATGGTAGCACCGGTAAAACCCCACAACTCCCGGGGTAAGTGTGGTTCCGACTAGATCAGCCCCGACATTTTGCCTGCCATCTTTGGTGATACGTTCCGCTACCACATGATATCCTTATGATATTCCCACTTATGGTTGGCTATATCCTGATTCTCCCAATTATTGATGTTTATAAATAAACCACGACTGTTCATGGTTATACCCACCATTCGGTTCTGGGTTAAAACGCTGTTATCTTTCCTATCCCGAAATTTTGCAGTATGATTATTCCACTGTTGTAGGTCATATCTGATTGTATGTATATTCCACCAATATCAAAATCATATCCCCATTACCCATGTGCTTTACACTTCCATTTCAAGTCCAAAAAAATCACCATTCTTTTTGTTTTCCATGATTTTTCCGGCGATTTTTCCCCGACCCCGCGCTGGCTACTTGGGCACCTGGAAAGCGATGCGCGACACACTGGCGGAGTCGTCATAGATGAGCTGCACCGCTGGGGTGGTCTGCTCTGAGAAGCTGGACCTGTTGCGATGTCCAATCATTTTGTCTCAGATTGAACTCGAGAATGAGGGTAAGCCAGCTTAAAGGTTCCGAAGTCAGGGTGAACCGAAAATGATCTAAGTCACAGTCATTGTTGTTTCTGGGGGAAGCTAGTGATTTTAGGGCTCCACATTTAGATCATTTTAGGCTACCCAATGAATGGTTCATAAAGCAATAAAAGTTTCTGGGGTGAAATCACATTTTCTTTTGGGTTGTTTGTAAACAATCATTAACGCCATATTTTTGGATGGTCAAACCATAGTTGAGAAGTGATAAACCTTCATGTGTTTCTTGGGCTGTAAACAGATTGTGTGGAACGGCGCGTGTTTTTGCAGTTGGGAAAGCGATAAATTGATATATCATTTTTGGTTGAACTTTTAACCGCGGGCATCGTGTGTGTGTACACCGTTATAACAAACGGTTTTAGTTCTGTTTATTGCGCTTGTACAATTCTCAAAAAGCAGGGGGCAGAGGTGCCCATGTCACTTCCTCTGCCAACGAAGCTGGGTGACATGTGGTAGGGTGACATGTGGTAAGGATATAGGTGAGGGACGCCTGATCTACGTACCTGCTATGGTTTAAACTGTTGACCTTCTGTTTCTGTTTATGAGCTGTGCGTTGTTTCTTCGATCGCGATTCCGTGCCGCTGCAAAACTACTGCCAGGCAACTCAGGAAAGCAGGCGAAGACTATGACATCATTCACACTTTCCACTCACCATTACCCCACAGTGTGTCACGGGTGTTTGACCTGACTTGGTCGCACCGTCGGTTGGTTTCAACCAATCAAAAAGTTATGAGCGGGCATTTTCCCGTATTCAGAGTGGAGTATGAATCTCCGAAGCCGTATGCACTTCGAGTGCATTTCAAGCGTCATATGACGAAGTCAAGATTTTACACCGTAAAATCCAATCGAAGCAGCCATAAGGCGAAGAAGCCATAAGGCAGAAGTTTCGTCCAATTAGGACAAAGCAGACATAAGTCGAAGTTCTCAGCACCACGGGTGCAATACAAGTGCTTTTTGGTCTGACTCTCAGCAATCCAAATGTGTATTAAGTGAATCTCTTGGATCTCTTGTGTTTCAACATACAAGGGTACTTTCAATCTTTGATTCACGTTGGTGACAGTTTTGATGATTTCGAGCCATGTTTCCCAAGAGTCGCGATCCACCTTTGCCATTTTCTGAAGTTTTTCTACTGGACAGATCCCTGCTCGATCTGCACCATTCTTGTTGCACACGTTCGGAATATTCAAGTGAGTGGATCATCATCGTTTCCAAAAAACCTTGGGGTTTCGCTGAACATTGTTGGACGACTTTGACACTACCGCATAGAAGCTGCTACTGCCGATCATTTAGCTCCTATCATTGGTCAGATTTTCGAGGATGAACGACAGGCTGAGACGCAACAAAACATGTGGAATTTTCTACAAATGATGATGACGATGAATCCAACACTGATGAACTCACAATGTTCATGCTTGTATGTGTATCAACCATGTCGGGGGCCACAAACGGATACTTCTGGTCCGGAACCCTACGCTTTTAGTGCGGGGCACTCAACTGGTCCGGGACCCAGTCAATGTGATTTAGGTTGAAACATTGTCTCACCACATGATTGATGAATACAAAGCCTGTGGGGTGGGTGATCAACCTAATTTGGAGGCAGTCAAATTTTGAGCAAAGCTTCCTTTGAAAATCAGATTCGTTTTCCGGCTGCAGTTCAGCATGTTAAGAATCAGTGACTAGTTTTGACCAAGACAGTGTAGGCCCTGTCAATTCAGATGGGCAGCTGTGCGCATTTCATGAATTCAGAACGTTTTCGAAATCTGTTCGGTCCTACTGTAGACGACTGTTACTGAACGGATGTCAGTGGATTGCATGCCTCCTCCAATTTTCGAACAATTTACCTTGGAATCTCCAACAATTTTTGATGTGGATTTTGAGTCAATGGACAGCTACTTCATTGCTTTTGCTTGCTTATAATTAGACTCAACGTTGGATCCTTAGCATTTTTCATTCATTTTTTGCACCTGCCTCAGAACTGGATTTTTGAGTGGTGGTCACAAATAAATGTTGTGCATATGCGATTACACCGGACTGGAGATGAAGTTTGAATGTTCGAAATTATTGCGATCATCTCAAGCTGATCATGACTACATATTCTTGTTATGCATATTGAGTCGAAACTTGTCGGAACCTTTCTGGTCAAGAGCTCAGCAACAACTGCAGTTCCGGAACTCAGATTTTCCACTTGCCAATGTACTTGTGCGATTACTCATTCTTGACGATGAGATGGAATCACAAATGATGGAATCACAAATGAGGTCTTGGTTGAAAGGCTTTATCGTACATCATCAGGTAAGTTTTGCTCATTCATTATGCATTCATCGTCCTTGTCAATGGCATGAGTTGCTGATTCGGACATTTTTGGATGACAAGGTATTTACTCCCTGTAAAGCTACTCCAGTACAGACTGTACAACAGATTCGCAATTCAGCACCTGAGCGGATTTTTCGACATTACGCGTGGGGCTTGGATTTCAATGCGAAACTCAGCACGGGTTACATATTACCAAAACCTAGTCGCATGTTCAAAAAGGCTAGACCCATTATCAACTATAGCACATCGTGGCCGCGGAAGTTGGGCCAAGCCATTGGTATTGCATTATTGGAAATACTCAACATTGTTTATTCTGACCTTTTGAAATTTCAGGATGCACACACTGTACTTGAACAAATTCGTTTGATGTTTCAAGTCATTGCTACTGATGAACGGACATTTGAAATCCATCAATCTGACATCGCTGGCTTCTACAATCAAGTGGAACATGATCGAATTCTTCAAGCTGTTGATTTCGCAATTCATCGTTTCTTTGCTCTGCAGTGAGTATCTTTGGAATCATCTATACAGACACACAATCATAAGTTGGAACGCACACTACGCATTTTTCAGGGTCATTGGCGGTCTTAGAGCAAGCAGTTTCGAGAATTTAAACTGGCTCATATTTGGGATTTGGTAAAATTCTTACTTCAGCACTCGTTCTTCCACGTCGGGACCCAAGTTTTTCGTCAACATCGTGGTGCGTCTATGGGCTCACAATGGGCGCCTATTTTATGTTCGGCTGTTGCATTAATGAGAGAGTACAATTTTTTCCAGGTTTATCCCATGTTGACAATAGAGCTCATCAGGAGATTTTCAGATTCACCAGGCAATAATAGGTTTTTCTGCGGTTTGCCCCATTTCGGGGCCATTGTGTGTGTAAACCGTTATAGCAAACGGTTTGGTTTTGATGAATCAATCATGTTCTGATGAAGCAGGGAATTTTGTTATGCAGATTGAGCCGAAACTTGTCGGAACCTTTTCGGTCAAGAGCTCAGCAACAACTCAAGCTCATTCTGCAGTTCCGGAACTCAGAATTTCCACTTGCCAATGTACCTGTGCGATTATTTATTCTTGACGATGAGATGGAATTACAGATGAGTCTTGGCTGAAAGGCTTTATCGTACAGTCTTGTGCATCGTTTATACAGCATTTGCATACGCTTTTTTTTTAAATGTTAGGATTTACGACTTATAGAACACGGTTCAACTTTTTGCTTTTCACATCACTCGTCATCGTCATCAGGTTCTTTTAGGCCAGGTATTCATTCTCTTAGGCAGGCTCTTTAGGTCAGTTTTCTTAGGTAAAAACTAGGCGGTTTGCGGTTTTGCCCCATTTCGGGGCCATTGTGTGTGTGTACACCGTTATAACAAACGGTTTTAGTTCTGTTTATTGCGCTTGTACAATTCTCAAAAAGCAGGGGGCAGAGGTGCCCATGTCACTTCCTCTGCCAACGAAGCTGGGTGACATGTGGTAGGGTGACATGTGGTAAGGATATAGGTCAGGGACGCCTGATCTACGTACCTGCTATGGTTTAAACTGTTGACCTTCTGTTTCTGTTTATGAGCTGTGCGTTGTTTCTTCGATCGCGATTCCGTGTCCGCTGCAAAACTACTGCCAGGCAACTCAGGAAAGCAGGCGAAGACTATGACATCATTCACACTTTCCACTCACCATTACCCCACAGTGTGTGTGTTTTTTCAGCGCTCCTTTTCTGTGTGCAGAAATCCGCGCGCGCCTGCAGCAAGACAGCTGGTTGACTCTTGCCGGTTCTCATTTTTGAGAAACTTTCGATCCTAGCCCTCTCACTCTGCTTGGCAACCACAGTGTCTGGTGGGTAAAAAGAGTCTGCGGCCTGATTTCATTTCATTTCCACCTGTGGCTCTGCATGGCATAAGAGCCGGTTGGGTGGCAAGTTGGCAATGGCCAGGGTCATAAGCTGTTTTTTTTTATGAAGGTCGTATTTTTTTCGGCTGCACTTCCAGCATAACTTCAGCTTAAAGCC
Organism: Cladocopium goreaui; assembly: GCA_947184155.2. Taxonomy (NCBI): domain Eukaryota; class Dinophyceae; order Suessiales; family Symbiodiniaceae; genus Cladocopium; species Cladocopium goreaui. The sequence goes on from CAMXCT020000005.1 coordinate 258,526, forward strand.
GAAGGTTGGAGACTTCAGTTCAAAGCCAGCCGACACGCTCCCATCAAGATGGGACCAAGGCTTTACCAACGGTTGCGGCATCGCCTCCGTACCATAGGAGCCGTGCCCTCCGAACACTCTCCCTCTTCCTCTGGCTATTCCGTTTTTCTCACATACGACTTTTCAAGGCGATGTCCAACTATGGCTTACCTGGAAATCCTAAGGTTGTATTTTTTTTGCACTCGGCTGATTTGAGCTCAAAAAATGTATTTGTTAAGGCAAAAATGTACTTGCATATAGAAAATGTTTTTGGGTGGACCTTTTGATCTGAAGCGATGGTTTTGGTAGCTATAAGGGACTTTCAGATACTCTTTCAGTATCTCTATACATGATCCAACAAATTCTACATGTGTAAAGCAATTTTGGTCCTGACAGAATTTGAGCCCACTAGGGTTTGGACTCGAACTGCCATCTAATCTGAAGTAAACCCTGAGGATCCGATATTGAAAAAAATCAATCCCTGTATTGAAAAAATGCTGTTCAATATTATTGAAAATGGTCTAGCTCAGAGGCTTAAAATTCAATATCGTGATCAATCCTGATATTGGTCTGATATTGATCTGGTATTGATCCTGATATTGGTCTGATATTGATTCTGATATCGATCTGATATCGATCTGGTATTGATCTGGTATTGATCTGATATCGATCTGGTATTGATCTGGTATTGATCTGATATTGATCTTGATATTGCAAGCTTTTTCCTTTATTGAGCAAACAGAGGTGAAACTGAGATGAAACTAAGGTGAAACTGGCCTGCTGTCAGCCTTTGGCTTTCTTTCAAACCTTCACACCATGTCATTCACCTTCAGCTGCAAAGCCATGATGTACTTGGTGATGACAGATTCACTCAATCTCACAGCCCTGGTGCCATGTGAGCAGCTGTGTCCCAAGGTGGAAATGTATCCCATGAAAGATTCCTGCTTGTATGTCCAGCCCCAGAGTACGCCTTATTGAAAAGATTCAATTAAAAAGAAACGCCAATTTCAATAAGTGAAGACCATTTCAATAAAATTATCATTTTTATTGAAATTGTGTTTCATCACCTCTATTGAAAATTTCAATAAGATTTGTACCCAAACCAATAAGGATTTTATTGTATTTTCAATAAGGTGTTCTACATTTTTCATTGTTTGATCATGTGCTTGTCCTATTCATGAATGATTTGGCACATGGAGTGGAAAACAGCAGCTCAGCTTTTTTCACACCTGATGCCACTCCGTGAATTTCAGTAGGCCCTTGTGCAAGGCTGCTGCCAAAGCCCTTTTCAAGGCTACAAAAGCCCTTTTCAAGGCTAAAAAGCCCTTTGCAAGGCTGCTGCCATTAATCTTCACTGTCTGAGCTTGCAAAGTTGAACTCAGCACCCTGGCTCCTCAAGTGGAATGCTAACCTAAATCTCCAAGCTATTTTGAGTGGAACTAAATGGGCTGTGGTGCCATTGAGGCAAGCATGCCCCAAGGCAGACATATGGCCCACCATTGTTTCACCAGAGTAGCAAGAATAAAATTTTGGATTGAACCACCTGAATTGGAGCTCCAAGTGCTGGCAGAGGTGCATTTTCGGAATGGTATTCCACATTAATACACCTTGCTGGAGGCAAAGAACTGAAAGCCTGCTGTAGTGTAGCAGGCAACTGTTCATGGCCTTGGAGAAAGTTCTGGCATCAGTTTGGCTGGGGTGCATCCCAGCAGAATCCATCACCTCATACACAATGTTCAAATGTTTGAAGCATTTGTACTTGTGCTGTGAATATTCATCTGTTGCCAGATTGGCCTCACAGATCTGGAGGAACACTGGAACCAGCCACCTGCATTGCTTGGCCTTGATGCCACTGAGGGATGGGAAAGTGTCCCACTTGCTTTTGGGAGAGCAAAAAGCGGACATAGGGAACCTTTTGACTTGGTGCTCAGACTCAATGCCCAGCTCTTCATAAAACTGTGCTATTTTGTTCTGAAGGTTCCTCAACCTCTCCTCCTGAGTGCCATGATCATGTGATCTCATGTCCAAGGCTGCATTGGCAATGCAGTGGGCTGCCAATCCTTCCTCAAGGACATGAAGGATATCATATTTGAATGTCAGGCCAGACACAGCTGGCACTTGAGACACCAAATGCTCAGTTGGTGATGTGCCCTTGTGGTCCACAACTGTTTCCCTCCAGGAAGCAGTGGGTCTGAAATCATTGTAGGGGTGGCTTGATTTGTTCGCAACACAATTCCAGCACATTTGCTCCATGCTTGCACCATTGAGATGGAATTCATTGGCCATGTATTCACCAATCCTCTATACCCAGCTGTGCTGAGAGGATGTCCTGCCATCTTGGCCCTCCAGGAGCCAGTGGGCCAATCCTTGCCCATATGGTCCATTTCTGGGAACTTGTTGTAGAAGGTTGCCTCCAGGCTCCAAACCAGCACCTTCCAAATATGATGCATGGTGTCTTTTGAATCATCATCTTTGTTTTTGTTGATGCAGCCCTTGGGCAAGGCAATAAGCAACAACTGGGAGGTGGCAACATTCCAGCTGCTCAAAAGGGATCTGAAGCTGATGACATTGATGCTATCATTTCGCTGAAATTGCCCTCCATCTCCATGAAGACCCAATGGGACAAACATCTTTCTGGAATCCTGAGCTCACAGAAAACATGCTGCAAAACCAGCCTGGACAGGGGCCACACAGACATCAAACAATTGCAATCCAAGTGTCTTTCACTGGTGAATGCTGGATCTGTGGATCTTTGGAGCTGTGCTCATTCCAGAAGCTCTCCAGATTCTGGAGGCCACTCACCCCATCTTTCAGGCACAAATAATCGAACCATTCATGGGGGAGAAACATCCCCACCTTTCTTGTGGCAACAGACATGCCATCAGATGTTCTAAGAAGGACAGGACACTCCACACTGTAAGGGTTTGGCACATCTATATCAGCAGCCTTGCAATATTTTGTTTCCAGCTGGTGGGCTACATGGTTGGGGTTTTGCCCATTGTTCCCCAAAGATGCCATCTCTTGGATGTCTGAAGAACTTTGCCCTGACTTCACTGCTGCCATGGCAAGGGCTTGTATGGAAGGTCCCTGGGCCCAAAAAAGAAAGCAAAGATGGCCCAAAGCAACTGCTATATGTGTTTTGGATGAAAGATTCACAGATACCCATGTGCTACCAAGATGCTGACATGCCATTGGCAAAGTGCTCCAGCAAACAGGCCCCCAATGGAGACATCTCTTCTGCTTCTCTCATGTTGCTGCTGCTTCCATGCTGCCACTTCTTTCTTTTCCATTTTGCCTGCATGGCTACAAATCAAAGCTGGGGCCCTTTCACAAAGGCCAGGTGCTGCCCTTTTGCAAGGCTTGTGCACAGCACTGATGCTTGAGCTTGCAAAAACTGCAAAAAGGGAGGTATGCAGAAAATGTGGTGGGGAGCACAAGCCACTGCCACAAGCTACTGCCACTCCCAGCCCCAGTTTTCAAGTTTTTCAACTTCTTGCCACTTTCCTCAAGCAACTGCCCTTTACCAAGGCTTTGGCCATTTGCTGCCAGCCCTTTGCAAGGCACTATATGCTTCCCTTCTCGTTCTTTCAAGGCTTTGGAAACCCTTTTCACAGCCAAAGCTGCTTCCAGCAGCTCTTCCTTGGCAGCTTCCATGTTGACCTTACTGCCTTGCTTCACCAGCTTTTGCAAACTATCCAAAGATGCTTGCACAGATTTGGCATGGGCTGTGTCTTTGGAGCCACTGCTGCCTTTTGAGATGTCATTCTTCAATGACTTCAGCAGTGTGATCATTTTGACGATCCTTTTGGCAGCTAGATCCTTGCTTTGGTTCTTTCCCAAGTCTGAAAGAACATCTGCTTCATCCACAGTTGCTTTCAGCTTATTCTTATCAGCCTGCCCATCCTCTTCATCATCAACATCTTCACTTTCTTTGTCTTTGATGGCCAAAAGGCCTTTCCTTTTTTTCTTTGCCTTGTCTGGCAGAAACTCATTCAAGGCATCCTCACCCAAGTGTCCCTCAGTGCCTTCCAGCATGGAGCCAATGTCCTTGGCCCTGACCCATTCCAAAGCTTCAACCTTTTGGCACCCTTCAAAGGACATTTGGTGCCTTTGCTGTGCGTCCTTGTAGTGAATCTCTTGGTTCAGAGAGAATTGCCACTCATGTTTGTCTCTTGGATCTCTTCTGCAAGAAATACTGCCCCTGGACACCTCAGAAGGGATGGGGTGCTGGAAGTTGAACAATCAAAACTAAAGCAGCAAGCAGCATGGCACTGGTGTGCTAGTGTTTTGAAAGGCACCCTCCTCATGGCTTCTTTCAACCCAAACCTTGTGAGGATGCTCTGAAAGGGGACCCACTCCTGGGTTTCCTTGCTACCTTAGGTGGCACACAGGTGCACACAAACAGACAAGGCCACTGCAGGCTTGCATCCAAGCCACCAGCTGTTTGGCTCAGCTGGATGAGTTCCTTCTGAAATAGGTTGCCCTTCTTCAAATCCCCTTTGGTGTCCAAGAAAACTTTGAGCAGCTGCTTCTTGGGCCCATCTGACCCCTTCCCTTTGCAGGTTTCGTTCCAAAGCTCTGTTGCCTTTTCATCTTTGAGTGCATCCCTGGCCCTTGAGAACCTTCCCCACAGGGATTCTCTTTGGCCTTGGGTCAAAGAGCTGGGGAATTCATCCACTGACTTCCCTCCTTTCTCATGGAACTTCTCCATCTTTTCCTCAAGGGACAGCCCCTCATCATTGTTGGGGAGAGCCAATGCAGCACTTGGTTTTTTCATTCCCTGAGGCATTTTCACAGCCTTTGGCTTTGCCTTTGGCCCTTTCACAAGGCTTTCCTTTACCTTTGGCCCTTTCTCAAGGCTTTCCTTTGCACTTGGCCCTTTCACAAGGCTTGCTGCTTTGGATTTGTTTTTCTCATCAGTTTTTGTTTTTTTCAAAATTCCCTTCGGCTTAGGGCTTTTCATGGCTTTCATTGCCTTTCCCATGGTGGACAGCTGCCCTTTGCAAGGCTCTTCCCAGTTTTTTTTGTCACAAAAATCCTTGAGCCTGAGAGAATGCTGCATTGCTTTTGTCATGGCCAAATTTTTCTGTCTTTTTGAAAATGTGTGATTTCCATCTTGGGCATGCTGGTGCCAGAAAAAACAGCAGCCATCATATGGCATCATATGACATCATATGATGGCCCCTCCCACCATATAATGGGTTTTTGCCATCATATGATGGGTTTTTGCAATCATATGATGGCCCCTCCCATCATATGATGTCATATGATGCCATATGATGGGCCATGATTTTCAACAATGTTTTGGTGTTGTTGTTTTTTCCTCCAGCAATTTGAGTTGCTGTCCAATTCAAATTACTTTACTTCGAGTTTTCCCCACCATGGCATTTATACATTTTGTTACTGGCAAATCTTCTGGCATTCTATCTGACATACCTTCTGGCATTTTATCTGGCATATCTTCTGGCATTCTATCTGGCATATCTTCTGGCATTCTATCTGGCATATCTTCTGCAATCTGTTCTGGCACATCTTCTGACACTCTATCTGGCATATCTTCTGGCATATCTTCTGACATTCTATCTGGCATTCTATCTGGCGAATCTTCTGGCATTCTATCTGGCAAACATTCTGGCACTTTATCTGGCATACCTACTGGCATTCTATCTGACATTCTATCTGGCATACCTTCTGGCATATCTTCTGGCATATCTTCTGGCATATCTTCTGGCAGTTTATCTGGCATATTTTCTGGCATTCTATCTGGCATATCTTCTGGCATATCTTCTGGCATATCTTCTGGCATTCTATCTGGCATATCTTCTGGCATTCTATCTGGCATTCTATCTGGCATATCTTCTGGCATTCTATCTGGCCGTTGAGGTCCAGCAGTGCACACTGAGCTGGGAAGGTCCCAGGTTGAGGTCCAGCGGTGCACACTGAGGTGGGCAGGTTGCAGGTTGAGGTTGAGCGGTGCACACTGAGCTGGGCAGGTCCCCGGTTGAGGTCCAGCGGTGCACACTGAGCTGGGCAGCTCGCAGGTTGAGGTCCCGCGGTGCACACTGAGCTGGGCAGCTCACAGGTTGACGTCCAGCAGTGCGCACTGAGCTGGGAAGTTGGCGAAGAGCTTGGCGCAGAGAGTCGGCGAAGAGAGTTGGCAAAGAGCTTGGCGAAGAGTTGGCAAGGCGGAAGTGGAGGTGGAAGTTGATGCAGACATGGTCGAGGAGAAACTAGAGGAGGAGGAGGACAGCTAGCCGAGGAGGGAGGAGGAGGAGAACAGCTCTGATAAAATCTAACAACCCTCACCTGGCAGGTGGGGAAAAAATGGGTTGGGTGCCACTGCCCTTTTCAAGGCTTGCAATCCAAAACTCATGGCCCTTATCAAGGCATGTATGGCCCTTGTCAAGGCATGTATGGCCCTTTTCAAGGCATGCATTGCCATTTTATGGCACCTGTCATTTATTTTGTTTTTTCCCACTTCCCACCCTTCACAACCTGCACCCAGGAAGTATTTTCATGTTCATTTTTTTGCCATCACTGAGATGGAGTGGAGTTGGCAAAGGCTTCTTTTGTGCTGCCTTGCCACTTCCTTTGGCTTTGGGCCTTGCCCCTTTGGGTTGTGCTGGCATTCTGGCCTCCCACCATCAGAGCTCTCAGTTCCCTCACCCTTTCCTTCACTGCTGCTGCTTCTGCTGCTCCTGCTGCTGGAGCTGGACTTGCTCTCCTTTGTGCCTGCCAAATCATGGTTGTAAAAAATGGTGTGGTGTAAGTGGAGCCAGTGCCAGGTGCAAACAAAGTCACAACTGTTTGGCACAAAAAAATGGTTTTAAACCATCACAGAAACATGCAGTGGGGCACTTCATTACCCCCACCTTGGCCTGCAGGCTTTGGCTGGGCAGCAGGTTGCTGGGCAGGCTTCTGTTGGTGGCCTGGCCAGGCAGCCAGATTTGACATGAAAAACTGCTCTGACTGACACAAAATGTGCCTGAGGAGGAGGCAGCACCACCAGTGGCCATGACACTGCCACCATCACCACCACCTGAAACAAAACAAATGCAAGATGCATGGCAAAAAATGAAGCTAAGGAAATCATGGTTGCAAAACAGCATGCCTGAAAGAGAAACAACTATATAGTGTCAAGCCTGGGTGGATGAGGTACCCACTTTGTGGCAGCACCCAGGAGACAGCTGGCTGCTGCCATTGCCACTGGGATTGCTGCCAGTACAGCTGCTGCTGCAGCTGCTGCAGCTGTTGCTGCTGCATTTCCAGGTTGGCCTGGTGTTCCTCCATCTTTGCAGCCATGTGCTTTTGCTGCCTTCCATGGATTCTTTGGAACCTGGCCCTTCCTATGGCAGCAAGCCTTTGCTGCTCAGCCTCCTCCTTACTTTTGGGTGGGTTTTGCTCCCTCATTTTGGCCAGCCTCTGTCTTTGCACATAGCTTCCTGAGGTTCGGCTGCTGCCTGGTGCTCCTTCTTTTTTTGGCAGCCTCCTATTTTTTTCCTGGGGCTGGCTGTGCTGAGACCATGCATGCTGGTGCCTGTCTTCCCAGGACCAGTCTGTCCAGTCATCAGACCACTCACCCTTCCGTGGCCACAGGCATTTTTTTTTTCCTGCCATTGCTCTTTCCACCCTTGCTGCTCCCAGCTCTGGCTCTGCCAGCCTTCCCAAGTCCATTTTTCCTGGGTATTTTTGCAATCTTCTGGTGGCGTTTTTGCTTGCCACCTTGTGGGTTTTGGCTGGTTGCTGCCACTTCTACTTCTTTCAGGTGGGGATGGCCTATCCCAGTCTGGGGAAGATGATGGGGATTGCCTCATCCTTGCCCTTGCCCTTTTCAAGGCTTAGCAGCTGTGCCCTTTTCAAGGCTTTGAAGTGTGCTCTTGTCAGAGTTTGGATTTATGCCCTTTGCAAGGCTTGTCAAAGAGCTTTTTCCAATTGATGCCCAAAAAAAAAGGAAAAGGTAGCTGTGCTTAGTTTGAGCCAAAAAGTGGCTGAGAAAGACAAAGTGTGACCACAGGTATGCAGGTATGCTAAGCAAGTTGCGCTTCAGAGCCAAAAAGGCCAGAAACCTGTGCATGCACACTGTCCAGCACCTTTTTTCCATTCCACTTTGAGGGCAGATTGAAATATATATGCAGAAGCTGTGCTGCTGCTAGCCCTTTCACGAGGCATTCTTGATTGCAAAGCAAAAAAAACATGTCACAAGGCAGGCTTGTTTGCAAAGCAAAAGCCCTTTTGCAAGGCATGTTTGGCAAGCCCTTTTGCAAGGCATGTTTGGCACACAGTGGATCCTTTAAGGTGGCTTCCCATACTTTTCAAACAATTTGTCTCTTTCTTTTAAGACTGATGTCTTGGTGGCTCCCTTTTCCTTGCATTTTGGCAGCAATTCTTCCATCAGGGCTTTGTGTGTCACTTTGAGAAACTTGGCCCTGGCAGCTGTGCAAGCAACTATCAATCGCTTAGAGCCATCTGGGCCATCTGGCATGTGTTGGATATAGCTTTGTGCCTTGCCACCACCCAATTTCACAGATGGTAGGTGGATAGCATCTGGCCCACCCCTGGCACCATCTTTTGAAGACCCACTGCTCTTGCTCTGTGCAGCTGGCATTTTCAACTTTTGCCCCTTTGCAAGGCTTCTCTTTGAGGTAGGTTTTTTCACATGTTTTCCAGCTGCTGCCTTCCAATTGCTCTTCAAGACAGGGGGTTGGCTTTTCTGTAAATCAGCCCATGGTGAACCAACTGCTGATGATTCAGCAGCTGATTCAGCTGCTGATCCAGCAGAATCACTGTCAGCTGGGGTGGCCAGCATTGCTGGCCAGCCATCTGATGCCATGGTCACCTCACTTTCCTCCTTTTTCAAAAACCTTTTCTTGGCATACACACTTTTCTTTGCTTCCTCAGACCCTGCCATCCTCTTCATGAGGCCTCCCATGATGCTGGCCTGTGAATCATCCAACTTCTGCTGGAATTTTTGGAAGCTTGTATCACTTGAAGTCACCCTTCTCCAATGCTTTAGCAGCACTGTGAAAGAATCAGCTCCCCTGCCAGCCAGCATTTCCTTCTCACACTCGAAATGGGCTGACAGAATGTCAGACCCAAACTTATTCATCATGCTGGCCAGGTCCATTTTCAAAGCACAATATTTGATTTGTGCTGGTGGAGAAGCTTGCAGGAGGCATTCCAACAGCTTTGCAAGCTTGGCCATTGCCCTAGGCACCTCTGCTTGCTGAGGTTGCAAATGGGTATATTCAAGCATGTTGAAAGCTTGTTCCTTACCCATTTGCCTCACATAGCTGTCCAGCTTGTCCTCCAGCAGGGTTTGATCAACTTCTGCGAAACTCTTTCTTTTGGTTGGGTTTGAATTTCCTGCTCCTTTTGCCCTTTTCCTTACTGGCTTCATCATTTTTGTGTGATATAAGGCTATTTCAAGGCTATGCCCTTTTCAAGGCTTTTGCCCTTTTTCAAGGCTTGGATTCCTGGCAGGGAAGCTTGAGAAAAAAGATGCATTGAACCCAAAGGCTGCAGAAACAAGCAAGCTGTAGAGATGCAACACAAGCTGACAACTGCTAGCTGCACATGCCAAATGCTCAAAGCCAAAGCAGCTTCAGGACCCTGCTGCATTATTTTTTCCCAGAGCATATTCTGTTTGCTCCCTTTCCTTTGCCCTTATCCAAGGCTTTAATGCCCTTATCCAAGGCTTTAATGCCCTTATGCAAGGCTTTGCCCTCCTGCAAGGCTTTGTTGAAGGCTTTAGTGCTCAACCCAATGCCAGAACCCACCATACCTATCCATCCAGAAGAGATAGGATTCTCTCCAGTCAGTGCCACACGCCCAGCAACTGACTCCCCACCGACCCCACTTGGACCTGCCCAGCCTGCCCCTCCATATCCAGTTTGTGCAGCTAGCTCCTGGCCCATCTCTGTTCCAGCCATGGCAGCACTGGACATACTGGTTGTCCCTGTACTGTGGTGGGTCCAGGCAAATTAAAGGGTCATCATCTGAGTACCTGGACCCCATGCCCTTTCCAAGGCCAACTGGAAAAACTTCCACCTGAGAGCCTGGCAGCTACCTGTGGACAAGGTTCAAGCCACATGTCCCAAAGCAAAAGTTTCACCAACAGGCATGTGACCATGTCATGCACTTTGGTTCTGCTTCATGAGGCTGAAATGAGATGACAAGCCCCAAGAAAGCATTGTTGAAATTTCTTATTGAAAATTGTTCCAAAAAGCAGTTCAAACCTTATTGAAATAAACCAATAATATTATTGAAACACATTTCAATAAGGTTATTGAAATATTTCAATAAAACTTGAATTTCAATAAGTGTTAAAAAAAACACTAACTTTATTGAATCTTTTCAATAAGGCGTACTCTGGGGCAGGTAGCTGGGTTCTGGAAGTGCAGCATCAAAGCGATGTGTGCCAGGAAAGGGCACTTAGGGGTCAAGGTGAATCTGACCCCATCATCAAAATGGTTGTATAACCATATGTAATGCATCATGCTTTCTTTCAAGCACTGCTCTGCTTCCTGAGAGTTTTTCATGAAAAAATCATCCTCTGCAATGATTGAATAGAATTTGGCGAGGTGGTGGCAACATTCAGCCATGTGAGCAAAAGCTTGGCATTCATTGGCCTTCTTCCAGGCCATCAAAGCTAAGGCTGGGATGAAATGTCGAATTTCACCTGCATGACCTCTCAGCTTGGCTGGTTGGGAAAATGGCTTCTCGGCTGCACAAAACATGGACACCATTATGTTGTTGAATTTTTCTTTGGTGCCCGCTTCTGTGTATGCATCTTTCACCATTGCCCAAATTTTCGCGGTATTGCCAGCTCCTTCCTTCTTCAGGGTGGAAAAGACCAGGCATGCAAGATACAGCCTAGCTGTTACTCCCAGATCTAATGTGTGCAGAACATCTAAGCACACCCTGTATTCAGGCAAACCACCTGGGATAGTGAAAAGAGGGTGGCTTGTGCAGGGGCTTTCTTTCAAGCCTTCAAAACTTTTAAGCTGCCACCCAGGGTTGTCAGTGAAATCATATAGGTTCTTGTTGGCATTTGTTTGGTTGCAGTCGCACAGCCAGCAAAACTTGTGCGAGGACCAATGTGGAAACCCAAGGTGATTTGAATAATATTCCAAGTCGCCCAGGAAATTGAAAATCCAAAAAGAATACCCTTGCTTTGTAATTGGCTTTCTTGCAAGCCTTGCCAGATGGGGAGGCAAAGGATTTCCTTGCCAATCAGCTTCTGGATGGAAGCCAGTGAACAAGGCTGTAAAGCTCCATGCCATGACTGCATGGATATCATCCCAGGTGTTGCTAGCAGTGGCAGACTTGGGCCACGCAGTGACCAGGAATGAGCTGTCCATGCTGTGGCTTGCCTATGTTTCCTCTTGGCTTTCTTTCAAGCCCTGGGGTGCGAACAGTGGGGGCCCCCAGGAAAATGTCAAGAGAGTGTCAGTGGAAAACTCCACTCCATCGCCATGCAACCACAAAGGAATGGTTTTCTTCTTCTGGCTTTCTTCCAAGCCCCACCCCCAAAGCCTGGGGTCATTGGGTTTCAGCCCTGCCCAGAAAGCTTGCAACTTCTGCAAGCCAAACAGGGATGGAGCCAGCTGAGTGTAACTTTCAAAAAGCTGCCAGACTAATAAATGCGGCAAGACCATGTGGCATGTAGCCATTGTTTTGGGGTTTTCTTCTTTGGCGTCGAGGGCTGGCACCTGTATTGAAAAGGTAGGGCTTTCTTTCAAGCCTCCCTGCTTGGATTTTTTCAGGTTGTTTTTTAGCAGCCTGAGAAGATCTATATGGCAATTGTTTGGGTAAGTCCCAAATGTGCCCAATCCACTCAGCTCCATGATGTCTGGTGATTGCAGCACATCAGAAGTGGATGCATGGGCCAATTCTTTTAATCCTGCTGCGCTTAATTTTCCCAATGACCACAGATGCAAAAGTTTCTTGCTCAAGTTGTGGCCTTCTTTCAGGCCTTGGCAGTCCTCACTTTTACGTTTTTTGCATTCTTCTATTTCGACTTTTTGGTGAATGCCTAGCCTGAACCTAAATGGCTGCAGGCACACATGCTTCGTGCTTCCTTTTCCCCAAAGAGACTTTAAAACATTACATTTTGGTGGTGAAAAAAAGGCCCAGCTCACTTAACAAAGGGATTTTTTCCATTGCGTTTCTCTGGCTGCCAGTGCAAAGCTCGAAACCTAGCTAAGCCTTCTTCCAGGCCAACCCTGATTGCATTACAGGCCTTCTTTCAGGCCAAGCTTCTCATGGCCTCCTTAGAAGCTTTCAGAGAAGCAGCTGCATCAATCAGTTTTTCTTTGATTCCTTGCAGCTCGCAATCCACAGAAAAGTCTTCCAGCTCATCTCTGCACCTGCACAAGTTCTGAAGCTCAGCAGCACCCCATGACTTGTCACTGGCTTTCTTGCAAGCCTTTTTCATCTCTGCCACTGCTTTGCTGACGAGACACAGCATCTTTTTCACCTTGCTGTCTTTGTCATCTTCTGCCACCTGTGTGGCTTCCTCATTTTTTTTGCCACTGTGCTTCTGCTGCTTCATGTTTCTTCATCTTTTGCTCTACTCTTTCTTTTTTTTCCTGTTACTTTTGCTTCTCTTGCAGCACTTTTTGTTCCTTCTTATTCTTCGGGTGTTCCTTCTCTTCCCTGGCGTTTTTGGCTTGGGTACCCCTGGATTGGCCTTCTTTCAGGCCCCTCAGGAACTGGAGCGCTGGATTTGCTTCATCTGAAGAAGCTGACTCCTCCTGTTCCTCTGAGGCGGAGCAGCTCTCTTCAGACAAAGCATCTTCTATTTGAAACCCCTTTTTTTGGCCTTCTTTCAGACCACAGATCCTCCCATTCCTGCTTCGACCTTGGTGCTTGCAAGGCTTTCTTGCAAGCCATAAGCTCTGCACCTTTCAAGGCAATGGATTGCTCAGTTGCAATCCTCTGGTTCTGCTCTGTCGACAAAGCAGTTTTCTTCTTGATCAGAAGAAACTCGTAAAATTTCTTCCCATCTCTCCTGACAGGGATGGTTCCAGATTCCACCCTGGAAAGGGCTTCATCTTTTCGATACCAGTCCTGGATTTGCTTCCAGGGCACCCACTCAAACAAGTCCTGCTTCTTGGCTTTCTTGCAAGCCTCCTTCCTGGTTTTCCCTGTCTTCAGGAAATGTAGCAAGGCCTGTTTCTTCTTGGCAAGAACACCAGGCCCCCCCATTTGCTGCCACGCCTCCTGGGCCTCAGGCGTCTTCCCTCTTGCCCATTCATATTTTTTCCACAAGGATGCCATTTCAGATTTTTGAATTGCTTTCCAAAAGTCCTCTTCTGACGGGTGGCCTTCTTTCAGGCCTACAATGGCTTCCTGGGTTTCTTGGTGCAGCTTCAACCTCTTGGAGGTCAAGGAAGCAGCTGATTCAGAACCATCCTCTTCCTTTTTTTCCTTTTTTTTACTCTCTCCTGCAGGGTGTCCTGGCAGGCCTTCTTTCAAGCCCTGTTGCTGCTGCTGCTGCTCCATTTCCGCTGGCTTGTCTTCAGCTTGTGTTCCTTCATCTACTGCCTCTGGGTCTTGTCCTTCTTCAGCATTGTCTACCTCCTGTGCCTCAGTGTGCTCTCCTTCTATTTGCGAATCTGTTGCCTTGTCTTCCTCCTGTGTCTCAGTTTGCCTCTGGCCTTCTTTCAGGCCTTATGCTTCCTCTTTCATGCCCAGCTGGCTTTTGGATGCTGCTGGCTTCTTTCTGCTTCTCATGCCCAGAAGCTGCGGAGCTTAGTTTTGTACCCAAATGGCTGTGAACTCGCTGTGAACCAGCTGTGCTGTGAACTCGCTGTGAACTCGCTGTGAACTCGCTGTGGTTGCTGTTTCGCGCTGTGAACTCGCTGCGAACTCGCTGTGGATGCTGTTTCGCGCTGTGCACCAGCACGTGTATATTTTTCAAAAACTCTAAACTTTTTAGGCCTGCATACATATTTATATGTAGAAATCGACATAAAAAGCCAAAATGTATTTATATGCCTATATATATATACATATTATATATATATTCATATACATATATATTATATATATATCCCAAGATATAATATTATCACAAACAGGATTATTTCAAACCAAGGGATTATAGTTTCTGTATTGTGTTTGCTTCTCTCTTTCTTGCTTTCCTTCTTGTGGACTTTCTTACTTTCATTTATTTTTGGTTATTTTTCTTTTCTTTTCAATACTTAGCCTATATCTATAGATTACAAATTTTTAAATAAGTAATTTTTCTTTATTCATTTAATTAATTTATTTGTTTATTTATTTTCTCTCCTCTGCTAAGGAGTCCGCTGCTCAGGAAGGCTTTCTTTCAAGCCAGACCCTGGCGAAACAGACCTGTTGAAGTGTCACTGGCTTTCTTTCAAGCCATTGAGCAGGCCAAACTTTTGCAAGCATTTGGCTTTCTTTCAAGCCTGACTTTTTCAGCTTCCCTTCACAGATCCTCATCATCCACCTTCTGTTCTTCTTTGTCCTCCTCCTTGACCTCCCTGGTCTCCTCTTCCTGCTGCTCCTCCTTCTCCTCCTCCTCCTCCTCATCTTTTGCCTTTTTCTTTTCCTTCTCCTGCTCCTCCTTGACTTTCTTCTTCTCCTTTTGTTGGCTTTCCTTCTTCTTCGAAGTGTCCACCTCCTTTTGCTTGGCTTTCTCCTTCTGATCCTCCTCTTTTGGATCCTCAGAGGAGGTGTAGCTCTAGGAGGACGACTCCTTCTCCACCTCTTCTTCCTTCTCCTCCTCTTGCTCTTCTTCCTCCTCCTTGCTGTCTCTGCTGTCCACTCTGCGGTTTTTCCTCTGTTTTGGCCTTCTTTCAGGCCCTTCGCCGGAAAAACAGACCTGAGCACCACACCTCCCCTGCCTGGGCTGGGGCTCACAGATTGCTCCCTCAGCCAAGCTGCCTTCTCCTCCAAGAAGGCAGCTCTTTCTTCAAGCAATTGCTTTCTTTCAAGCATCAGATTCTGTTCCTCCTTCATCACCTCTTTCTCCCTTTCTTTAATCATTCTCCATTTTCTGCTTCCCTCACGCAAGGGTTGGTCCTTGTTTGGGGGATAACCTTCTTTCAGGCCTTGTTCCCTCCTCTCTTGGACTCTTGGGGAATTGGCTCTTTTAACCTTCCTTGCTTCTCTGCCTCTTTTGCCTCTGGCTTCCTGCATAAAGGGGTCCCAAGCAGGTTGGCCAGGCCTGTCTTCAGGCACAAAGGCTGGCCTTTTTTCAGGCCTTTGCTGCTTGGGAGCTGCGGTAGAAGAAGCTGAGGCAGGTGCTGAAGCTCCTTTGCCTCTGCCTTGGCCTTTTTTCAGGCCCTCCTCTTTGGCAAGCCTGGCGCTTTCCTGCACATAAGGGCCAAACTCTCTTCTTCTTACTTCGTCATCTGACTCATCGCTGCTTTCTGCCTGCCATCCTGCTGTTCTGCGCCTTTGTTCTGCCTCAGCTTCGTTTTCCTTCCTCCAAACTCTCCGCTGCTCTTCTTCCTCCCAGTCCTGCCAACTCCAAGGCGAGCTGTATCCTCTGTGCCAGCTTTCCCAGTAGGACATTCTGCTTGGCCTTCTTTCAGGCCCTCCAGCAGTGAGTTCGCTGGGGTTTTAAGGATGACCCCTAACCTATAGAGTTTTTCCTGAGTTTTTAATAATGACGAGTTTTGCTGGGGTTTTAAGGATGACCCCTAACCTATAACACCTGCTGCTTGCGCAAAAAAAGCTGCAGCTTGGTGCAGCCATGTTTTCAACCATTTCCAACACATGCCACGTTCTTTTTTGGGGGAGCTGGTGGCAAATTCCCTTTAAGCTATTTAGCTATTCCTATTCCCCTTCTACTATTTTAGTGGTTGGGTTACTTTGAGTGGACCCAACTCCCCATCAAAAACCATGGGGTATGCCCCCCAAAAAAATTAGAGGGTACAGCGTCCAAGAAATCTTTTTCTGCTTTTCCTTGCTCCAAGTTGTTCGAGCCATGTGCTTTGCACATGTGCAAGTTGAAGCCTATGTCTCAGACTACTGGCCTTCTTTCAGGCCTTGCAATGCTTCCCATATGCTGAAACCACGGGCCTTCTTTCAGGCCTTCCAGCTATCCAGTCAACATCTTTGACCAAATCATCTCTGTGTTCCTTCATCTTTTCTTTGGTCATGTGCTCTTCCATAGCAAGCTTTTCCAATTCCAAGACCACGCTGTGATGGCCACCTGGAAAGATGTTGCCCATGTTTTTCGTGCAGCCAATGATCAGCTTCCATTCGCTTCCAAAAAGGCCAAGAGATAAGATTGGTTTTGCCCCAATACCTTTTTCACAGCTGACCAAGGCCTTCTTTCAGGCCTTGAACTTTCTGCTGCTCCCATCTCTTCTTGGCTTGCTCTGCCTGCAGGCCTTCTTTCAGGCCTGGAGCTTTCTGCTGCCACCATCTCTTCTTCGCTTACTCTGGCTTCTGGCCTTTTTTCAGGCCTTGAGCTTTCTGCTGTGATCGTTTCTTCCTGATGTCTTTTTGCTTGTTTTTTCCTTGAATTTTGCTTTTGTTTCTCTTTGCTTGCAGGTCTCTTTGCAATGGCTGGCCTTCTTTCAAGCCTTTGCTTTTCTACAAATTCCTCGGCAGCTGCTTTTGCAGCCTTTTCCAATTGACCTCTGTAGCTAGCCCTTTGTTTTTCCAAAATGGACATTGCTTTTGGGTCATCCCCTGGTGGCTCCACCTTTTTCCTTTTCTTTGGGGGATGCCAACATAGCTGGCCACCCTTCTGAATCCAAGGATACTTCAGAGATTTCGGGGCTTCAAAACCCTGGCCTTCTTGCAGGCCTGGCCATCACCAGAAGCAGAAGAACCTTGGAGTGGGAGAGTTGCTTTCTTGCAAGCACCAGGCAAAGCCACAAATCCCTGGATGGCCTGCCTTTGCTCTCCTGTGGCTCCCTGCATGCATTGTCTCCGTTTGGCAGGATCTCTTCTCAACCTCCTCACATGGCTGAGAAGGCACACCAGCTGACTTGCAATCTTCCCATCCTTCCATTCGCTGGTGTTGTGACTTTGTGCATGCTTCAAAATACATTGTTTCAGCTGCCCTGCTAGGATCTCACCATCGGAGATTTTGTAGAATTCCTTCACATATTCCACATTGAAGTGCGCACCTTTGGCACTCACAGCTGTGGTGACTTTTTTTTTGGCGTAGTCACCCAGCTTGAAGGCACCCAAGCCTTTGGCATCAACAGCCTTGTCAATGATGCTTTGTAAAGCATCAATGTCCACCGGTGCCAGGCTTTCTTTCAAGCCTCGCACCAAGTTAAAAAGCTTTTGTAGCTGCTTTCTTTCAAGCCTGCAACATACCAATATGTTCAAAATTTCTATCCTGTAAGCCAAAAAACAGCTGTGGGAAGGAGGAAATATATAAGGGTTCAGTGATCCTCATGCCTCGTATTGCTCTGATATTGATGATTGATGTTTTGATATTGGTCTGATATTGTTGATATTGGTCTGATATTGATCCATGATATTGATCTGATATTGATCTGGTATTGATCAGGTATTGATCTGGTATTGATCCTGGTATTTGTCTGATATTGATCTTGATATTGATCTGATATTGGTTGGATATTGAAAAAACGATCAATCCTCAGGATTGAAAAAAGCAGCTTTTACGATTGAAAAAATCAAGTTCAATATTATCGATCAGGATTGATCAGCATTGATTTTTTTCAATCCCGGATCCTCAAGGAAAGAGCTGGACAACCAAGATCTACCGAAGCATGACTGATGTAAAACCCTTGAGGTATTAATGCAACATGTCAGTGTCAACAACTGGCCCGAAGCAGCGCGATTCAACACCAAAAACCACGCATGGACTCCATTCCGTGCGTTTCCACGTTTGTTCCGCAAATTTCCGCGTTTGTTCCGGGAATTTCCGCTTTTGTTCTTGGCGCCATTGTGTATGTCCAATTCACCCACAGACACGGCTGCAAAGCCATGCCAGAGGTTGCTCAAGGCCTTTAACTACCCAATCAATTCCAGGTGGGCACAAGCCACAATGCCCCAATACATGAATTTGTGCTGCGATATATCATGGAGTAGTGACCCTTGCGGAAATTTGGTCACAACGATTCTTTCTCACCAAATCTTTTTTGTTGCCTTGCTTCATGACGGACCAGAAGGCCAAACAAGCAATGCATTGCCCTGCGTGCTTTGAAAAAAGGTCTGTGTTTCCGAAAATGTGTCAAAAAACGTACTTGTTTGAAAAAACATTGTTTTCCAAACAAATACATTTTTTTGCATACATATGGCTGCCTCGGTAGACAAATTGTTTTAAACAACAAAGATTTCGCGATACCATGTTTTCTGCCCACTTCCAAAGTCCGCGAAGCGGCTTATCCTAAAATTCGAGAATTATTGCGTAATCATCGCAAGCTGGAAAGACAACACAACACTCTGGACGGTGGTTCTTCAACCTTCTTGTTGTCATTGGCTGCGTCGTTTCGCGCAAGCTGGGTCTTTACCAACTACAAACAATGAACACATAGCGGTGAATTTGGAACAGGTGCGCTTACCACAGCATCAAGTTTTTCAGGATGCCAATGCCAATGCCAATTCAACTTATTTTTTGGCAAGATCACCTCACCTTGGTTTGTCCTCAATTATATGTTCAGGGTCCAGGGGCTTTGAACACCTGGTCACACCCTGAGCTGTTTGAAGCGACCTCATTGACAGTCACAGATGCTCAGACCAAAATTCGGACAACGTTTGGTCCACAGATATCCGTGGGGCTTTCTTTCGCTTAAAAGGAAGTCTTCCGTGCGGATTTGCATTTCTAAAGTGCAAGAAACAATGGGCCAAAGGTCGTACACTCATTAGTTCTTTTCAGTCATTTTCGTCTCAGATGTTGAAAGCAGTATCAAGGGCTCTGGATTCTATGTTGTATGAAATGTGGTCAACAAAGTACACCACAGAATTGGCAAACTGTCCATCATTTTTCAACAATACGCCTGATGACGCGGATTTGACTTATATAAATGATGATCTTGTTGGTTTCTTTAACAGTGTTCCTCAGACAAGGCTGTTGGATGCAAGGCATTCTTTTATTCACGAGTGGCAGAATCGACATGGTGAAATCTCTATTACAGTGGATCTGACACAGAAAGGTGCCGCACTTGAGAGTACATTTTCTGCATCTTTTCGTTCCCCCGGTTTCAGACACAAATCAGTGTCCAGCGCCGATATTTTTGCCATCGTGCAAGCTAGTTTGGGGACTCACTTTCACCGGTTGGAACTTGTTGACGACAATTTATTTCTCGGCTTTTATGTAGACATTTACAAGTTACCGGACATTCGCCAGATTCGGGACAATGTTTCCACCGGAACCCTCCGATCGCGATTGAGCATTTAAATCGTAAATACTCATTGCGTCCTGTCAGGCCCATAGTTCGTTGCATGCATTATCCCGGTTATATGTACAAAAAGGCTTCGCTTTGTCAGATATTCACAGCGCGTTGTAGCCGACAAACAACAGCGGCGATAGGCCTTTGTGTGTGGGGTCAACCCCTGTTTCCAGGGATGTACGAACGGCTCAGTTTTTCAGTTTTAAGGCAGGGGGTGCAAGCAGCCCATCCAGTCTTGCACCAACGAAGACACTGGATGAGTGCTGGTGGTTTCTGTGATACCATTTCGATTTTTGAATCCTGTGATGCACTCACAGCGGCGACCGTACTCAATTTGTCAGTCTTAAACATGTTTGGGTACAACGGCCTATCACGAGCAAACTCACTAATCGATATGAGCCTCGTGAACAGATATTCTGTCTTACAAGTGTGTGTGTGTGCGCGTTCAAGCTTGCAGGATGCATCTATCAATATTATCTTATCATATGTGTAGATTTTAAATGTATGCGCTGTATCCTTTAACAAAGGGTCCTCTGTGATTCGGTTTAGCGCGTTACATTTAGATGACAATCGCAATATTGTTGTAGCTGCCAGTCCCACCCTTACAGGCACCTCAAATACAGTAGGACGTGCGTGAGGCTGTTCTTCACGGTGTTTGTCGCCAAAGAATAGTTGCTCTCCTGACAATCAGCGCTGGGCATGTCTGGTAAGGTACGGATGGAGGTGTGTGGCCAGTTCATAGCAGAGTTCCAGACTTTCAAGACAAGTTCAAGACAAATTTCACAGGTCATTCGAGCAAAAGAAGAAACAGCTGCTGCAGAGGGTGACAAGACCAGAATGGTGATGAATGGTGCATGTGTGCCTATCTTTCCTGCATCACACCAACCTACCAGGCCAACGGTGAACTCACCCGATCACCTCACCGCACCACTAAATCACAAACATGAAGTCAACCAATCAACATATGAATGTATAGCTTTGAGCTTCTGCAAAAGCATCTTCTCACCACCTTCTCAAAAAGCCCAGTTCCCCACGCATCGCTCCCTGACAATGCACACAATTGCGCCATTGTGCTGGCAGAATTGCTTTTTTCCGCACAATCTCTGCGCAGTCAGAAAAGCTTTGTAAGATTGTCAAATGCTTCATGATCACAAGGACCACAGTCCACAGAGCCATTGGTTTTGTAAACCGGTGATTTACCGCAGTAGTTGTTTACGGAACACCAGCGGGTGCACACACCATTCTCGAGAACAACTCCACCATCATCGTAACCACCTTCTTTGCAAGATCTGCATCTTGAGTGGCAAAAAAAGAGCCACAGTGTCCCAAAGCGGAACAGTAACGGGTGCACTTGCCATCAACCAATGGTACTCCGCCATCCTCAGAACCACCCTCTTTGCAGCTGAAGCAAAAAGTTGAACATGGAAGAGTCCAAGAAGAGTTCGTTTCCGTCGAGATCACGTCAGCGAAGTTCTTCAGATATATATATATATATATATAAACGTTGTTTCTGCGCAATTTTCTTTACTGAAAGGTGGATTCACAGGATAGCTAGCAAAATTCTACTTCTCTGAGACTCTCAGGCCAGAAAAAATCGATTGCTGACTGAGTGTCTGTTGAGTGCATGTTAAGTGCAGCGGTCAGGACTTCTGTCGGACAACCTGCGCTTCCAATTAGCTTCTGGTGCTACAACACCTCAGAGCCTGTCAGAGCCAATCCATCCTATATCCTGGGAAACACATGCGCTACCTGATTGCCCTTAAGTCCGGCAAGGAATCTGTCCACGTTTTGCTCAACACAAAAGTACACCCCCCGACTTAGTGGCTGCAACATGCTGCAACAATTCAGTTCAGCAACAGCGTCCAGTTCTCCGCGGAGCTGGAGCGCTTGCATCGTGCACGATGCGCCCGTATGGCATTCATCAACCATTGGCAAAACGCTAGATACATCTTGCCTTGGCAGATTCAGGCGAGCACTGCTTTGGCAAGAACCACAATCACAAGGAAGACCTTTGAATGTACGCCACATGTGTTCCTTGTGATCTACTTTGCCAAAATTCGGCCTGGGCTCTGCCTCAAACACTGGCTAGATGTCATGTAAATGTGGGAGGCAGAGGGAGGGAACTTCTACATTTCAGGAGGAACCCGTGGAAACAGCTCGCGTCTCAACAACCGGGCCCTAGACGGAAGATCATGTTCTGCGGCGAAGATGATCCCGAAAGCTGCCCACGCGATGAAAGCCATGGCGAATGAAAACGAAAAAGGGGAAATAAATTGGAAAGAGCGCCTGCAAAAGGAGCCGCATGCACACTCACTGACAGACCCTGATTTTTGCGGGTCACTATCCCATCACATCCCCATCGTATGCCTATATGATCCGCCGACCCCGGCTGAAAAGAAGGGGAAGCGCGTCAGGGAAGAAGAGCTGTTGCTACTGCTACTGCTACTGCTGCTGCTGCTGCTGCTCCTGCTGCTGCTGCTGCTGCTGCTGCTACGACTACGACTACGACTACGACTACTCCTACTCCTACTCCTACTCCTACTCCTACTACTCCTACTCCTACTCCTACTCCTACTCCTACTCCTACTCCTACTCCTACTCCTACTACTACTACTACTACTAGTACTACTACTACTACTCCTCCTCCTCCTACTACTACTACTCCTCCTCCTATTCCTACTCCTACTCCTACTACTACTACTACTACTACTAGTACTACTACTACTACTACTCCTCCTCCTCCTACTACTACTACTACTCCTCCTCCTCCTATTCCTACTCCTACTCCTACTCCTACTACCTACAACCTACTACCTACTACCTACTACCTACTATTTACTATTTACTAACTACTAACTACTAACTACTAACTACTAACTAGGTACACGCTTGATAGACGGCCCTGGCACGAAATGGGATTTTCAGTAAAAAAACTCAATGTTTTTTGACGTTCCTCATTTTGCATTGTTCCAAACTACTGCGAAGCAGCACTTCATAGTTCTTTTTCCTCATTGTTTCAAAAGTTGTTTCAGCTCTTCTAAGAAGGCAATGGGGATGATAGGCCCTAGACTTTGTCTAAGAAGTGCAAGACGACATGAAGTAGCGTAGCATCATATATGTGAGGAAGTGCAAGACGACATACAATAACTTAGCATCATATCTGTGAGGAAGTGCAAGACGACATACAGTAGCGGTAGCGTAGCATCTGTATGTGAGGAAGTGCAAGACGACATACAGTAGCGTAGCATCATGTATGTGAGGAAATGCAAATGAAGGTTACTACCCCACCCCACCCCACCCCACACAATAACGTAGCATCATATATGTGAGGAAGTGCAAATGAACGCTATTACCCCACCCCACCCCACACAATAACGTAGCATCATATATGTGAGAAAGTGCAAATGAACGTTATTACCCCACCCCACCCCACCCCACCCCACACAATAACATAGCATCATATGTGAGGAAGTGCAAATGAACGTTATTACCGCACCCCACCCGACCCCACCCGACCCCACCCCACCCCAATGAGCAAAAAAGCAACAAAAGTACGCGGCCGTCTACCAAGCGTGTGCCAACTACCAACTACTAACTACCAACTACTACCTACTACCTTACCTACTACCTACTACCTACTAATTACTAACTACTAACTACTTACTACTAACTACCCTCTACTTACTACTAGTTACTACTACTTACTACTACTTACTACTATTAATTACTGTGAATGGGCTCGAGTGCCTCGTGTCACAACTAGGTCCACCGCTCATAGGCGGCCGTGGTGTAAAATAGCATTTTCAATGATTCAATGTTGTTTGAATCACGCAATTCCGCTGCGTTTAAAGGACAGTCTTTGATTTCACATGTTTCATGCGTAGTTCCATTGGGGAAAATATTGTCATGATAGAAACCAGTGGAACTGCGAGCAAAATATTCTTTTTTTTGCCCGCAACTAAGGACTCCATTCATCTTTTGTGCATCATCACCATCATCATCATCACCATCATCATCATCACCATCATCATCACCATCACCATCATCACCATCATCAACACCATCATCATCATCATCATCATCACCATCAGCATTGCCACCATCATCATCATCATCATCATCATCAGCATTGCCACCACCATCATCATCATCATCACCATCATCATCATCATCATCATCACCATCATCATCATCATTATCATCTAGGAAAAACGTTTACAACGTAGCATCAAAACAACGGAGTCAAGTAAAACGCACGCGACAGGACGTTACTACGCCCCCCCCGAACCCCCCCAACCCCTCCCCCAAAAAAAAATAGATAGGAAATGCGTCGGAAGTTCTAGGAAGAAAGTTCACAACGTAGCATCAAGACCGTCTGAAGTTCTAGGAAGAAAGTTCACATTGTAGCATCAAGAGCGTCTGCAGTTCTAGGAAGAAAGTTCACAACGTAGCATCAAGAGCGTCTGCGGTTCTAGGAAAAACGCTCACAACGCAGCATCAAAACAACGGAGTCAAGTAAAACGCACGCGGCATGACGTTATTACGCCCCCCCCGAACCCCCCCCCAACCCCCCAAAAACCAACCCCCACAATTTAAAAAAAACACCAAAAAGGAGAAAACAAGGTAGAAAAACGGACCATTGGCACAGCGAGAAACAGACAAAATGCTGTAAAAACCAATTCAAAACGACAAAAAAACAACAAAAACGCCACGGCCATTTGTGGGCGGTGGTCCCACTATTAACTACTTACTACTAACTACCCTCTACTTACTACTAGTTACTACTAGTTACTACTACTTACTACTACTTACTACTATTAATTACTGTGAATGGGCTCGAGTGCCTCGTGTCAATGTGTAGTAGTCGGTCCCTAAGTCTCCGGATATGGTAATTTTAGTTCTCTATTTTTTTACTGTAAATTTTACAATTTAGTAGTACAAAAATTACTTTCAAAATTACTGTAAATCAATTTACTATTTACTACTTACTATTTACTATATCAAGTATTTGTTTTACATATATAAGTAAAACCTTCGGAATACTAGTTTTTGGCATTGTTTTTTTAACCATGTTATGTGTTCACTTGTGTATTTTCTCATAGTTTTTTTTGATTTGTTCTAGTGCGCTGTGCAGATGTTGGCTGTTATTTACTTGTGACAAAGCTGAAATTTTACCTGTGCTCTGTTGCAATTTACCTGATATTAATCTATTTGGATTTTTTTACTTGGATTCTGCAGATGGTGTGGACATTTTGGCCAGGGCATTTTGCTCAATGGGGTGCGTTTAGACTTTTAGTAGGTCAGCATGGCTGCGTTGGCGGCTGCTTTGTCTGAAAGACAAACTGCTGCTGTGGAAGAAAAAAGAAGATACCAATCTTCTCGTCCCAGGTTAGTAGCAGACCCGACGATCTCAGTTCAAGACATTCACGCCTTCTTGTTCAACTACCTGAGGTACACAAAGACGACTGACCTTTTTGCTTTACTTTGTCCTCCACCTTCCGGCCTTCTGCAAGTGACATGGCAAGCGACAGTGCATGGCTCCTGGTTGGTGAAAACCGCTGGGCTGCTTTTTGACGTTCTAGATGTTTGCCCCAACACACAATTACTTGGAAGCAAAGTGCAGAAAGCTGTTGTTACACTTTTGCAGGAGAAGGCGGTAGTGTTCGATCACAAGATGAAGGAACAAGATGGTGTGGACAGAATAGACCAGATGAGGGTTTTGAGGCTTTCTTCTGAGATCCGTGGCAGGGTGTTTCGAATGTTGTCCACGGCCGAACAGACTCAGTTGGAGATGTGTTTGGATAAGGTCAAACTGCCACGTGCCATTTTGGCACATGGACTTGGTGGAGGTTCTTATGGAGATTCAGAAGAAAACTCAGAGCCCGTGCTTGCTGTGGTACCTTTCGAAGCTAAGCCAGTGGAGGAAGTTGAACCTAGTCCAAAGGAACCCCAGGAATCTTTGGCAAAAGCCCATGACCGTGTTGTCCCAGTGGCACCAGCGGCTTCACTACTTGCAGCACCAGCTATCTTTCAGAAGATTTTGGATCGCCATGGCAATACGCTTGTCTCAGCAAAGCAATGCCTTGCACCTACTGGCGCTTCTCCGACTTCGAATTCATAGGAAGAGCTTTTGGCGATGGCTATGGCACATGTTCCGAAGCAATTTGGTGCAGCCCAAGGAGAAGAAAAAAAGCTGAGCAAGACAAGCAAGGACCAAGGCAGGCTAAAACAAAGAAGAAAGCAGCCAAGCAAAAACCTAAGAAGGTTTCCAAGACGGTGGGCAAGAAATAGAGCAAGCAGGAAACACACAAGGTTGCAGTGGAGAAAGCCAAAGCGATGTTCAAGGACGATATCCCGGAAGACGTGTCGACGTACTGTTTTCTGAGCGAAGTGTATGGCTCTTGCAAGTTGGAGATGTATAGTGAGAAATCGTACATCCGCAGAAAAGATCCTGCCAGTTCCAAATGGAAATCAATCATTGGTTCTACTGCAAAGGAGCACAACAAATGCCGCTTACTCGTTCCTTTTGTTTCACAGGGGTTGAGTGTACCAGAGTTGTACAAACATCGGGAGTCTCTCTTGTCTGACTTAAGAGATGTAGATTAGAAACTGCATTGGGGGAGATGCGCAAAAAGATTAGCAAGTCCGATGGGGTATAGGCCGGGTGTGTTCGTACTATTTACTTGAGTGCTAAACAACTATGCAGGTTTCAGTTCGCCTTAGCTTTGATGTCAGGCACGTACTTGTTTTTGGCAGAGTCAAATTTACTTGAGTGCTGAACAACTAGGCAGGTTTCAATTCGCCTTAGCTTTGATTGCCGGCACGTACTTGTTTTTGGCAGAGTCAAATTTACTTGAGTCAGCCTTGCTTTTTTTTTGGAACAGTGGGGCACTAGTCGGCAGTGCAGTGGTCCATGGGGCTCGAGACAAAGACGGGGTCCTAGGACCCAGACACGGGGGGTCAGCAATGACTGAGACCCCATCCGGATGTACTTGCGAGACATCCGGTATGGCACTCCAAAGAATGTTTTTGGGTAGCATTCAAGATATGTCTGCCAATGTGTTGTTTTTTTACGTCTCTGTTAACAGTTGCTTGCTAAATAGTATCTGTGTAAACCTTTTGAACAGGGAGTTCACAGAGAGCAAAAGCTGACACAGGTCTGGTCGTAACCTGTTTGTTATCTGAGGACATCAGAGCTAATCTACGACCGGCGGGCGTCACCAACATCGTGTCCATCCAAGTAGTGAAGGAGAACTACTTGTGGGACACGCCAAGGTCCAGAGATCACATGTCAGTCTTCGTCAAGTTCAACACAGACACTTGGCGTTTTGCAGGTTCAAATTTACTTGAAAACTGCAGAAGTCAAATTTACTTGAAAACTGCAGACTTCAAATTTACTTGAAAACTGCAGACTTCAAATTTACTTGAATACCACACTTGAAATTGACTGGAAAACTACTTCAGGTAATCAAAACAATGCATTTTTGGAGTGTCTCATCGTGCAGCTGAGGACGATGATCTGCAGCATGCCCTCAGCTGCGTCCTAGCTGATCCATGGATTTGGCCTTTGATGAAAAATGGAAAAGTTACTTGTCAAAAGAAAGGGACACATCGGAAGAACGGCAATCAGCAAAAAAGGATCTCCCCACCCTTAGTCTTTGAAGTTTCTGTAGCTGATTCTGAGGCTCTGTTAGCATCGATCGCGAAGCCTCCCAAACAACGAGATACCAGACGACCTGCAGAACCTGTGGAGCCACCGCGGAAGACGTCCAACTCTGCACAGGGCAGTTTGACAATTGGTCTGACTTCCAAGGCACCTGCCCCGCCCCCACCAGCTCCAAATGCGGTGAAGACAGTTAACTTGCCTTTTACCCAGGTGCGTGGAAGCTTGGCCAAGACATTTGTTCCTTGGCATGCTCCGCAACCTTTGCCTCCTCCCAAAGCTCCTCAACTTCTGCCCGAAGTCGTTCCCAACCAAGTATCTTGTCTGACTGTTTTTTGAAGCTCATTGAAGTATACAATAGCTTTATATTTTTACACCAAGTCTTCTAAAAGGAGATCATTTATATATGATTTTGCCACCTTCCATCTGCACTGTTCAGGTAGAGTATTTCGCCGCACTTCTGCGGGCAAGCTTAGTTGGTGAGACTCCAACCAAGACTGAGCCTGAGCCTATACTGAGACT
>CAMXCT020000005.1:291083-325329 GCA_947184155.2 Cladocopium goreaui
ACATAAGATCAAGGCATCACAGCACAGCGGAACAAAGTTGCATGCAAACAACAAGGCAACCACATGGTCATGCAACAAAAGGGGACCTCAAACAAACACCAAGCCCTACAACGACGGGCACCGCGCTCATCATGCTGCTATGACGTCATGCTGCGGCCACCGGTTGACACACAGACAGACAAACAAACAGATAGATTAGATAGATAGATAGATAGATAGATAGATAGATAGATAGATAGATAGATAGATAGATAGATAGATAGAT
This sequence comes from Cladocopium goreaui, assembly GCA_947184155.2. Lineage (NCBI taxonomy): Eukaryota > Dinophyceae > Suessiales > Symbiodiniaceae > Cladocopium > Cladocopium goreaui. The sequence continues at coordinate 291,349 of CAMXCT020000005.1, forward strand.
AGATAGATAGATAGATAGATAGATCGATAGATAGATAGAAAGAAAGATAGATAGATAGATAGATTAGAGAGATAGATAGATAGATAGATAGAGAGAGAGAGAGATAGATAGATAGATAGATAGATAGAAAGAAAGATAGATAGATAGATAGGTAGATAGATTAGATAGATAGATAGATAGATAGATAGATAGATAGATAGATAGATAGATAGATAGATAGATAGATAGATAGATAGATAGATAGATAGATAGATAGATAGATAGATAGATAGATAGATAGATAGATAGATAGATTAGAGAGATAGAGAGAGAGAGATAGATAGATAGATAGATAGCTAGAAAGAAAGAAAGAAAGATAGATAGATAGATAGGTAGATAGATTAGATAGATAGATAGATAGATAGATAGATAGATAGATAGATAGATAGATAGATAGATAGGTAGATAGATAGATAGATAGATAGGCAGAAAGATAGATAGATAGATAGATAGATCGATAGATAGATAGATAGATAGATGGATAGATGGATACATAGATAGATAAGATAAGATAAGATAAGAGAAGATAAGGTAATAAGATAAGATAAGATAAGATAAGTTTAGATTAGATAGGTAGATAGATAGATGGATGGACGGATAGATAGATAGATAGATAGACAGACAGACAGATAGATAGATAGATACATAGGCAAAAGGATAAAATGATAAGTAGAAAGGAAGCGGAGGAATCTACGGTAGACGGAGCCAAAACGACACATGTGGAAATTAACTTAAGATCAAGGCAAAACAACGACATTAAGCTGCACGCAAACAACACGGCAAGGACAGCGACATGCCATTTACAGCAGACGGCGCCGAAACGCCGCATGTCGACATTAACATAAGATCAACGCATCACAGCACAGCGGGGCAAAGTTGCCTGCAATCAACAAGGCAAACACATGGTCATGCAACAAGAAGGAACGTCAAACAAACACCAAGCCCTACAACGACGGGCACCGCGCTCATCATGCTGCTATGACGTCATGCTGCGGCAACCGGTTGACACACAGACAGACAGACAGACAAACAGATAGATAGATAGGTAGATAGATACATTCCTTGCTGGAACATCCACTGTGTACTGCGGAGTCGATTGAAGTTGGTGTCAAGGGAGAGGAAAATGATGATGTTGATGTTGAGGAGGAGGATGTTGAGGAGGAAGACCGATGAGGCCAGAACGCAGACATACACTTTGTGCGAGCCTGCGCAGTGGAAATGCACTTCAACATGTCACAAGAGCCACACCATACGGAAATTTACAGGTAAAAATGCCGCAGACCAGAGTGAGCACCCAGATCAGGCACCGGCCTTTACATCTACCGTCAGAACCCCTCAGTGTGGACTGACTGTTTGGGGAACCAACAGGCAGGCTCATCTGCCTGCAAGCGTGTCACTTCTGGACTTCTGGACTTGTCGCTGGCCCGGGCACACGGGCACCCGGGCACAACCCGATCCACGGGCACACGGGCACACGGGCACAACCCCGATCCACGGGCACACGGGCACACGGGCAAGGGCCACCAGAGGATAATACTCTACTACTACTACTACTACTACTACTGCTCCTCCTCCTCCTCCTGCTCCTACTGCTCCTACTGCTCCTACTGCTCCTACTGCTACTGTTCCTACAACAACAAGAAGAAGAACAACAACAACAAGAAGAACAAGAACAAGAACAACCACCACCACCACAACAACACCGACACCAACACCAACACCACCAACAACACCAACAACACCAACAGCACCAACACCACCACCACGACCACCAACAACAACAACAACAACAACCACCACCACCACCACAACAACAACAACCACCACCACCACCACCACAACAACAACAACAACAACCCCCAACCACCCATTGCTCCACAGTCTGGCCTTTTACTTCTTACCTTTTTTCTGGTTTATCGCTCCTGGAGCCCACCTATGACGCACTTCACAGGATTCAGAGGCTGCCACAAGCCATCCTGAACCCAGCGGTGTTGACTGGTCAAGTGAACCCAAACTGCCAGATAACACTAAAGTAAGTTTCATCACTGTAAACACACAGTGAACTGATTGTATGATAGGATTCTGATATGATGCTTTGCTTATCATATTTGGCACGATGTGACTGAACAAACGGAAAAAACAATGTAGTAGAGATGTATGCTGTGACGGGATAGTTGCTATAGCCGGGAGTACTAGTCACACGTTGCCCCAACTAAATTTCAACATCTATATGTGCTGCGTGTCTGGCGTGTCTTTATGGAACATGTTTGCAGCCGCTTGCAGACTGTCTGATTTCAAACGAAAACGTTGGGCAGCATTCGGCAGCATTTGCATGGGAACTCACTAGGCCAAGATAGGGCTAACATAGGCCAACATAGGGCCAACATAGAGCCAACATGGGCCAACATAGGCCCAACCTGGGCACAAGATGGGCCCAACCTGGCCCAACATGGACCCAAGGGCGGCTCTTCAATCCGGGATGGTCTAAGATATCGCCAACATAGCCTCAACATGAGCGCAACATGCTCCCTACACTGTCTTCAGGCCGTTTCTCTGCCGGCGCCCGGCTGTCAGGCGTAAGCCCTTAAATATTCCAATGGTTGGTCATGTCCTGATTCCTCCAATTATTGTTAAACCACAACTTTTCATGGTTATACCAACCACTTCATTGTTACCTTTCTGTTCACAGCAGAATAGTTTGTATTTATGGATGTTCATCCCCCAAAATATAGCATGGTGGTTGTTTCATATATTTCCATACAAGCACTGCTCCTGAAAAAGACAATGCGCAGGCCGCAGGCAGAAAAGCTTTTACCGCGCAATCTTTACACAATCAGAAAAGCTGTGTACTATTCTTCATGCGCAAGATTGCGCAAGAACTGCTTTGATGCTGTGTGCAGTGCAGCAAGAAAGAAACAGCCCTCTGGTGGACGGTTACTGCGATGAAGGGTTACCATCACAGAAACGACAGTCCGTGGAGCCATCGGTTTTGTATGCTGGTCCTCCACCGCAGTAGCCGCCTGCGGAACACCAGCGGGTGCACACACCATTCTCGAGAGGAGCTCCACCATCATAGGCGCCACCTTCTTTACAAGATCTGCACCTTGAGCGGCACGCCGTCGCACAACCCGTGCAATCCAGGGAGTCTTGCCCCCGGTAAGCATCAGATTCGCCACAGTATCCAGATTTGGAACAGTAACGGGTGCACTTGCCATCAACCAATGGTACTCCGCCATCCCAAGAACCACCCTCTTTGCAGCGGAAGCATAAAAATGAACATTGAAGAGTTGAAGAAGAGTTCGTTTCCGTCGAGATCACCTCAGCGAAGTTCTTCAGATATATAAACGTTGTTTCTGCGTAATTCCCTACATCACTGTGTGGGGTTCTTGTTTTTTCGCTTGGATCCCGCCGCTGCCCGTGTTCCCGCCTCCTCCTCCGCCTCCGCCTCCGCCCGCCTCCGAACTTATCACAGCTCCACTTCTCACATCACTTCTCACTCCCCACTTATCACATCTCACTCATCACTTCTCACTTACCACATCTCACTCATCACATCTCACTCACCACTTATCACATCTCACTCATCCTTCACCACTCATCACTACACCACTTCTCACTACATCCCACTCCCCACTTATCACATCTCACTCATCATCACTTCTCACTTACCATTGTCACCACTCATGTCAAGCATCACTCACCGCTCCATCACATCTCACTCATCCTTCACCACTCATCACTACACCACTTCTCACTACATCTCACTCCCCACTTATCACATCTCACTCATCACTTCTCACTTACCACTCATGTCAAGCATCACTCACCGCTCCACTTCTCACCCCCCACTTATCACATCTCACTCATCACTTCTCACTTACCATTGTCACCACTCATGTCAAGCATCACTCACAGCTCCACTTCTCACCATCTCGCGTGGCAGGCGCAGTACACAGAGCCTCCTGGAGGAGCTGCGGCGCGCGTGGTCGCCGCTGGGGCCGCGACTGCCTTTCGCGTGGCAACCGGAGGGACGCCAGGGCGTACATCGCACCCCTTGGGAGTGCACATTGTTCCACGCCTGCCACGCAAAAGCGGCGGAGCCAAGGGACACCGGAGGGACGCCAGGGCGTACATCAGACCCCTTGGCAGTGCACATTGTCCCACGCCTGCCACGCAAAAGCGGCGGAGCCAAAGGGACACCGGAGGGACGCCAGGGCGTACATCCGAAGCAAACACTGCTCATCCCTGGGGCAGAAACCTTTTTCTGCTAATTTCCAATTGCAAAATGCAAAGGATGCACAGTTGGCATGTTGCCAATGAATTACTTTCTCTCAAGATCTTCTTGTTCATCACCATCCTGGTCAGTGACTGCCTGAGTTTGGCTCTTCTCCATGTTCTTTGTGTCTAGAGGTGGAACCATCACTTGAGAATCTTCTCCTTCCAGTAGTTGCCAATCCTTGTACTAGTCGAAGTTCTCTGCCAATTCCATGCCCTTGACATATTCAAGCCTTCGCCTCTTGGCATCCATGGTTCAGGGCAATTGCACAAAGTAATGGCAGAGAGGGCAGGTGGCTTGAACCTAATATGCTTCAACAAAGTCAAAGGCTGCAAGTCTTCTGTTAGCAGTGTCCAGTCAGAAACAAAAAAGGAATATGCTGATGAGTGGTCTTTCCAGGGAAAACAAGAACACAGGCAATGACAGGCAGCTTTTTTCAGCTTGTGCTCACCAGCTCTGCAGCTTCACTTCTAAGTTCCAAAATTGCTACATCCTTCTTTGCACCCTGTATCCTATATATCTGTATATGTATGTATATTGGAATATATATATATATGTATTTGTTTCCTATATACTATATATGTTAAAGTTTATTTTAACTCCATGTATATGTGTTGGAGTATTGCTAAAACACATGTATAGTCAGAGTTTAGAGAAGGATTTCTCCTGAGAGGAGCTTAGCCTTCAAGGAGAGCCTGGATTCTCCTTTTCAAAGCTTTCAGCCCATCTAGGTGCTGACTTCCTTTTTCCTTCCAGTCTGTCAACTTCTGACAGAGGGCCTTGGCCTTTGCCTGGTCCATGTCACTGGAAATTTCCAACTTGGAAGCAGCAAGGTCAACACGCAAATCATCAAGGGCTTTGCCCACCCGGTTCAAACCATCTTGAAGATCATCCAAAAGTTTTTTCATGTCCTTGCCAGGGTTCTGGTGCATAGCCTTGAGATCCTTGAAGAGGCTGATGATAGCCTCATATTCTTTGGACACCTTGGTCTTGGCACTGTCCACCACTTTCCATGAGCTCTGGCACTCAGCAAATGGTTCAATCTTGATGTCTGGACCTTGGTCACCCAAAGCCAGCTTCATCTTGCTGACCTGAATGCCACCTGTGTCAACCCTGACCTCAGATGTCTGGTGCTCTGCTTCCTTGGTCGTGGCTTGCTCTGGTCGGTGAATGTAGTAGTACTTGCTCAGCAAAGGGTTGGTAGGATGTTCCTTCTTGAGTGGTGGATCCTTTCATAGCAGTCTTTGAGCAAATCTCCAAAGACTTTGGTCCTGCCATCAGGCTCTAGATCTGTCCAGCTCCACCCATTGTGCTTCAAGATCTCAGGAGCTGACCTGAGCTGAAAATGTAAAATGCATGCTGTTTTAAATGCTGGATGTGGTTTATGTATATATCTTGATGGTGCAAGACTATATGCATGGATGTAAATGTCTATATGTGTGAATATTTTGGAAAATATTGTAAGGAATGGATATACAAAATAAGTGTATATATATATACACATATGTGTCTATATGATATATGGCTACCTTCAGGATCTCTTCAAAGAAAACTGCTAACTCTGTGCATCACTCCTCAGAGGAGTGGCCTAAGTGTTATGTATAATCCATAAAAATTGTTTAGTGGAAACAGAAAATATACTTCAACTTTACCTAGAGACATGTACCCTTCAATAACTTCAGATGAAGTCTCCTTAGAGGAGCCGCTGGATTCCACACTGGAGAGAATCTGCTGAAGGTTGCCCTTGATCCCACCTCCAGCAATGTACTTGCCCACAAGGCCCCTCTTCTCATTTGCCGACATGGAGTTGTATTTCTGCAGGGCAAGGGTTTCAATGGCACTGATGATGAAAACAGAATGGGTTTCATGCATGTTGGAGTTCAACAATTTCATGATGAAGATCAATCAAAAATGTATAGGTCTAATTGGTCACATAATATATAAATATATTTATATATAGGCTCATGTTGATCTAGACCCCTATCCTCCAAGACCATCTGTGCACCCTGAGCTTGTGGATCCTTTGGGTTCTTGGCTTTGTACTTCAGGGCAGTGATGAACTTGGAAACTTCTGCCCTAGAAACATCATTGGCATCCTCCACAGGCTGAACCACTGAAGGTTGGCTAGCAGCCTTAACCTCAGCTTTGGCCTTGCTCTTCACCTTTTCCTTGACAGGCTTCTTGGGCACAGCAGTTTCCCATGGTGGCAGCAGAATGAATTGTGTATTTGAACCAATACCAGCTTTGCAAAGATACATACATTATTCACCAAGATCACAAGAAACAGGAAGCAAAGCATTGCTGAATTCATTGGTGTTAAAAAATGTTAAAATTTTAACATTTTTTAATTCTTTTTTAATTGTTAAAAAAACTAGGTTTATATATATATATATAAACCAATTTAAAACCATATTTGTTTAACAGTTAAAAAACATGTTAAAAATGATAAAATTTTAACACTTTTTAACACCAGCAATTTTTTGAGGCTTAGTTTTGGAATTCTTCTGATCCAACACTTCCACCATGACACATTTGATTGGGGTCCCTGGCCATTGGTAGCCCAGCCATTGTGCTGCCTCTGAACCTGACTTGGCAGGTGCTGACATGTGAAAGATGTTGCATGTTTGGTGGAAGGGTTCAGTGTATAATAGTTCTCCTCTGAGGCGTGCTGACTCTATTCATATCATATACATAGATTTGGAACTGATATATTTGCATTTTGAAAATATATTTGGATGCAATGGGGTGGGTGGTGGCTCCTCTGGGGAGTGCCACTTTCTTAGATGATCAGACTACATCCCAAGTCAATGCAAGAGAAACTCCATGATGGTCAATCTCACAAGACAAAAACTTGGAACAAGATATGAAACACTACTGCACTCAACACAATTGTCAACAGTTTGAGGATCCACACAGCTCTCTGCAGCAGGGTCTGGCCTGAGCGCAACAAGGGTTGGAAGAATATGTTTTTGTGAATGGGGGGACGCAAATCTCTGTTGACTAAACATGGGCAGCTTGTGCAAATCAGACTTGGTTCTTTCCAATGATATTCAAAAACAAATCATTTCCTCTGAGGAGATTGATACCAATTGAGATATTAGCTACAAGACCTCCTCTGAGGAGGTCTTGTACCTCAAAGAGCAGCAGCAGCAAGGACCTTTTTTTCTGGAAGATCAGCTCAGCGTGTCTGTCCCTTTGCAGGGCAGTGATCCACAGCACACACAGGTCCTTTACCAGACCTCCACTGCTGCCAGTTGTACTCCTGCTACTGTCTGCGCCAAGGAGCTGATTGAATTGCCTTCTGGACCCTTTGGTCCATCCAGCTCTTTTGGTCCAGGGAGAGGTTGGGAACTGGATTGTCTGAGCCCACCCACTGGCCCTTAGCCTTCTTATTCATGATTGCAGCATGCAAACTCAGAACTCGTTTGACACCCTTGCTTCTCCTTTTCTTGGCTGCCTGGGCAATGGCCTGCTGGCACTCCTCTCCCATATTGTGCAGCTCTGGTGGCACAGATGGCACAGTTGGGTGCTCCTGTATGTCGCCACTTTCCAGATCCTCTATGATCAGTGGAGTTTCTGCAGCTGGCAAGGGGGCTTCTGGCACTTGCATTGCCTCGGCCAGCTCATCCTTGTACTCAGCCAGGCTATCCTGCAGTGCTTGGGATAGCTGCCTGCATTCCACCTTGGGTTGCATGTTGCTTTGCCACTCTGCTGGACTCCACTTGGCACCCCATTCATATCTGCCCTTGGAGCACAGCTTTGCAGGAGCATGAGGATCCAACATATAGAACCCTTTGCAAAGCATATTGGCGCATAGTCCTTGGCGCAAGTAGTTGCGCGTGTTGCACAACATGCAATCTCGCAGGCTGCTCAGCTCCTGCAATTGTGGAATTTCTTCATCTTCGATTTTTACCTGCATCAGTGCCGGCTGTTGGACTTTCTCAGCTTTTGGATCTCCTGATGTTTCTGCAGCTTCTGCAGCTGCTAGTGCCTCTGCAGCTGCAAGTTCCTGCATTTCCAAGGCACGATGCATTTCTTTGATCTCTTGATTTGCCAGCATAATATTTTTATCTTTTTCCTTCTCCTTCTCCTCAATGGCTTTCAGGACCTCTTCCCTGCGTGCCAATTGCTCCTCCTGTTTTCTTCTGAGTTCAATTTCTTTCTGAATTCTTTCCATCTGGAGGGTTCTGTCCATATGCTTCAAAGCATCTGATTCTTCATACTGTTCTTGATGGCGATCTAATGCCTTCAGGGCTGACTTGGCTGTGTCCCGGCGCATCTGCTTCTGGTGTCGTTTTTGAATGATACCATCATTCGAGTGGCCCTGCTTTTTCCATTCTTCCTCTGATGAGCTCTCCTCACCAGCAGGTGTTTCTGGCAGATTGGGATCTCTTTCCTTCTGCTCTTCCTCATCCTCTTCCTTGTCTTCATCTTCTCCTTCTGGATGAGGTTCACCTCCATCTCCTCCATTTCCATCTCCTCCATCTCCTTCTCCTCCCTCACCTCCTGCACCATTTCCTCCTTCACCTCCTGCACCATCTCCTCCATTCTCACCTCCTGCGTTTCCTCCCCCCTCACCTCCTGCACCATTTCCCTAACCTCCTGCACCATTTCCTCCAGCAGGTGCATTTCCTCGACCTTCCTCATCAGAGACTTCTGCTGGTACATCAGCTGTGCCATCTGCTTTGTCGTATACCTGGCATGCATGCAAAGCCTCCTCTAAGGAGTGTTTATTAAATTGGAAGCTCTGAGGATTGCTTTTAAACACAAATGAATGTATATGTGAGCAAAGAAACACTGAGCATCACTCCTCTGAGGAGTGCTCCTGATCACAAATGATGTATGTGGACCAAACAAGGTAAACATCACTGAGGAGTGTACAAAAACACCTTGAGACATGAGACTTTGTTTCAGACAAAAACCAGACCTGGCCTCAGTCTCTTCCACGAAGGCATTCTTCCTCTCATAGATCTCAGCTGGAGCACTTGTGTCGAATCCTTCCCTAAGCATCTTTCCCAAAGCCATCAGTGTTGGCATTCGACAACTGCTTGGCTGGGGCCAGAAAGAGCTGCACAGTTTCCACATAGTTCAACAAGAATGCTACACAATCCAACCTCCTCCAACCAAGTACTTGTTTCTGATACTTTCAATTCTAATACATGAGACATAAAAAACTGAAAAAATGAGACGCTGCAACATGAAACATGCAACTCAACCTACTCTGTCCACCAGAACCCATTGGGAATCCAGACATCTCGATCCTCTGAGGAGATGTTGCACATAGTGGCATGGGGCTGCACCTGGCATGGCTGCTGGATAGAAGGAAACCAACACAAATATGAGGGAAGGAATGAAAGGGAACACATTTTTATATCAATACATGTTTCAATATATTAAAACATCACTCCTCTGAGGAGTACATCTTTCCATATATTTCTTTGAGGTTGTTTGTTTGTTGGTTGACATGATTGGTAACAGAACAACACACATATGAGTGGAGTTAAAAAAAACATCTGTCCACCCCTTTGTTGGTTACCACTTGTTACACCCCTGGTATTCCCCCATATATTATACTCCTTGGCTATCACTATCACTTTTACATATTTTTGAACCCTTTGGCTACCACTCTTACATCTCTTTTCCCCTTTTGCACCCCTTTTACATATTGTTCAACCCTTTGGCTACCACTCATACATCCCTTTTCCCCTACTACACCCCTTTTGCATATTTTTGAACCCTTTGGCTACCACTCTTACATCCCTTTTTTCCCCTATATTACACCCCTTTTACATATTGTTGAACCCTTTGGCTACCACTCTTACATCCCTTTTCCCCTATTACACCACAAACAGCTGAATGCTATTGTTTTATATTTTTTTGCCCTGAAAGTCTTGAGCTCTGCGGGTGTGTGAAACTTCAATCTCTTTCTTTCAACTTTTCTTTGGCCCAGGCAACAACATCTAGTTCGTTTTCTCCATTTCTATCCATTTGTCAATTTTTCCCTGACTTGATCAGCCATGGTGGCAAGCTCCTGCTTGCTGAATCTCCAAGTGTCTCTGTGCTTCAGCTCTATGATCTGCCTTTTAAAGTCTTTGGTTCCATCTTTCCATTTTTTCCTGATTGCAAATGCATTAGTCTGGGTTCTATATTCTTTCACAAAATTCCCACTGTTCGGTTCTGCTGGAGCAGCAGGCTCACTAGGCAAAATGCTAGCAGGCCTTTTCAAGACACCAGCAGCCTTAGCATTAGCTTTGCCCTTGGCCTTGGCCTTGGCTTTTTTAGGCTCAGCCTTCAAAAGTTTTTCCCATTGCATAGTGGGCATTTCAGTTGTGATCCAATCTTCTCCTTCGAATCTGGCAAGCACAAAGCCTTGGTCACCTGCCTTGCACTCAGCAAGCTCCAAGTCACCAGCAGCATCCCCTCTTCTGACAAAAGTGTGCAGCATTGGGTCAAAACAAAGGCCTTTGCCTTGAACTGGCAGTGCTGGGCCCGCTGCAGAAGAAGAAGGTAAAGGAAGATGTGCTTGGTCATGTCCTTCTTCTCCAGAAGACACAAAGACAGGTTCCTCGGATTTCTGCTGAAGCAATTGGTCGCTGCTCTGCAAAAGGCCAGCATACAATTCTTCCACAGAAGTTTCTCTAGCTGGTGCAGATGAAGCCAAAGGTGTTGCTGCCTTCTTCCTCCTTTTGGGAGAAGGTGTTGATGCAATGGAGATCTTCTTTTCCAAGGTTCTCTTCTTGGCATGAGCTAACAACTTTTCACCCAGACCTTGTGGATCTTTCTCAGACTCCTTGGACATTGCCTTCACAATTCGGCGTACAGCAGGGGGCAACTTCTGCCCAGTCTTCATCCTCAGTTTCTTTCTATGACAGAAGCTAGCAACTTCAGAAAACCTCTGAGCAAAGCTGCCACAAATGTCTTTGTCGCATTTCTGAAAAGTTCTTTCACAGGCCCCCAAGATCCAAGTCTTTGTAGGCCTGACACTCAACAGAATCATCTCCATTAGGAAGTCCTCATATTGAATCACTATCTCCTCACAAGTGCCTTTGTTCCATATTTGCTGCCTAGAAAGTCCAGTGGGGAAAAAAACTTGAGTGCTTTGCCCAAGTCCAAAGGGCTGGCACTAGTCACTATTCGATCTTCTCTTGACAAGAGCCATATTTGCTTGAGCCAAACATCACATAGAGAAATTTGATGACAAAGGTGCAGCTTCAACTTGCAAGCCTGCAGAAAAACAAAACAAGCCAGAAGCACCTGTGTGGTTGCCAACCTTCTGGGCATGCAAGGCACAGAAAACTTGGTTTGAGCCAATGATCTCCTCAAAGGAGATCAAGATACAGCAAACATGATTTCATCAATGTTTCATCAAAAAAACATCAATGAAAAGGCAAAAGATCCAGAGACCTTAATTAAGTGATCTGGCCAAAATTCCAGATCACTTAATTAAGGTCTCCAAAACCATGATTTTTGGCAAACCTCCAGATCACTTAATTAAGGTAGCTACCTTAATTAAGGACTTTTGGAAGCTCTGGGAATCTCCATGGTTTTGTCGTTTTGCGGACAGGAAATGCAAAAGATTCGAGGTCAGCCGTATGAGGGTTGGAAGCAATGTTTCCGTAGTGTCAATGTGACGCATCATGCCTGGTCGATGGACGATGTCAAAACCAACCACGCGGCAAGACCAGAGGTCTGTGCCGACATGGCCCAACAATGGTTCACAATGTGGATCCAAATGTGCGAGAAGCTGAGGCTATACGAAACAGCCTGCGCTGATGCAAGCCTGCCTTTGACAGTACTATTTCATTGCTTTGGCGGAATCCATCGTAGCAGCGCTGCTTTGTGTGCATAGCTGTTGTTTCGCCATGACCTGTCACACATGGAATCTTTGTGTTTGCTCCTAAAAGTTCGACCCTCTTTGGCACCGTGGACGCAAAGAGATCATGTTTTTTGGGTGCTACATGAATGGTATTGTCAGCGTGAAGCATCGCGCGATCATGTGAGGTTGACAACCTGCCGGCCTGAGTGAGTATGACCTGTATAGCAGAGTATGACCTGTATAGCATATGTTCCAATATGAGCAACGCGTCGGTGTGACCAGTTGCGCGAGTCTCACAGCAGCGGCACCTGCGGACGCAAGAAATAAATTGCATAAACATGTCATAAAAATCAGTGCTGTTTTGCACATGAACCGGTGGTAGCTGTTTTGCACATGAACCGGTGGTAGCCATGTAGAAAACATATCCAGTGTCCATCCGTTTTTCATGCCTGCATCACGTCGTGTCGCGCATGGGTCTGACAAGCCGCTTCACTCAAGATACCTCGCTTTGATGCTATCGAACATGAGCAGCCACACCGGTAGAAACTCGTGTTGTTTTTCCACGTTTGCGATTTTTCTCGGCAGGTCTGATGATGGCTTCGTGTCGGTGCCTCTTCATTGTGTATTGCGCACATGAGACAGTTATGGGTTGCAAAGCTGCTTTGTGATAGATAACTCTACGTGTCCTCAGCTGGTTGACATCAGTCGTTGTGACATCAAGCGTGACAACTCTGAGTCGGTGTGACGAAGAGCAGCCATGTCGGCGCCTGTGCTGCTGAAACCTTCGGAATATCAAGGTGCACAGGGCACTGCTGTGGCTGGTCATTGTCATTTGCACCAAGCAGAAGGTTGAAAGTCGAAGCAAAACATCATCTCCGGCCGCCCCTTCGAAGGGCAAGGGCGGCAAAGGAAAGGCCGGCAAAGCAACTCTAACGAGCAGTTCGACCAAGATTGAGCTGCATCTCAGCGCCACAGAGAGCGCTTCGGAGGTTCTTTACGTGGAAGCTTGGGGGGAGCCTGCTCAGCAAGTCCAAAAGAAATGCTCAGGTCGGTGATTTGGTCACCATTTCCGGCGGAACTATCATTTCCGCCGCACAACAGTATTCCACGTCCAAGTTGCACTATCATCTTCGTCTCAAAGGCGTTTGGTGTGTGCAAATCATCATTGCCAAGGTTGAAACTTTGCCGTGGTCGCTGCCGCCCAAGACACATCCACTGGTGCCGTTGGTGTCCTTGTCGCGCGTGCGTGATCGGCAGCAGATTTGTGTGGCGGCTGTGGTGGTGGAGAATCCAGGTAGCTCGGAAAGATTGACCAGCAACGGGACGGCGTCGGTGTGCAATGCCACCATACAAGAAGGGATGACGAGAGTGCGATGTGCTTTCTGGAGAGATATGGCTGACAAGCTGGCGTCCGTTGCTGTCAATACGTGCATTTTGTTGTACCAGGTGCTTGTCTCGAAGAAGCCTGGAGATACTGCATCATGGGAACTCGGTAGCTGGCGTGGAACGCAGATTCTGCCTTGTCCGGATGAATTGGCAGAGCAGGTGAAACTTGACTTGACGTAGTTCGCAACCAATTACATGACAATCTGCAGACATATCTTGACGTCATTTCCTGTTCTAGTTCACATTATCAATGTTGTTCTGTTTTCTGAACTATTTGTATGCAGCATGCTTAGAAGTTGCTACTTTCCTTGTCTGTTGCGGTAAGACGGCAGGCTTGGGTGACAAAGATGATTGCCGCATGTTGACAAACATTCCGGTCAAAGACTACAAGAACTGCCCTGCTGTTGCAACCTCTCTGGGTTGCCTCATTGGTGTGATCGTGCCTGGATCTCTACGAAAGGTCGACACCGTTTTCGAAGTCATTGGCTTGCAGGTGATGGGCATCACGTCTGTGCGGAGCGAGACGGATGAGTGGCTGTTGGTGAGTTGCTGTACGTGCAAGCGAGCAGCGCCTTGCCAGGCTTGTGTCGGGCAGTCATCACCTCGTGCTGCAACATGCCTTGCTCGTGTTTCCTTTTTTGAGTCACCTATAACGCCTATAATAGAGTTATATAAAATCACCAAACTAGATGCGTGGGACTGTGACCCGAACGAATGGCCCTGTATAGGTGCACCCCACCGCCCAGACCGAGCGACGCCTCGCTGTTCGCTTGACTTTGGCAGATTCGAACGCCCAGTGCAGCGTGGTGGTTTACCACGATGCGCTTTTGTCTACCGCCAAGCAGTTGAGCGTGGCTTTGGGTGAACCTCTGCAGGACACGGCAGCGTTCCGGATCACCATTCGTGACATGTTTCGGAGCGCTCAGTGGTTGCCGCTAGACCTTTCGTGACAACGAATACCAAGAGGTGATGGAACTTGATCTCCGCTACATGGAGCCTTGTTTGGTGGCCGGTGGCAACTTTGTTCCTGACTCTTCTGAAAAAACTGCAGCGCAAGGTTCCACATCACCATCTGCACGCAGGATGTCCGGTGGTGGCTCTTCGTGATGTGACAGAGGAAAAGGACCTTGGGATGTTTGCTTTTGGCCAGATCGATGCCAACACGCTACGTGCTTTGGTGGCGTTCAATGATGTGAATCTCGAAGATGATGAGGTTTTGCAACAAGACCCCAACACGGCGTCGGCCATCCGTGTCAAGCGATCGGTCGATTGTGTGTTGTCCGAGAACGCGGGGGGGACAGAGGCCGTGCCCCATCGAGTCAAGCTACGTTGTGCCGGTCCTGCTTCGGCGGTCAACTGGATGCTCCGAGCCCAGCCTGGTCAAGTCTTTCAAGTCGTGCTTGGTCAGACGGAGAGTCTGGTTGAATATTCGGTCTTGTGGCATGTGCCGGTCGCAGCGGAACGGGTGCCGGCTGCAACGAGCTTTTGGAAGCACATCAGCATCACTGAATCTCAGGAGGACGGTTTCAAGTTTGACAAGGATTGGAGCACTCCGTTGAAACGCCTTCGTGGCATGAGAGACGGCTTACCGCAAGAGGAACGTGACAGCGCCGCTTGGCTAGGAGACGCGTTCATGGCTTCTTGAAATTGTAGACTTCTTTTGGATGTGTCCGCATGTCGTGGTGATGAGTCGGTGTGACAATATCGCCTGCAATTTTGATCGCGACGGGTGACTGTTTCAAGGTCTTGCACCAGTCGACTTTACTATACGAACCTATTCATAGTGAGTCTTTATGATGTATCCAATCTACATGACCAAATCTATTTGCCTTGTTGGAAATACTCTTGGGTCATTGGGTTATGGTGCGAGTCAACAGAAAGGATTGAAATCGCCGTCTCTCTTCGGACGTGCTGGCTATGTGTGAGTCGCTCTGACAAATTGTTCAGAGCATGCCCTGATCGTTCATGCCAAAAAAATCCTTCCTTTTCTTGTGCTTGTTTTGATATCTTGTGAACCTGACGCACTTTAGAACCTTGTGTAGTCGCATTACAGCAATGACACATCCTTCAACTTTAGTATCTTGTTGTTTGCACGAGAGGAACTCGTACTCACAACACTGTTGTGGCCACGAGGCACCGCTGCTTGTCTTTGAAACTGGAACAGCCGCTGCTAGATTTCGTTTGCCACCTCGGGTGTGACAACCTTGGGTTCATTTGCAGTTTTGCATCAAAACCTCCGACTCCGCTGCCTTCCAACTATCCCGGTCTTCCCATGCAGACCGCCGGCATTGTGAATTTTGCAATCGTGGTCAGTATTGGCATGCAATTTTTGCAGGGTTCCGCCACGGAAACCCGTCTGGTACAATTTGAGCAGCTAGCCGCGGCTGCCGCCGCTTTGATCCAACACATTGGTCGGCCTCCCTTCATGCTTTCGATGTACAATTTGTGAGTGTCTGTCACGAATTGTCTTGCAGTATTCGAGAAAGCTCTGTTCCCTGACCAGAATGTTCAAACGTCGACGTCGCTGCCTATCCCACCACGCAACCGCCCTTTGTCTGCAGTGATGGAAGATACATTTCGAGACTCAGCATACCTCATCCCGATTGCAATCACAAACTTGGCATCGTTTACACAATGGTATCGAGAGAAGTTCGATGTTCAGTTGCACCATGAAACCACGCAAATGCTGGAAGATTCGGCCTTGTTATTTGAGACGGCCAATCATTTCCTTATGCTTTGCAGAGCCAATGACGTCGAACCCACGGCGGAAATGGCAGACTCTACTGCATGGCGGTCATGAAACCGCTCCTGCAGCTGCTGCACCAGTACTAGCTCCTGACCCAATAGTGATGGATCCTTGGACGGATTCCCCACCGTGAGAAAATTGACGCTGAGGTGTACTGAAGTGTACACGGTCACCGTGTGAGTCGGTGTGACCAACATGGTGGCGGACGGGATGCATAGCTTCAGCCATTGTTGTTTTTCATTTGGCAATGCTTTCAGATTGCTGCATACAATGTCTTTACAAGTCATTGAACTGTGCCGTGTGGATGTGCTAATGCATTCTTTCTTTGCAATTGTGTGTCCTTGCGCGACGCACTGACTCCGGTGAAGTTGCGCTGACAAAAAATGATTGGAGAGTTGCTTGTACGCGGTGACTACTGCAAGACTGCCTGAGTGTTGTTTTTTCAAGACACACAAGCAATCATTTCGTGGCTATCCCTTCTGACGAAGCAGAAAAATGGCAGAAGTTTTTATGTTGACCTGCGCAGGCGTTGTTATTTATGGACACACAAGCCGTCACTTCGTGCTTATCACTGCTGATGGCTCAGATCTGGCGTGCAGGAGTTTTCATGTTGACCTAGCATTCCCTTCTTCAACAGCTCGTGGGAAATTGATATGTGATATGTGTGACTTTCGGGTCGTTTATTAAAGTTATGTGAACATTGGAATGGGAATAGTACACCAAACTGATTTATCTTATTCAGAGCGGTTGAAACTGCGTGTGAGTAGCTGAAGCCCTTAAGAGCCGGTTGCCCCGGTGCGTGCCTCCATGCCTGGTAGCTTTCTTGGTAGCTATCCAGCTTGGGGTGTGTGTGGGCAGAACTTGGTGAATCACAGGTTATGAGCCCAAATGTGGCCATTGCGCGGCTTTGATGCCCGCTGGGAATGCTTCTTGCATGTGTGGTGAAGCTGGGAGATCTGCGGTGTGCAGGGCCTGTTCGACAAAGAAGTTGGAGGGCGAGTCTTTGCCTCAAAAAGCGGGGGACGCGAGGCGTCTCAGAAAGCGGGGGGCCGATGCAGTTCATCAGCGAGAAGTTTGGCTTTTGAAGTTTGGCGAGGCGCCTAACAGTTGGTGCGGTGGCTCAAGCCCAACGGCCTCTGCCAGGTTGCATACACTACACTCTGCATGCCTGAGCTGCAGAGTGGGGGGAGTGCGTGTGAGTAGCTGAAGCCCTTAAGAGCCGGTTGCCCCGGTGCGTGCCTCCATGCCTGGTAGCTTTCTTGGTAGCTATCCAGCTTGGGGTGTGTGTGGGCAGAACTTGGTGAATCACAGGTTATGAGCCCAACTCCCTATGTCGCATAGCTCATCAATGTCGACCACTAGAGAGGTGTCTAGCCATGGAGGTATGGATGATAGGAGAACACCAGGTGAGCCCATCTCATATGGTCCAGGGGGTCCTCAGAATGCCAACCCTTTCTGGAGTGAAAGGGTCAGGGACGACATGGCGCTTCGAGCCCTGCGACCAAGTTTTTTGCCACCAACTTCTGATTCTGAAGAACTAGTTCCTGTGGAGGGGGCTAGGGCAGCGGATGCTCTTCAGTTGTCAGCTCTGAGAATGGTAGAAAATGATGGAAGTATGGGAATGAATCCGGGTGTTTCTTCTTTCATGCAAGGAGCGGTCCCTTCTTTTGAATCTTCAAACTATCGACAAGACATAGCCACTGTTTTGCGAGTCATACTGTCTCAGAATCAGGAACTTGCTCGGGAGGTTGCGAGGCTGAGGAGGCAGGTAGAAGAGGGTTCAGGTGTGATGGAAGGGAGGTCAGGTGGGTTGACAGCGAGTGAGGGAAGGCGACAGATTCAAGAAGGAGCCCATCAAGAACGTTTTAGGGCTCTTGAGGGTCTGACGGAGAATCCAAAGGGTCCAGGAGCACCGGGCGATGCATCCTTTGTTGGAGCCCTGGTTGAGGTGGAGGCTGTGACTGGAGGAGAGTCGCGGCCATGCCCTCCTAGGAAGACCGGTGATCCGGTGGAGCAGAGCCTGGCGGTGACATCTGCTACTTCATCATCCTTGGGTCCATCAGCACAACTCCAATCCCTGGTTGAGGTGGAGGCTGTGACTGGAGGAGAGTCGCGGCCATGCCCTCCCAGGAAGACCGCTCCGGCGGTAGGGGAGAGCCTTGTGGTGTCTGGAGTTATTGCACCCTTGGCCCCCACAAACCAACTCCAATCCCTGGTTGAGGTGGAGGCTGTGACTGGAGGAGAGTCGCGGCCATGCCCTCCCAGGAAGACCGCTGTTGCGGTAAGGGAGAGCCTCGTGGTGCCTGATGGTATTGCACCCTTGGCCCCCGCAAGTCAACTTCAATTCCTGGCTGCAGCGCCGGCTGTGACTGGAGGAGAGTCGCGGCCTGGCGATCCCAGGGCCCTGGTTGAGGTAGAGGCTGTGGCTGGAGGAGAGCCGCGGCCATGCCCTCCCAGGAGGACCGGTTATCCGGTAGGGGCGAGCCTTGAGGTGACTGCTGGAGCACCCCTGGCCCCCAAAGATCTGGATTTGCTGATGAGACAGCGGAGCTTGCACCCTGAAACCTGGCTGCAACGCCGCCTGTGGTGAATGGAGTGACTTCACCCTTGGCCCCCATTGGCATTCCAATACAGCGAGAAGTTCAACCACCTGTGAGCTCAGCTTCACCGGAGTTGCACTATGGCATCTATGGTCAACGGAATGGATGTGTTGGGCCTTCTGTTTCCCCGTTGATTGGGGGACTGAATCCAACGAGGAGCGCTCCCCATGTGGATCTTCTGTCTGGGGGTCCATGGGGTGGGAATGGAGGAGGAAGGGAGGCTGATCAAACTGGTCTTCCATCTTGGCTGAGATCTTTGGCCACCACGCAGGAGACTATAAGAACAGTGGAGTTGACCAAGCTCCCTGAGATCAAGGAGGGCGAACTTGGATCTTTGGTTGTGGGCGATTGGATTGCTTTGATCAGCCCAACGATGCGGGATTTGAGCGGAAGCAGTTCAAAGTGGTGGGACGCAGTGCTCAGAGCAGCTACGGAAGCCTACTCTGAGTGGCTTCGTGCGGAACCGCTGCAGCGTTTGTATGTGGTTCCAAGGAATCCCATCGAGGAGGATCCTTCATGGGGAAGAGTGGAACAGCGAGGTCAATCTATGATGTTAGCTGCCTTGCCGGAAATGCTAAAAGCGGAGGTGTTGGCCAATCGGGCGACTTCCACTGTTGAGGTTCTTTTCCGCATCTTCACCCGTTATCAACCTGGTGGACTTGGTGAACGAGCTCTTCTGCTACGACAGTTAGTGGAGGGCAAGCAGTTGTTTGCCACGGTTGGAGAAATGATGGAACATCTGAGGGGGTGGAAGAGGTGGCTGCGCCGAGCGGTGGAGCTTCAGATTGCCATCCCAGATCCAACTTTGCTGGTTGGAGCGCTGGAGAAAATGGGCACGATACTGACCCATCAATCTGCACAGGCCTCTTTCAGGTTGAGCTCTGCAAGAGTCCTCTTACAGATTGACGTGAACCCTACGGTGCAAGGTGTCACCAGCTATGCCGATGTGCTCTTGGCTGAGGCAGAGTCGGCGTTCCATGGTGTGACCCAGCAAACCACTGCCAAGGTGAAATCTGTTGAGGTCAGTCCAACACCGAAGGCTGGAGGAACAGGTCTTGGAGCCACCCCTGAAGGGAAAAAGCCGACCCCGTCATCCAATACAACCACCAAACAGGTCCCTTGCAAGTACTTTTCTTCAGAGGAAGGATGCAAGAAGGGATCTGAGTGCACTTTCAAACATGATTGGAGTGCGGTTGAGAAGTCTGGGAGGTGTTACAACTGCGGATCAACTCAACACACCAAGAAGGATTGTGGGGTGAAGGCGAGGAAGCCTGGAGATGCAGGAAAATCAATAAAGGCGGTGTCTGGGGAAAGGCCAGGAGGTGGGTCTAAGGCATCTGAAGATGGAAAAGGAAAAGGGAAGGAGGCATTGGCACCCTCCATCAAGAAAGAAGCCAAGGTCGAGGATTCCACAGGAACAGAGAAGACGGCAGGAGCGCCGAAGAAGGAGGAGGATCCAGTCAAGGAACTGGTACAGGAGGCTGCTGGACTTTTACGTTCTCTACGGGGATCTGCGTTGAAGAAGGTTCAGGTCAGCTCACTTGAGGTTAGAAATCAGAGGGCGTTGCTCGATGGGGGGGGCCACCCATTGCCTCCGTCAGGCCAAAAGTGAGGCAGAGTGGCTCAATGCGAAGGAGGTCACCGTGCAGCTTGCACAAGGATCAACAGTCCTTCATTGAAAGCCTTTGTGGTTCAATATTTGGTTTTGGTTCAATCTTTGGCTGTTACTGCATATGCATCCCAGCCATGACATCATGCGCGCAGCCACTTGCTGCAGACTATAAGTGTGCAAACCTCAAGGCAAACTGGCCTACTTTTGCTTTAGAGGTAAGTGAGCAATTGGTGTCACAAAACTGCGCACAACACAACCTGCAAAACTGTGGGCAGCCATACTTGACTTGTGACACTTGAGCCAAATCGAAGTAAAGAAGGAAACTTCCTGAGTTACATTCTTATGTGTGTTTATTATGTATAAAATGGTTGCATGTATTATGTTGCCATATGCGTAATTTCCACTAACAAATATATATATATATATATCCTATATATACATATATATTTATATATAAGAACAAATGATAGTTTGGCGCTATGGGAGTCCTATAAAAAATCCAGAGTCTAGAGTCTATTCTTCTTGGTTTGTTTTGTGGGGCCAGCACTTCCAACCCAAAGATGTTGACAAACAACCAAACCAAACCGATGTTTGAGATTCCAATGGGTCAGTGGAAAAATGACAAGTTTCATATTTTGGATTTTCGAAAGACATTGGAATACAAACAAGCTTTGATGTTTGCTTTCCCGATTAGCCACCCAAGCTTTGATGTCAACGTTAAAATGGAACATCCTGGGAAATGATCAGAACCTATCAGGTTACATATAATATACTGTTATGATCAGAACCTATCAGGTTACATATAATATACTGTTTTTGATTTTGCCAGGATTTTGTTTTCGATGTAAGATTGGTGGCCCCTTGATTCAAGTGCCCACACGAAGATGGCATCCATATCCACCTGCGAGGGTGGCTGAAGGAGCAGTCTAACATGATAAACAAAATAGACTTCAGAATCTTCACAGGGTTCAAAAAGTATAGACTATCTAAATTTTAGAACCTTGAAAATTAGATATATACTTTTCAGATTTCACACGGACATGCTTCCTTGCAATACGCCATGGACGCACTGGCTGGAATGCACTGGTTTTTTTTCCTGGAGTGACTTGGCCGGTGCAAGTTTGGTGGGTCCAAAATCCAAACTGTTTTATCCTTCAAGTGTAAAGGGATGGTGCTACGCTCCTATTTCGAATTTCTGGAAAGGACTTTATCCTTCAACTCTTTCAGCATCATGTCACGGCAATGCATCATGTCAGCAAAGGGTTTGCCATCATTCATCATACGAGCCAAAGTCATAGCGATGTCGTGGTTCTCTTCAAACTGTGCACCCTTCACTGCAACCTGATTGGATGTTTGGAACTCATTAGTTTTGATTGGATTGGGAACCATTAGATGGAATTGGAGTGGATTGGGAACCATTGGATCAATTTGAATTGGATTGGGAACCATTGGATTGGATTTGATTGGAAACATTTTGGGTCCGATTGAGAACATTGGATTGGAGATGATTCTTTTATTGTGTAAAACCCCACCTGGCAAACTTGGTGTTCCTTTCCATCTTTGTCTGGACCTCGAACTGCTGAAGAATCTCGGGACTTGACTGGCTTGGCCCAGTAGCGGGGCCCCTCCTTCTTCTCCTTCTCATTCTCAACCGGGTTCTCAGCCAAACCTTCGCCAAAGGTTTCGCCACCTGCCATTGCTGCTGCTGGGCGTTTGAGCATCTTGGTCGCAGGCTTCTTGACGCAGCTCTCAACACTTGCTGGGGCAGCAGCACCACTCCCACCTTAAAAAGCTGATGGAAGGGAACCATGATTTATTATACATGTTTGGGGGTTTGATGGAGAATAAAGTCAAGGGTGGATATTTACCATGACCCTAACATCACGCTGGTCAGCTTTGGAAAAATATGAAAAGATATGGATGATATGAAAGATATGAATTAGTTTAGGCACTGGGTTTGGGTTTCGGTTCCCCTTTCTGCTTCGGGATCTTCACCTTCGGAGTCGGCTTGGGTTCAACTTTGGTTTCTGGTAGTCTTGGTTGCGATGGTGGCACAGGATCCTTTTCCCCATCACTATCCGACAAAGTATTGACAGTGTTGTACATTGCCAGCACTACAAAAACACTTTCTAATCAAATTTGAGCCAATATTTTCCTCGTTTGGTGATTTGTTGACTGCCAAAAGAGTAGCATGGCGCCAAAAACGTTGACAGAGTGTAGCGAAGCAAATGGAATCATCAAACCCCCAAGTGTTTTCACATCTCAAGCCCGATTATCAAACCCCCAAGTGTATAATGTTTTTCACTGCCACCAAAGCCTTCAATCAATCCCTCCCACTGGCAACAGAGTGGGATCCCAACTGCTGAATCTGAAGGCCATCAGAGCCAACGCGTGTTCTCACGCCAGATGTGCCACTTGGCAACTATGGGGAATCGCTGCAATGGTGGGCGAACCCTGAAATCAATGGACAACACTGTTGAAGATAAGATCTTGGGAAAAATGGAAACAATACTCAATCACAAAATTTAACAAGAATTCATGTTATTGAACATTTGTTGATCAGAATTGGGCACCAGGGAACACCCCTATCACTGCAACTTGTAAAAGAAGTCTTTCTCCAGTTTCACTCGGGAGACCAAATGGAGTTTTGGTTTCAATGCTTTCAAACACGCCGGGGGTTCAATTTGCATTTGAACATCCCACAAAATCTTTGCATGGGTCAAGCCATTGAGCTTGCTCATACGCCCCAAAAAACAGGCACCAGACGCAGCTCGTTTCAATGACCCTTCAGCCATTTGAGCATCAGTAAGGGCTGTCGGGGCAAAATGAATCTTCCCACCTCTCAGATTGGGTTGAACTTTGCATCGCATGAAGGCCTCAACCATGGTACCACTGCCATCCTTCAGTGCAACGTGTTTCATCCATGTCTTGGGGGGGTTTCAAAACAGAAAAACAAATACATAAGTAAGACAAGCCCATAAACATAAGTAAAGATATGTAAAGATACAAACATAAGTAAAGATATATACATATAAAGTATATAAACATAAGTAAAGATATAAGTACTTAAAATTACTTAAATATCAAGCCCAGGGCTAAAATATGATTGGGTTATTTTGGGACACATTGATGATTTGTTGGTGAAATAAAAACATACTTTGTTTGATAACGCAAGTCCTTGTCGACTTTCAAGGGCTCCACCACATGGCCTTGAACTCCAAGGTCAGGAATCGAATGCGACTGCATCGCCTTGAATCGCGCCTCGGCCAAAGTCATGGTGGACTTCGTGCTGGCAGCCGAATCCACCACCACCACCAATTGCACATCATTGTGGTACTGCCAGAAGATGACATGGTTCGGGTCTCCACCTGGTTGGGACTGGTATTTACAAGGGATCAAATAGGATGGAACACAAGTATGTGCTAGGTTGGGTCGGCAGCGACTTCTTGTTCTAAAAGTTTAGGTGTTTAGGCTCAGTGCTTCCTAGTTTAGACCACCCCATGCCTTCAGATGGCACAACTTCCCCAACATTGAACCCAAGCAGCTCCAAAGGCTCCAGCTGGAGACTTGCAGCTTTGTGGATGGATTCATCCAGGGACAGGTAGATGTCATAGTTCTTAGTGATGTGAACTGCTGGAAGGTGTCGCACTGGCTTGACAGTGAAGAGCCTGACTGCAAAATGCAAACATCTTTTTTGAAATAACTGTTTGCAAAACCGGTTTAAGACATTTGAGCCCTAAAATCAAAAAACAAGTTGAAAAGGGACTGGAGCATCAAAATGAAATAAATCCAGGCACACATCAGCAGACTTGAAATCAGCCTTCGCCGTGGCCGGCAACACAGCATCAACAACAGCCACAGGTTGATCGCCCACACTCATGTCAGGCCCATCACCAGAAGGAGCATTGCAGCCTGCTCCATCAGCATCGCCTGCATTCCTGCGAATCACTGGGGTGACGGTGGTGTTCACAAAGTCCCGGAATGAGGCCACTTTCCCAGCCCATTTCTCACCATACGACTCATCACCATCAAATTTGCAAACCACAACATCAGACAGGGATGGGGCATCAGCATCCCATGAGGTAATGGCCAGCACTGGTTTGTCGACCGGGGCGCTGCTCTCTGGCTCCTTGGGCCCAGCATCTGTGTGTGACTCCCACCACTCAGACATCAGAATGGCTTCCATGTGGCCAGTCAATGCCTTCTGAACAGAAGGCTCCCTGCTGATGCCAAAGTAAGCAATGCGAGGCTTTGCAGAGTCAGTCTCCCATGTGGACTTCAAAGACCAAGAAGCCTCGATCCAATCAGGAACAGCCTGAAGGTTGAACTCCACAATGTCCAGTCGGGCATCAGGCGAAGCAATTGGTGTGCCACCCACCAAGCTTTCAATGATCTTGCAGGCAGCCTTGACACCCTTTTGCTGACAACGCTCTGCTGGTGACAAGTTGTAAGCTTCAATGGCATCACCAACATGGTTCGGTGGAGTCAGGCGCTTCATCTCCTTGATGCGCATGAGAGGCACTTCAGACAGCTTGCCACGTGCAGCCAAACTGCTCAGCCAAGGGCTGTTGCTTTCAGGAACATGGTCGCTGACACAAAGCCGGCACCTTGCACCCAAAGGCCTCTTGTCATTTCCATGCATTTGGTCCACTGCAAAGTGGACAGCAATGTCAGTCTCCATGTTGAGTCCACTTCCAAGAAGAGCATCCTCAATCCTGCGGGTGGCTGCCAAGTTGGACTTGACACTCTGCCCACTGTACTTCTGTGGAAGAAGAACCAGGAGAGCATTCTGGCCGGATTGATGGAGGATATTGGAGCAAGAGTGGATCAAGGCATCAATGTCGGCCATGTTGGGAGGCACACTCATGTCGAGCACCATCAGCATGAACCTTCCAGCAAGGAAGGAATGATTTCAAAATTGGTTCCGGAAAGGTTTCCTTAAGAGGTTTAGGAAACCTCAGCATAGTTCTTTCAAAGGGTGGTATTGAAAATCTCATTGAAAGAATAAGGGCAACAGAGATTTTGAATTCTTTGATTGATCTTTTAGCCCTGCCTCGAATCAGCTTGGCATCTCAAAGAAGATCCAGCTTCCATGTTGGATCTGAAGGCTGCCAGTTCCATCTCAGCGCCACTGAGGGGGCCATTTCGGACTCGAATGGACTCCTCACAGAACTCCCGAACACGCTCCAAACCACGAACATACCTCTTGCGGATGTGGGTCAAAACCATGCCTTGCCAACTGGCTTTCCTCCTTGACTCAGTTTCAGTCCAAACCTTCAAGGCTTCGATGTCATCCTCCAAATCTGCAGCCATCTTCTGGAAGGTGGCCGTTTGAACTTGGAGATGTAGAGCTTTGGACTTTGCCAAAGCAGCCTGAAAGGGCCAGAATAACAACATGATATGTATCATTTTTTTGAAATCAAACTTGCAAACCAAGAGAAGTTGATATCCACTATTGAAAATCTTTTGTTGTTTCTTTGATGTGGTTTATCCACAGGTTCAAAAAAAAAGGGAACACCCAACCTTCTCCACCGATGCTTTGTGCTTGGAAAGGATTGCAGACAGCTCAGAAACTTTGGACAAGTCCAGCTGGGCAGGGCACTCCTCGCTCAAAGAGTAAAGGTAGTCATCAAAGACCCGCTTCTCGAACAAGGCAACCACACCAGGCTTCTCAGCATCAAAGGAAGCACCTGGAAGCTGGGTAGCCAACTCCGACATCAGCAAATCAAAAGCTCTGCAGATGCGAGCCATTCTTGCAACATCAGGTGCTGTTGCAGACTTCCGGAGGCCAGGTGGAGCTTGTTTGAAGTCAGAAACTAGCCTCTTGCAAGTCCTGACCACTGAGTCCTCAGAGTTTCGCATGTTGAGGCTCCAATCATCAGAGATCAGCTCAGGCTGGAATCCAACTCGAAGGTTCGGTGAGCCAATGGCTGCATGGGTCACGGGGCCTTTTGCAATGCCAAACTCAGCCACTGCATTGCCCAAGACTTGCCGACATTCCAAAGGAAGGTGATGAACCAAGTTGATGACAGCAGCAGACTCTGAAGGACCCATGCCGAAGACACTCTTGGGGTACTTCCCACTGTCAAAGTTGCCAACCAGAGAGCTCAGTTTTTCCCCATGCTTCAAACGCCGGCCAAGTTCATGAAGAGCGTTGAAACAGTTTGGCTTTGCCCTTGTCATCACAGAGCCCATAGTGAGATCTTAGTAGCACAATCTTGAAGCACATCGTAATCAAAAACTGTTCTCAGAAGAAAGTCTGTTTGAAGAGGACCAGGAACACTATATATAATTCATGTTTTAAGGTTGGGGGGGTTTTCACAAAGGGAAATGAGGACCTATTCCCACTCATTTAAAAACCAAGGTGCCACGGTTCGCATTGATGCGATCTAGCTCATTGGCATACTCTGCAGTCACCATCCCCTTAATGTTGCAGAAGTTCTGATAGCTCGCACTCAGGTTGTTCTTGTAGTAGTCGATGAGGTCGAACTCAATGAGAAGCTCAGCTGCATACAGCGCTGCAACAGCACGTGTCCATCCCTTCGTGAAAGCGATGGATTGGCTTTGAAAGGTATCATCTTGGATGGTTGCACTCTGCCAAGGCTCCAAGAAATAGCATTGGATAAGAGGTTGGATCACCAAGTACTCTGTTCCAGCCTGGGTCTGGGGATTGGTTCGTGGGCCTTGTAGCAAAATTAGCATCACCAAGTTCTTCATGGATTCCTGGATGACTAGGCCCTTGTTGCCGGCTTCAACATGATAGCACAACTGCCACAGCGCAACGTCTTTCACCCCAACACTCCAGTCAGCAGTTGAAAGGGGCTCCAACTCCGGAAAGTTCTCCATCAACTTGTGGGCCAACTTCGTGCGGTCATCAAAAGTGGGATAAGTCTGCATGAAGTACTCATGCACTGAACCGAAGTTGGAAAACATGGAGTTCATATGGCTCACCAACGCATCCCAAAACGGCATGGTAGCTATCACATCCTTGTGCTGTTCCACAGCATCACATAGCTCATCAGCTTTGCCCTTCTTGGGAGCCTTTGCCGAGGAATTGGATCCATTGCTGGGTCTTTTGCCCATGGTTGGAAGGCGCTTTTCGCTCCAGGTCTGCAATTTTGAAATAAAATGCTACTCACTTTCCGAGTGAAGCTGAAATGGAATTGGTTCTTTTCCGAGTAGTGCTCAGAAAATCATTTGGCAATCCTTTCAGTTTCTTAAGATATCAAAGGTTGGCTGCAAACCAAATTTTCCGATGAACCTAGACCGACTTCCTCAGAAACTGATATTGTTGGCCTTGGGGCTCATCAGAAAAAGCATGAAGCAACATCATGCTGATTTTGGAGGGCTTCAGGGAGAACATGGATTTTCCGAGGAACCTAGTCTAACTTCCTCAGAAAATGTGATTTGGATGGCCATGCTAAAATCTTAAGAATTTGATGGGTTGGGATATGTTTTTTCCGAGTAGTGCATTTTGGTGGTGTTGATTTTCCGAGCAACCCATAAATATTATCAGTGTCATAATCCCAAAAAACAATCACCAAAATGAAACCAAGAATAGCTTTGGGAATAGACCACATTTTTGGTGGGTGAAGGTGGAAGCTGGCAACTAGTTTCGCATTTGATTTCGGACGTGCAATCCACTACTGTAATGGCTCGAATTGGGCTCACCTCAAAAAACAAAATTGATTGAAAGAAACTGTAATATCCAACATGATATCTCTTGTCTATGTGCTACAATGGTAAATCCGAGGTGTCCCACAAGCAGCTTTCTCGGTTGGCCCCATTGATAATGGGCCATGGATTCGCACATGTTTCCATTGAACCCCTGGCAGTTTTGAAAAAAGCAACAAACTATGATAATAAACAAAAATGTTGGAGATGGCAATGGATTCAATAAGGGAGTTTGGAGATATGATTTCAATGCCATCTTGGCCAAAAGGGTTCTGTCGCTCCAGCAAGGTAAACTTGCACCAGCAGTGTCCAAACCCCTAAGGGAGAAATACCACAGCAACAAAAAATACTAGTTCTATCTAGTTTTTCTTTTTTGGGGCGTTGACACATAGGCGCAATCAACATCTATCAAAATTGCCAACCACTTTTCCACCATGGTCCAACAATGTGTGAAGTTCTATCATATCTAAGGATTGTCGATCAAGTACGTTCGATGATGAACTGGCTGGACTTCTGATGACCTTTGTGATCATCTTTGGATTTGCGACTTGGCTGGGCTTAGGTTGCCCGGATGATGTGCTCACCCATGTAACGGGCCCATGTGCGAGCCAATTGAACTGGGTACTTGGCAGTGCCCTTGGTTGGCCTAGATTTTTGGCCGGGCTTACCCCACCCAGAAAGTACAACATGGTTGTGTTCACCATCACATTTCAATCCCAACCTGGCCAACACAGAGCCACCGTCGATCTCGTAGTCAAACCATTGGAGGGTAAGGATGCGAGTTCGCTTCTTGTACTCGGCGCCAAACATGCAGTAGTCCACATCCACAATGTTCCACTTCTCTGTGCCCTTACTGGCCTTACAGGTTGTCCAATTCATTGTGGGGTTTGATACATCACTGCTACTATGTATGCATCTAATTGCAATCATCTGTCCAAAAACAATCAAAAACATTAATGATATAATTCCTGGTTTTTTGAAAAAGGATGACTCAGGTTGTGTTTGTTCGCCACAACTTACAGCTGCTTTGGGATTTCAAGTGTACAGATTCCTGGAGCCAATACAGCATACATATTATATGATGCATTAATAGATAGTAAATGATATTAATGAGTATATGTGTAATTAATATACTTTATATATATATATTCATATCAGATTGATTTGTTTCTATATGTGGGCCTCAAACATGTCGATGAGGTCTGGGAAGTACCACAGGACCGATGTTCGGGGGTTCTCGATTGAGACGAGGATGCGATTGTCAGAAAAGATCTGGGCCATCTTCACCATGTTTTTGATGATGTTGTTGGAAACAGTCAAGACATCGCACTCCATGCCAGGAATGCCCTCTGGGTGCCATTTGCTCCTGATTTTTCATGGGCTACTAGAAAATGATATAATTTCTTGACAAAACACACCCTTTTTGACCCGATTTTGGTTTAAAAGCTATAAAGAAAAGGGGGCAAAGTTGGCAGTCCTGAGTCGAGGATACCTCGCCTGGGAAAACGTGTTGCAGGGCGGGGCAAAATGCACGTAGTGGACCTTTTCCTGCACAATCTCGTTGGCGATCTTGATAGCCTAAGGCGCTCACTTGAGTAGGCCCCAGCAATCAATGCTTGATTCTCTGAGTTTGGCAAAACTGTTTCCCATTTGGATTTGCTTAACAACAAAAGATCACCCTAAGATGGTGGTTCCTTATTGGGTCCCCTATCAGAATTTATCATATAATATAAAGATCACACCAAGCATATGTTGAGTAACGGTCTCTTTGTTGCTGATATCATGGGTAGCCCCTCCAGTAATGTAGTCGACAGACATGGTGACAAAACCCAAAGTGCTCATCTCCTCGGCAAGGATGCCACTGCCTGAGAAGATCTCTGCCATCCTGAAGGCCCGGTCACGCTGGACATGGTCAAGGAAGGGTTCCTTACAAGCAGTGATAGGATCCTTCGGTTCAATCTCAACTTCTCATGGTTCATCCTCACATTCGCTGTCACTAAGATTCTGAATCAGGATAGACTTTGCAGTCTCCAAGAAAGAAAACTTTCGGTCCAAACCAGCACACTGTTTTTTGTGGGGTGGAGATGCCCCAGTGTCACTGTCACTCAGCTGCGGCTGACTATCCAGGATGGGCTGGCTGTCCTCAAACATGTTGCCAACTCTAAAGAAAGTCGGTCCTACTTGTGGCTCCACTGGCTTGAGTCGCTAAATTTGCCAATCAAACCATGTATCATTTGGTGACATGTTGTTTCAATTTTTGGTCAAAAAAACCTTCTTTGTTGAGGGATCATGGATGAGACTGCCCGACAGGTTGATGTGGAGATCATCAACACCTGAAACCTGGCCTTGCTGAGAAGTTTCTGGATCACTACATCCTCTAGTAACTCTAGTAGATGCCGGAAAACTGTTTGGAAAAAACATGTCACTCTTTCACTCGCTTAGCGGTCAACGTCATCAAACTCTGGTTGAAGTGGCACTGATGCATCATCCTCCAGGTCTTCAACCACAGGGGGATCTGGGGAACTAGTGCTTTCAGCAGCAGCCCCTGCTGCAACAATGCCTTGAAAAGAATTTTGATTTAAGGCCGCCATGACATTGGGGTTCAATTTGTCCCACAATTCATAGCCCTTATTGATTGCATCTGTCCACGTAACCCCTTCTTTTTGAAGAGTTTTGGCAATCCCACAAATCACATCCATTCGAGGGTTGGCAACCAATTCTTGGGGTCCACCAGGGTTCCCCCTCTCAATCCTAACATTGCTAACACCGGGCTCCAAAGCAGCCACTGGAACAGTATTTCCCACTGGTTGAACTTGAAGCGCTGGTCTTGAGGATGTAGTGAGAATCGAAACATCCAAAGGAGGAACA
The DNA here is from genome assembly GCA_947184155.2 of Cladocopium goreaui. Lineage (NCBI taxonomy): Eukaryota > Dinophyceae > Suessiales > Symbiodiniaceae > Cladocopium > Cladocopium goreaui. The sequence continues at coordinate 322,366 of CAMXCT020000005.1, forward strand.
AGAATCGCTGATTCAGTCACCCAATCTCGCAAGTATGAAGCAGCTGTTGTCAAGAAGAAAGGGCTGGGCTCAACTGCATCAGCTAGGTTCAAGATCATCGTTTGGTACTTCCGCTCTTTGGGACGTCGAGGAAGGAAACCTTTAGGAGGGCAACAAGATTTTAGATGCATGACTCCCATCATTAGTAGACATTCATCATACAAACATGATTCTACATCAGTGATAATTTTGTACCACCAAAAGAAAAAACATTTCTGACATGACAGGCCTGATGGCATTGACCCAGGAAGTCTCGCAATATCATCAGCAGTGAGGTAGGTAATGCGAGTTGAGTAGGTCGAATCACTCATCCACTGTTTGCACCTGCAACCAGTTTGTGAAGTCCACCCACCCAATCAATTTGTTCTTACATATATATATGTAAATCACATTGGTTCTTATGTATATAACAAATCAATTTAATCTCCAATCACATTTGGGTGTTTGAAGCAGCAAGCACAATCCGCCAAGATGCAATAGGACTGCGTCAGTTTCACCGCCAGCAGTTCGAAGTGGATCGCCAAGGGACAAACCTTGGGCCAAGAGAGCCATGACACATTCCTTGTAAAGTTCCATGATTCTAAGTTTCTAAGTTTGAAGATGAAGATGTATGTTTCTATTTTTTTGATTCCACAATAGCCCCAACAAAAAAAATGATGTATCAATCGTACAAATAATATGGTTTCTTTAATCAGCCAAACAACTATTTCGCTGTCGAAACTCGAACCAATGGGGCGCTGATGGCCCAAAGATACCAACAACTTTCTTTCCACACTTCGCCAGCCACGATTTCCAATCTCTGATGTAATCCATCTTGAAACAAGACTTCAGTGCTTCATGTGGTCGGTTTTCCGGTTGAGAAAGAAATTTGGCATTGATGACATCGATCAGTTTTGCTGGAGACTCCGCCACTGCGACTTTGTTCTTCACAAATCCTCATTCAGTTTCAAAGACCCCCAATTTCTATGTATCTTGTTAGAAAGTATGTGTTTTTATGTTTTATATGTTTTTCCCTCTTCAAAATTGAAAGTGGTGTTGAAGAAACCTATTGCTAATGAATCCATGGCTCGACTCAATGCTCCAAACCACTGATCCACATCCTCATGGTTTTGAATTGAGTTGGAAAAGTTTCAGCATCGTTTACTTGGAATCCCAAGAAAAGTTTGCTCAAATAGAAAATCATGACAAATTGATTTCAGGATCCTCATGAGTGTGTCCTACTCGCAAAAACGCCAGCCGGATTTCTCCGACAAGGCGCTTTTGCACGAGCAGGCCACACATGGCCATGACAATGTTGTTCTTGTTGGATGAACCTGTATTGTCCAGTTGTACAGTCAATGTGCAATCATGCAGCTGAACCCCATGGTTGGCCAACACTGTAAGTAGGTGGAGTAGCAACTCACATGTCGTCGAACCACCCTTGGAACAGTCAGCATCTGATACTGATAGCCAGGCTACATAGCCATGACAGAGAAGTCCCCAAACATGGAGTCTTGGTATTTGATATTTGTCGAAATGATGGCTGTCGAAAATGCGACTTCGTGGTGTCGCATACTTTCCTTGGTCCATCCCATCAATTATGCAGCAGAGTTGCTTCTGCTGCAACCTGCTGGACGCTCTCAGCGCTCAATAGATCTTGCGATCCATCAGCTGCGAGGCCAAATGTCTGTCATAGAGTGCTCTTTGGCGAATGCGTCGGTTCAAATCAGCTGATAGGTGTTTGATCAACAGTTTGTGTTGTACACAGACAGGGCACACACTGAAGAGGTAGCGATCTCTAAAAGAAAGTTTGTGAGAAAAATCATTTCGAAAACAGCTGTGAAAGCATTGCCATGAGCACTTTTGACCAGTTGTTGAACAATATTGGCGCCAAAGGTCAAAAATAGTTCCAGGAGGCAGGTAACGAACCTCTACCTCTTGCCCAGGGATCTTTGACGATTGTGATGGGGTACATCGATAAGAATCTTCATCTTCACTCCAAACATCACCAGATTTGGATTTCTTGGTGCTCTTTTCATCCAAGGGCAGTGTTTCAGCGACACTGTCATAAAGGGATTGCAAGTATGACCAAACTTCAGAGTACACAGGTTTGGGATCCGCATGAGGTCTTTCCATGTAGCGAGAATCCATGGGTGCCTAAGTACTGCTTTCAAAAGATTCCCAAGTCTGGGTGACCATGATACCCCCATCAAAGTTGCATAGGCGGCTCTGCACACAGGTCTGTTCAAAAAAAAATATTGCATTTTGGAATCACTACTAACAGTAGTTTCACCACCACCACCAGGCTGAATAATTCCCTGAGATACTGCAAGCTCCCGCAAGTTGTCGAACAACTGAGTTGAGGGGAAGGTAGAAAATAGAAGTCATGAAATTCCCATTGGATAGACATGGATATAGATATAGATGCATATATCCTTATATATAGATATATTATGTAACATATTCTTACATACATAAAGATATATATATATGTATATATATATAGAGAACAGCATTAAAGTATACTCCCTTTCAAGAAAAATCAAAACAAAGACCCTGTGTTAGCAGTATGAGCTATTGGATACTTGGTGCACCGTAGACCCTTTTCCAAGGGGACAATCATTTAAGAAAAACATTTGAAGCAAAACTGAGAAACATATCGGTCTTGGTCTAACTTGTGCAACTCCCGGAAACTGGACCGCCACGCTTTCAGTTGCTGAAGCAAAGGATTTGTTCGAAAAGGTTCAAAACAAGAAACTCGATCTCGCTTACGGCTTTGGGATTTGCAAAGACAAGGCTTCTTCAACTTGTCCTCCACATTATCATCAACTGGTTCACCTTCAACATCAACACCATGTTTTCTCTTTCGGGGCAACACTGGTTCTTCACCTTACTATTTGAAAAACTGGAGACACCCTGCCACAACCAGCAACGCCAAACTTAAAC
>CAMXCT020000006.1:0-258229 GCA_947184155.2 Cladocopium goreaui
ACAAACCCCGGCAAACATTGGATATACCGTGGGTGTTTCACATGAATTTTCTATAGCTTCCCCAAGTGAGTGGGTTATAACCCTAGTTAGAAGTGGGGAAAAAATTACTTTACTTCGTGTGATCCCCACCATGACATTTATACATTTTGTTACTGGCAAATCTTCTGGCATTCTATCTGACATATTTTCTGGCATTCGATCTGGCATTCTATCTGGCATATCTTCTGGCATTCTACCTGGCATATCTTCTGGCAGATGTTCTGGCATATCTTCTGGCAGATGTTCTGGCATATCTTCTGGCATATCTTCTGACATATGTTCTGGCATATCTTCTGGCATTCCATCTGGCATTCTATCTGGCATATCTTCTGGCATATGTTCTGGCAAATCTTCTGGCATTCCATCTGGCATTCTATCTAGCATATCTTCTGGCATATTATCTGGCAAATCTGCTGGCATTCTATCTGGCAAACATTCTGGCACTTTATCTGGCATATCTTCTGGCATTCTAGCTGACATTCTATCTGGCATTCTATCTGGCATACCTTCTGGCATTCTATCTGGCATATCTTATAACATTCTATCTGGCATATCTTCTGGCACTCTATGTGGCATATCTTTTGGCGTGGATACTCGCGGTTGAGGTCCGGCAGGGAACACTGGGCGTGGATGGTCGTGGTTGAGGTCCGGCAGGGAACACTGGCACGTGGGGGATGGTCGTTGGTTGAGGACGGCAGGCGAACACGGGAGGGGAATGTGTGGGGGGGTCGGGGGGGAGGGAAGGCAAGGAAAAATGGGAGTGGCGTGGTAGGGTGGTTGGAGGTCATCCGGCCGGCAGGGAACACTGGGCGTGGATGGTCGTGGTTGAGGTCCGGCAGAGAACACTGTGGATCGCGGGTCGCAGTTGGACGAGGACGACGAGGACGACGAGGACGACGAGGACGACAAGGACGACAAGGATGACGAGGAGGACGAGGAGGACGAGGAGGAGAGGAGGAGGAGGAGGAGGAGGACGAGGCAGGAGGAGGCAACTGACATAAAATCTAACAACCCTCACCTGGCAGGTGGGGAAAAACCCTACAAAACGCCCACTAACAAAACTAGGATTCACTAGGGTCATAAAAGTTCTAACCTACTCTCTAAGTGGGATGAACCACCAAATAAGTCTATAATGAGGATTTACCCCCTGCGAATTTCACACAGCCTGCGAAAGTGCTTATATGCTGTAATGATTAGGGATGATCATGGGATAGTAATTGTGGTTTTATTTGACTTCATCCCAGGAATCGTGGGTTAATTCACCCCAGTGATAAGTGGACATTGCCGCAACTTAGCCCATTGAAATCATTATAACATACTTACTAGCTGGGATTAACCACCAAGTATTCTGTTGCCATAAATGGGAAAGACAAAAGTATGGTACCCTGCTCAACCCCCAAAATCACTTGCAAAAGAATTGTTCATCCCTTCACCTAATAGTGGTTTCATCAACACAATGTTTCATTTTTACCCTCTAGTAAACGTTTACATAGTTTGCTATGGAAAATCACCATGAATTCAAGTTCGGGAAATCCACTAAAAATCAATGGTCATTTAACCAGTAGTTTTTTTAGATGGACTCTTCAGGTCATTTGAAGGCACAAATCATCTCTAAAGAAAGGCACTGGTTCATCATCCATTTTCCCATTAAGAAATGTGATTTTCCATAGTTATGTGTATGTTTTACCAGAGGGTACTTGGCGGTTCATCCCAGGAATCGTGACCGGGTCGGTCAAATCATCCCGGTTTCTCGTTTTGTGGCTAGTGAACATGATGACATGGCCCCATCGCACTAACAAAACTAGGGTGAACTAACTTAGGATTTGTGCGTATCACCAAGTAGAAGAATGCTATCGTCTTCTGCGGATTGAAAAAATGGCAATGGAAGGTTCACCTTTTGAGATCAAGTTTATACTATGGCTGTTTTGTGGTTTGGAACATTTTCCATTTTCCATAATATAGGGGACAATCCTTCCCATTGATTTTCATATTTTTCGGAGGGGTTGAAACCACTAACCAGATGGATAATTGGAAAATCTGCGCCAGTTGATGGTAAACATCCCCTTATAATCCCATCAAAGTTACCCTCTTGGTATTTTAACACAGCTATTGAAACTTGCCCACTTATATATCGTTGATTTACCTATCAAAGATATAGCTACTGGAAATGACCATTGATTTTTTGTGGATTTCCCTTTTAAAAATGGTGATTTTCCATAGCAAACTATTAGTTTAGAGGGTATCAATAGTTTCCAACTGGTTCCACAGATCCGTCAGATGAACTGGTTCCGCTTCCCGTGTCATCAACTGGGAAACCATCTTCCAGATGGAGCTTCATCAGCTACCTCTGATGGTTTTCACCTGTTCTAACCCTACACTCTGGTAATTTGTTACATAGCGACCTGGAACATGGCCCATTTAGTTCGTTGATTTACCTATTCAAAAAGGTGATGTTCCATAGTTTTTTTGTATGTTTACCAGAGGGTATATTTGGAAGATTTTGGATGTCCGATTGCCACTGAAGGGCACGCTGTGGTGGCAACATATGTGAGGATGCGCGGCCCAACCCATCGAACTAGCTCATGGAAACACTTCTGGTTTATAAGTCCAATAACTTTCTGGTTGGTGGTTTGGAACATTTTTCCTGTTTCCATATAATGGGGATAATCCTTCCCATTGACTAATATGTTTTAAGATGGTTAAAACCACCAACCAGAATAACTTTGTGTTCTGGATGTTGGTAAATATATCTATAGTTACTGTATGTTCATGGGGTCTATACGTCATCAAACAGAACTGGGTCGCACCACCTTCTATATTCTTCTTAGGAACGCAGATTGCTGTCCCTTTTAGCCCTGCGAATGGTTTTCGATCATGGAGTTTTAAAGGCAGATCTTTCTTCGAGGAGTTCATAAAAAAGAATATGGCCTCGGTATGGACAATGTCGTGTCAATATTATTCATTTTGCTGAAACATGCTATAGTTCATATGAGTGTATATTATATATACATATGTATGCATATATATATGTATGTATGTATGTATGTATGTATGTATGTATGTATGTATGTATGTATGTATGTATGTATGTATGTATGTATGTATGTATGTATGTATGTATGTATGTATGTATGTATGTATGTATGTATGTATGTATGTATGTATGTATGTATGTATGATGTTGTAATGTATGTATGTATGTATGTATGTATGTAGTATGTATGTATGTACTTGTATGTAGTATGTATGTATTATGTATGTATGTAATGTAGGTATGTATGTATGGATGTATGTATGTATGTATGTTGTATGTAATGATTGATGTATGTATTGTATGTATCTGTTATGTATGTTATGTTAGATTGTATGTTAGGTATGTAGTTATGTATGTTATGTTAGTTGTATGTTATGTATGTATGTTGATGATGTATGTTAGATGGTATGTATGTATGTATTGTTATTGGAGTATGTATGTTATTGTATTTGTTATGTATTTGTAGGTAATGTATGATGTAATAATGTATGTATGTAATGTATGTATATGTAATGTAGGGAGGGAGGGAAGGGAGGGGTGGGTAAGGGTATTTGTAGGGGAAGGGATGGAGGGAAGGTAGGAGAGGTTGGGGAAGGGAGGGAGGGGAGGGACGGGAGGTAGGGATGCGGCATAGTAAGGGTGTCAGTACAGGAGAGGATAGATTGATAGAGACAGAGGATGTATATATATATTGTACATATGTATGTATGATTTTAAATATATATATATATATACATATGTATGTATATATATATGTATACACCCTGGTAATCAAACATGGCAATGAAAAATCCTATCTAAATTTTAAGCCTTGCTTTGCTGTTGTCACATCATCTATAGAGGCTTCGCAATTTTCCGCCGATCAGGTTCTGATTGGCAACTGGGATCCTGGAACCCGGCAGAGAGTTGGTATTTGAACACTTCTCCATCCCTGTTTCTTAGCTGAACCCCTAGATTTAATGTCAAGCCCCAGGCTACACAGCTGTTTTCTTCGCTGGAAAGGTACCCTCTGGTAAACATACAAAAAACTATTGAAAATAGCCAATTAGTTCGTTGATTTACTGATTAAAAATTGTGATGTTCCATAGTTTTTTGGATGTTTACCAGAGGGTACCATGACTAAGCATCATTCATCATGACTACTGACGGGTACGTACCCCGAATCAATAAACCATTGTTTGACATAATCCAGGGTTGACATTCAGATATGGCGATTTTCATCAGAACCCCCGGATGGTACACTAAGTCAGAGCAGACGAATGGATGTGTATTTCTCCCAAATATGGTACCCTCTGGTAAAACATACACATAACTATGGAAAGATCCACCATTTTTCATTGGAAAACCCACTATTTCGAATGGGCCATTTTCAATAGCTATTTTGACATAACCGGAGGGTAATAGGTTTCGACCCATCCGCAGGTTCTTCAAAGAAAGATCTATAGTTCTCCATAAGTTGGTCCCATTCCAAGAGATCTGGACAGAAAAGTTACTAAGTTGCTCTGTGTGTTAGAAAGCCCGATGTTGAGCTTTGTCGGCTTTGTTTTATAGAGCTCTCATGTTCTACCGCGGGGGTACCATAATTGTCTCACCATTGTGAGATGTCCTCTTGTGTTGGTGGAGTTGGCGATGAACACCTTATGTTTCCAATGGGAAATCCACCAGTACGAATCGATTTAGGGAATATGAATGTTTTGGGGGTTGAGCAAAACCCAGAAGTTAAGATAAGTTAAGTGTGTTTGATGGCTACAAATTGGAAGGTACAAAAATTGAACAAAGTTACAGTGACCTGGCCAGTCAGCAACACAAACAATCAAGACAAGCTATTGAAATCGGATGAAATCGGCATTCTTAGTGGCCGTTTTTTCCACAATAGCTTCAAATTAAGTGGATGCTGCAAATCCCCCTAGTTAGTGCTACAGCGAATTCTGCATGTTGTACCCCAAAAACAATCAAGTCCATAGTGTTCATCCTGCTTTCATAGTGCCAAAAATAATAATCATGGTTTGTAAGTTCCCCAGTTTAGTTATGTGTTAGTTATCTCATCTATAGTTCTGTTAGTTATGCCATATGTTTATATATATTTATATATATATATAGGTTATCCCCCATATACACTAACTGGGTGGACGAACTGGGTCCTCAACAACTGATCCCAATGGGAAAATCCACTACGACTGGGGAAGAATCCACTAGGACTTGGGCATGTTTCTTTGGGGCTCCAGCAAATCCAAGTTTTTCTTCATGCCTCAGATATGGGTGTGGTCCAAGTTACCTGAAAATGCTGAATTTCACAATTGCTGTTGGGAAACTGAGTTTCCAATTCATCCAATTGTGTGGTTACCATTTTTTCATACAAACCTTGAATTCTTTGGCTCATTTAGTTTTAATAGTTGAGAATTCATATAACCTTTTTTTGGCTTTCCAAAGCCAGTTCAATCTTGAAATCTCTGACTCCTAGAACTTTTAGGAAAAACCACCGGGAAAGCCTCATTTTTTCGGGAGAAACCAAGACAGATTTCAAGATCTGGACCGTCAGCCCGTCCCCCTGAGATTGGATGTACTGATCTGGAGAAATGATCGCATGACTGGAATAAGCTTAGGGGTAACCATACCAAAATAGCCTTAATTCAGATTTGTGAATTACCCTCTGGTAAACATACAAAAAAACAATGGAAAATCACCATTTTTTTATGGGTAAATCCACTATAAATGGCAATTTTCAATAGCTACGTTTGTTTGCCAGAAGGTATTTTACCCAGATTAATGTTGAAAGGCCATGTCAGGGGACATTCGATTATTATTAAACAGAATGAGTTTTTAGCATCCCCAAGACCCAAGAAGGTGCTGCCACACCCAGATACCTGAGAAGGGGGGGAACGAAAGCCAGATTGTCCATTGAAGTGGTGATTGTGCGAAAATGGCTTGAAAAAGAGGATGGATGATTGGATGGAGGAGTGGCCGTGGAAAGGTTGCACACGCCGCCCTGATTTTTAGGCGGGCTGTGAAGCGTCAAGTCAGATGGCATCAGCGGCTGATCTGGTCGTAGTGGCACGCACATCCGGTTGTAGTGGCAAATCGGGTTGAAGTGGTACCTCTGGTCGAAGTGACATGAGCGAGCAAGCTAGCAAGAGTGGCACAAGGACTACAAGTGATAGCTACTGCATCGAGACCGGAGATGCATTTAGAAAATCCATTTCTCACTTACTTGATCAGTCGAGCTGTTTGCGAGTGCAGAGACGGCTGATTGGGAAGGAAGATCCCGATGACGCAACAGGATTGCGAAGGCCACACGCCTAGCTCAGCGACACAGAACATGTGTTATGTGAAAAAAAAGACGCTTCGAGGGAGCGAAGAAAGCAGTTCGACGAGCACGGGCTGCAGGCAGCGCAGATCGGCCAGCTCTTACCCTTTCCTCTGACTAAACTTTCACAAACTAGTAGTGATCAGAAAAAAGCATGGAGCAAAGCACTGGCTCTCTCTTTCTCTCAGTATGTCAGCTTTCAGGCAGAGAGAGTAATAGTGATCAGCGAAAGACATGGAGCAAAGCATTCCTCTCTCTCTCTCTCTCGCTTTTTTCTCTCTTTCTGTCAACTTTCAGGCCAATCTCCTCTCTCTCTCTCCTTCTCTCGTTATGTCAACTTTCAGACCAATGCCCTTCTCTCTCCACTGTCCTCTAACTAGCTGTCCCATCTATCTGTCCATTCCCAGAAAACCGGATGTCAACTTTCATCCCAATGTCCTTCTCTCTCCAATCTCCTCTCACTAGCTGGCCCATCTATCTGTCCATTAACTGAACCCAGAAAACCGGACCTAGGGGGAATTGATACCCACCGTCACTGTTTTGCCGCCTGGTACATTACCCTGCAAAAGCATACCTTGCGCGGTCCTAAAACACCACCTATTTAGGCCGTTTTCGACCCGTTTTGACAGCTACCCCCCCCCAGACCCCTATTCTCACTTCGTTCGCAAACAATAACTAGCCAGCTTCCCGGCTGGCTTTCGTAATATATATATATATATATAGATATATATATATATATTTAGTATTGTTTATAACGCCCTTCAACTATTGCATTATCTACCACGACCATAAACCTTACATGGTAGTGTGCCCAATAATAGTTAGCTCAGTTTTTAACTCAAATAATCGAAGCAGGTATAACCCATGTGCGAACCATGGTGCTGGAAGATGAATCCCAACATTTGCCACAACACAAAATCACCCAGTGATGCAGGTAAATATACCAGCACCATGGGTTGCATATGGGTTATCATTAATTAGTTCTATATTTCCGGTTATTATCCCATTATCCCACTATTAATAGCCCATTATAATCACATCAATCCTATAATATCCTTAGTGGTAAGCAGAAGCTGCGTTGCTGAGGTATCCCATTTGGAAGGATCGAATACCAATGCCTTCCCCTGGACGCTTGGAAGACATCCGACGTCACTGTCGTTCTGGTAGTGAACTAGCCACAATGTGGGGCCCCCGTTCGATAGCTAAGTTGGTGAACATAACTACAATTTCACGATGGTTTACTATGGATTATAACCATAAGCCAGTTGGTTAGATGGGGTTGTAAACCAGCTTATATAGTTATAACCATAAGTTGGTTGTTATAACTATAGCTAGATGGGGATAAAAACCAACTTATAATTAGGGGGCCCCACATTGCAGGAATCGTAGGTGACTTGTAACCCGAGTTACAAGTGAACTGGCACAACTTCGCCCAGTTATAACCAGGGTGAACCAACCTACTTACTAACTGGGATGATTTTCCAAGTATTGACACATTCTTTTGAATCTATTACCCTCCTTGAATTATTGCCATGGCTGGGAAATGGAGGTTTCACCATCAACAAATAAAGATCTAATGGGATTTAGTGGGAATCTGTAGGGATGATAGTGGGACAATCATAGGGATTCTGATGTATTTACCCTCTGGCAAACAAACCTGGCACTTGAATTTTCGCTATATATATATATATTATATATATATACATATTGGAGGTTTACAGCTGAGAACACCAACTATAAATGGAGGATGTTCAATGGAACATAAACTTCGTAAATCAACCATACATATGTTTATGTTTTTTAATACGAAAATCATCGATCGAAATGGTGGATTTTCCAGCACGCCGTGGTTGATTATTAGAGGGTAGGGATTTTCCTTATTCTCTGTAATGTTGATGTCATGTCAATCCCGGGTTGGTAAAACATGGCTTTTCAAGGAAAGGTCCAAAAATGAATCGTCGGTCATCAGAGTGATTGTGTTTCAGAATCAGTTATGGCATGCACTTACAAATGGAATGAAATAACAATTAATAATTCCTATAACTCAAGTTATTATATATCATGAAATAAACTAAATAAACCCATGTATAGCTGGCTGCCCATATTAGCCACATCCATGGTGCTATATGGAAAAACCTACAAAAAGGTGGGTGAAAAACGCAGGGGTAAATCTTGGGATTCATTGATTCATCTTCCATGGTAATCCCAATGCCAGCAATGCCACCTCCAATGGGGGATTTCTGTTTACCACATACCCTACTTCTGTGTTGGTGGTACAAGAATTCACTCAACTGCATCCGATTTTGGGAACATCAAATGAACAGTTGACTCTTTGGAATGACTCATTTTTGGAGGCTAGTCACTAGTAAACATACAAAAAAGCATCAAAAAACTACGGAAAGACCCACCATTTTATAGCTGGGCAAATCAACTATTTCAATGGGCCATTTTCAATAGCTATGTTAGTTTACCAGATGGTATACTTCTTGAAAAGTTGGATATGGTTTATTCAGCGATGGAGGTACGTAAACGTACCATTTTTCCGACCATATTTTGGGGGGATATTCCCTGAAATTTAGGCCTGAAAAATAGGCCTTATATATTGTAGGTACCTCCAATTTAGGTTCCTGAAATGGCCATTGATTTGTTTTTGGGTTTACCTTGTCAACTGATACATGCTTTAGGTGGAGTAGCATTTTCTTCGGTATTCAAAAAGGAAAATCATGACAATTACAATATATGTTTCTTTTTACATTGACACATAAGATAGACACTGAATATATATATATGTATATATGTATAATGTGACTCTTCGCAAGATAGCTAAGTTGGTTTATAAGTACAATAACTATGGTTTATGGTACGCAAATAACTATAGTTACTGTAGATGGGCTTATAAACCAACAAACATAGCGTTTTTTTGGGCCCCGCATATCCCCCGCATATCGCTGATTCCGGCTTGACACAACGGACCATTCGTCATGATTCGCTGGACCGGTTTCGAAGTGTTCGGTGGCCCATTTTGATGCGAACAATATGGAAACATTGGAAACATTGGAAAATATGGAAACATTGGAAAACATGGCTGGAAAATATTGGAAACATGGCTGGAAAACATGGCTGGAAAATATTGGAAACATGGGAAAACATGCGAACATATCTGGTTGGTGCTTTCCATAAATGGGAATTTTATTTTCCATCAATGGGAATAATCCTTCCCATTGACGAAGTCATATTTTTCAAGATGGTTAAAACCACCAACCAGATATTGGGAAAGCTTCATGTTCGCCTCAAATCAGATTCTGAGACCAGTTGCAATTGACATTTTGGAACTACCACACTTGTGTGGGGACATTGCAAGATAGGCCTATATTTGCGGATGGTGGTTCAACTGGTTGGTGGTTTGGAACATGAAATTTATTTTTCCATATATTGGGAATTTCATCATCCCAACTGACTTTCACTAATATTTTTCAGAGGGGTAGGTATACCACCAACCAGTTCACACATGTCTTCAGATTCGGTCTTATCATGTTTCCCCTATGTTCATAATCTCTGACAAGAAAACCTCTGAGATGGCTTCAAACGTTCAAGCCACCAGGTCAATTTGCTGTGTGTATATACTGTATAATGTATATATATATATATATAATTTATAGATATATTTATATGCATATATATATATATGTATACATATATATGTATATACATATATATGTATACATATATGTATATATATATATATGTATACATATGTATATATATATATATATGTATACATATATATATGTATATATATATATGTACGGCTCGAAGAGGTTGCGTTTTGGCAACTGTATGAAATTGTTGACCCCATGGTTGTTTTTTCCGATTCGATGGTTGGTCATCTTCATCATCCCCTTCAAAAGCCTCAAAAGGAATGGAGATTATGACCCATAAATATGGAGGGAAACCTATATTAAATAAATGGAAGAAGCCCCAAAATCGGGCTACCCCCAAATCCATTGTATGATGTTTGTTGGTTTATGACCCATCTATATGGAGGTGTCATAAAATAGGGGTATCTAGTTCTCATCCATTTTAATGCAATGTGTGGCCCCTGGCCACGATAGCTAAGTTGGGGTTCACATAACTCCAATTTCACTATGGTTTATGGTACGCAAATAACGAACTAGTTACTGGGGCGAATCTAAACCAACAAACAATGTTTAGGAAAACTATGGAAAATCACCATTTTTAATGGTAAAATCCACTATTTCTATGGCAATGTTCTAATGTTTTGGGGACCCCACATAGGATTTTCCATTCAAAACCATCCAGCTGGGGTCACGGCTTCACCCTCAACGGGAGCCTCCCAGGTGGCCAATTTAAGGTTTTCATCAAGAACACGGTGGGCTGGGCTGCTTTTTGGCCCCTGGTGGGTTGATGATTACCCTCTGGTTATATATATATATATTTATACCCTGATGCGATAATACTAGGATAATAGATCATATAGTAAGGTTACGGGCAAACACCTCGATCCGCCCGCGCTTGTCGGCGGCCATCTTCGCATGTGCTGAAAACGTGATAAAAATGGGAGTTTTTTGAATCATGGCTAACTTCATGTTGTATATCGGCACGCACAGCATAGGGACCTGCGCGAGCCTCTTACACATCATCATCATTATCATTATCATTATCATCATCATCATCATCATCATCAAACCCTTTTTGAAGATCTTCAATGAATGTAGAAGTTTAACGGGGGTGGGAGAATTAAACCCTTATTGAAGATCTTCAATGAATGTAGAAGTTTAACGGGGGTGGGAGAATTAAAACCTTATTGAAGATCTTCAATGAATGTAGAAGGTTCAAAGGGGGTGGGAGAATTAAACCCTTATTGAAGATCTTCAATGAATGTAGAAGTTTAACGGGGGTGGGAGAATTAAACCCTTATCGAAGATCTTCAATGAATGTAGAAGTTTAACGGGGGTGGGAGAATAAAACCCTTATTGAAGATCTTCAATGAATGTAGAAGTTTAACGGGGGTGGGAGAATTAAACCCTTATTGAAGATCTTCAATGAATGTAGAAGTTTAACGGGGGTGGGAGAATTAAACCCTTATTGAAGATCTTCAATGAATGTAAAGTTTAACGGGGGTGGGAAATTTATATTCCCTAAATACCCTTGTTGATCTTCCCAATTGAATGTAAAGTCTAACGTTTGATATCCCCAAGTGTACAGCATAGAAGGGGTGTGGGCGAATCGGGGTGTTTGCGCGTAAGGTTATGTATATATATATATATGTATACCATGAATGTGGATTATCTACTATATATTTAGTGGATATAATGATATACCATTGATACTAACTGAATATATTTGGAAAGATGGATGAACTTAATAAAATGGGATGATATATTCATATTGGATATAACCAAATATGGGATATTAATGGGATAATGATGGGATAATCAATGGAATATATGGATTACGCTCCAGTAATTTAACATAGACCCTGGCAGTTGTCGGGGTTGGAAGACAAGTTTCCATTAAACTTTGGTGATTTTCAGGGTCAAACTGTTAATTTACCAGCAGGGGGTAAATAGGGATTGAAGATATGGAAATGCAGGGTAATCTGGGTAAACCAATCATAAACCACCCAATTTGGGAATGGTTCATACCACCTATTTGACCTATTTATGGTGATTTGGGGGATGGTTTATTACTGATTTACCAACCTTAAGACATTTTAATGGCATTGAACCAGTTTTAAGATGTTATGTGGTTTTAAGTATTAAACCTATAGAGAATTCATTAACACAACTAGTGCAAAGGGACGATGCTGGAGTTTGAACACTGCTTATTTGGCAAGCGAAGCAATGAGAAACGCACCGTTTCTGTCGGCTTACTTCCACGGATGTTCCAGTGAACAATGGTGATTTGCCATGTCCAGCCATGCTTTGAAGACTAGAAGCGATGTTTTCTGTCCACATCTCAATAATCACAGGATGCTCATGGATCAAAATGGTGAATTGAAAAGAGAAACTCGATCAAAATGGGGGTATACCCCTGGTAAATTTTCCAAATCGATATGTAATCCTTCAGGAGAGATAAGTTGATCATCTTTAAATTCCAGCCCAACTGGTTCCAGCTTTTTGTTTTTGCAGCATTTCCCATTAGCCATTGGTCAAATGGAGTGAAAATTTGTGACCATGCGGCTCCCTGAGCTGCCGAAAATTCAAGACGCCAACAAAAAACGACAATGTGAGGCCCCCGGCCACGATAGCTACCCTCAGGTAAATAAACAAAAAACTATTGAAATTGGCCCATTTATAGTGGATTTTCCAATTGAATATTGTGATTTTCCATAGTTGTGTTAGGTTGCCCGAGGGTAAAATGGTCACATAACTTCAATTTCACGATGGTTTATGGCACTTAGAACATCTTATAACGAACTAGTTGCTGGTTTTTTTAACCAACAAACATAACGTTTGGGTGCCCCACATTCTACATTTTATGGGGAATTGTCATAATTTGTCTAGATCGGTCCAATCCTAATGTCAGTAGAATCCTCATGCTTAGTGATTCCAGTATTTTGTGGAATCTTGATCTGTGAGAAGTTTGGCGCTCCAACGTAGAGAATTCGTAGGTGATAGTAGGTGGCTAGTAGCGACTGGACGGGGGGGTTGAAACACAGTTTTTATCATCTACTGATGGCTTAATGCAGTCTTGATGTTCCGTGGAATCTGAAAATAGGGTACTCCAAAATCCCAAGGTTCAGAATCTCATTTCCCCCATCAAAATTGCATTTGCTTGGTGCATTCCCGATCCATTAAACCACGAAACTATCACCATTTTTGTGTGTAACTAACAATGCCCCACGAAATCACCATATCATATTATTTGGTTAGATACTCCCAGTATATATCCCACTGTATTCTCTTTACAGGCCTGCAAAATAGTTGCCGTTACACCCGTTTGTTGTGCCCGAGCATGAACTTGGTGCTAGCGCCATGTCTATGAGTCAAAATTCTGGTACCAGTATCTGGTTGGTGGTTTCCCACATTTTTCCATGATATATGGGATAATCCTTCCTATTGACGAGCTCGTAATTATTTTTCAAGATGGTTAAAACCACCAACCAGGTACTCGTATCCTAAAATCGTTGATGTATGTTTTTTTTGTGTTTTCCAGCCTTACACCAGTTGTTCTGCTCTCATTTAAGGGTTCCTGAAATGGACCTGGAATGTATAGAGCTCCACCCTGGCCCCCTGAGTCGAAACGCTGGTCGAATGCATCCATTGGAATCCATAGCTCTGGGTAAATTTTAAGGACTTCACTGTTCTCCCGATCCCATGGAATCATGGTTTTTACAGGGAAACCTTTAGAGTCCTATTAAAGTCCAATTAAACCACTATAAACCATTACAATGACCATGTATTTTCGGTGATATTCAACTGGGTTTCATGGCTGGCCACGTGACCCACGTGTCAGGTGGGCAACTATGTTTGGGAACCTTTGCCCTGCAATCGTACCTGGCCGCGGCATGGGCTGACACCTGCGACTCGGTCGGAAAAACCCGCAACTGGTTGGTGATACTTGGTGCTTCATCCCCTACAATGTGGGGCCCCCCAGTTATGTTTGTTGGTTTAGATTCGCCCCAGAAACCAGTTCGTTATAAGTACCATAAACCACCATAAACCATAGTATAATTGGACGTAAACCAACTTAGTTATCGTGGCCGGGGGCGTCACATTGTAGTTACAGTAAGGGATGAGTAATAGATGATGGGAGGATGGGATGATTATTTAGGTAGATTCATTGATGATAAAATGGGTGATGATAGTTAGTGAAACGATTATTTAGGTAGATTAACGGGATGATAGTTAGTGAAATGGATGATTAATGATAATATGGTGTAATAGGGATATAATGGGATGATGATGATGGTATAGGGACTGATGATGGTCACTTATAACCATACTTGGTGCTGAACTACCCACGAATCGTAAGTGGGTTTAAAAAAAAAAAACTAGTTATAAGTGGACTAACCCTACTCATCCCATTTATAACCAGGGTTATAACCCACTTACGATTCTTGGGTAGTGAGCCACCAACTAGGTTAGTTCACCCTATAGTTACACGTGGGCTTCGCCCCTAGTTACTGCACTTCTAACTGGGTTACAACACGCTGTAACCTACGATTCGTGGGATGAGCCATCCAGTAACACTTGGATTTTTCCATGGGAATGAAGTATTTACCCTCTGGTTAGTGTTACATAGCCATGGTATAGATGGCCGATAGAAATAGATGGTTTACCGAACTTAAAAATGGTGGATCTTTCCATGGCAAACTGTTAAATAAGCAGATTGCAACCAAAACATATAGATATTTGGATATTTAGTGGTGAACTACCAAGTATTTAGATCATTATTTAATATCCAAAACATACCAAGCAATCGGATCTTTGGTGGTGGTTTCGTTCACCCCATTTAGCCGGTGGACTCACGGCGTAGAATAGGGTTAGCCACTTCGATCGATTCGTGGGATAGCCCACCAAGTAGAGTGTTGTGATTGTGAATTGCCATGAAGTGTTGTGTTTGATATGCAAAATTGAAATTGTACTATGGTTTATGGTTGTTATAACTATGACTGGTTGGTGGTTTCAAACATTTTTTATTGTCCATGATATATGGGATAATCCTTCCCATTGACTTTCATATTTTTCAAGATGGTTAAAACCACCAACCAGATGATGTTAGGTGAATTATCATCCAACTTGGTGAAGTAGTGATTTTACTGGGATTGTGAATTGGTATGAAGTAGTGTGAATTGTGAATTCCTACTTGGTGGTGAACTAGCCCCAATGTGGGGCCCCCGGCCACGATAGCTAAGTTGGTGACGATAACTACAATCACTGTTGGGTTTATGGTAGTTATAACGTGTTATAGCATGTTATAAGTATGATGTAAGATGGGGCTATAAACCAACTTATAACTATAGAGGGCCCCACATTGTAGTATTTGATATATAGTATTGGAAGATGAATTGCTGGTTATTAGACATCAACAAGAACGATGTTGGTATGTTAATATTCCGATGAACACTTGTAATTGCAACATAGGGGCGTAGGGGTTGGGAAATATCATGGGAATGTACTGGGAATATTGATATCTGGGTCACAGTAAGCCTCAAAAAATGGGATAACATCTGGGGAAAGCAAGTGGATGGTGAAATGAGCTGACAATTCGATATGTCATTATTGTTAGCTAATGTCATTATTAATATCGTTACCTAACAAAACAGTCGATATGACGATAACCATTATTCACTACTATTGTTATGGTCAGGTAATGTATGATAATGTATGGTAATGTCATTGTTGTGAGTCAAAGAAATTGCTTGGGCTTTGATGGCGCCTATTCGAGTGCAGGGATGAAAAAAACAACTAGCTGCAGACCCCTATTCCAGTTGTTTTTTTTGGTACATCGGATGGGAACATATCTACAATGTTTGCCCCCCCAGTTATGTTTGTTGGTTTAGATTCGCCCCAGTAACTAGTTCGTTATTTGCGTACCATAAACCATAGTGAAAGTGGAGTTATAAATTATAAACCAACTTAGCTATCGAACGCGGTCCCCACATTGTATTAAAATGGATGAGAACTAGGGATACCCCTATTTTAGGACACCTCCATATAGATGGGTCATAAACCAACAAACACAATACAACTTTGCTATCTTGGGGACCTCACATTGAAAAAGGAGTTATAGGTATTCATATTCCCTATTGAATGGAAAGCCGAGGAGCGACGAATTGAGTTTCCCGAAAAAAGCACATGGTTTTGTTGTTGGCATCTACAAAAGCTTTGTCGAAAATCGACATGCCAATTTCAAGGAACGAGAACACGGCTAATTAGAATTCCATGCAAGAGCATACTCTCTGGTAAACTAAAAGTTAGCTATTGAAAATGGCCATTGAAATAGTGGATTTACCCATTAGAAAATGCTGATTTTCCATAGTTATGTTAGTTTACCAGAGCATAACTCTGCTACTTTTTTGCAGAAGGTACAGTAAATGTCAGTAGTGTTTACTTTCAACCATCGAATCCACATTTCTTGATGACGAATGCGGTGTGATATATTTGTGTTTACTTCCAGGTACGATGAGGCAAACCCAATTAACCATCCCAGTCCGAGTCACAAACCAGGCATAACCCGCAAGTGGGACTGTTGTTTTCTGTCATTAAATATCCCCTAATTGCGCTAATTACCCCATGTCATACCATTATCAACTATCATCCCATGGGTCCCATATTCAATCCGTGTTCTTCCCGTTTTTTCATCCCATTAGAAGTCACCAAAATGCCAACACCTAGTAGAAAATAGCCTATGTATCACTAGGCAAAAAACAAAATACCATTTAGTTCTGACTAACAGTTTGCCATGGAAAGATCCACCATCCTATTAAGTTCCGTAAACCATTTATTTCATCTTGGGCCATGGCTCTACCATGGCTTTGTAACAAATAGCCAGAGGGTACTCCGGTAATCAATCAGCGGCTAGAAAATCCACCATGCTAGTCGTGTAGCTCGAGGATTTTCCACCAAAACCGCCATTTTTAGTAAGGGCAGTTCGAACGGCATGAATTTCAGCTAGTCATGTTTTATTACCAGAGGCTAAGTGGTTTATTATTGCTGGTTGGTGGTTTGGAATATTTTTTATTTGTCCATTTCATATATGGGATAATCCTTCCCATTGACTTTCATATTGTTCAAGATGGTTGAAACCACCAACCAGATTGGGTTTATCTCATCCCATATGCTCCATGTATGGAATATTTGCCAACATTTGCCCAAAAATCACCCAGTCATGTAGCTATATATACCAGCACCATGGAGTATATGGGAATCATGAAGCTCTCCTGTGAAAGTTCAAGTTTTGCCTGACCCGACAGACCCAAGGATACAGAAGTCAAGCTCACGTATCGCGGTGATAGTGATGATGGGTGGGGATAGGCTTCTGGAGTTCTAGCCAGCCATCGACAAAACGTGTTGCAACCATTGATTAATTATGGAAATTTCAGGATCCTAAAATGGAGGTACGGTACCATATAAGGCCAGATTTTCTGGGGATATTCCCTGAAATTAAAGCCTTATATATATGGTAAGTACCTCCAATTTAGGTTCCTGAAGTGGCCGTTGAATTGACAACCGAAATCATTCAGACTGGGTTCTGTTACGACCCGGGTTGTTTCCCAACTATTCTATAGGAACATCAATCTATGAGGTGGTGCCCCAGATCGCCAAGTTACATGACTGTTGGGTTAATGGTCGATACATCGAACTAGTGTTCATGGGACTTTCATGGATGTTCAACCATTTATATATGTCAATGTGATTTACGATGGCTATGTCGGTTGAAATAGCTAACATATCACTGTTGGGTTTCTGATAAATCGAACTAATCGCGTTCAACTAAACCAACACGCATTTCACTGGGGGGCGCTCTAGGTGCAAGGCTTTCTCTATGGAAGCCATGGTTCATCCAGTTCATCCAGTTACAAAATTGTCCTATTAACAATCGTGAGTTTCCGTAGTAAATTGTTAGTCCTTACCACACGTTATCTCAGATTTCGGATGTATCATTTGCCCAACAAGATCCAGTGGTTGAGCATCACCTTCCCCATAGAAATGGCCATATGCTCTCGTATGTTCCTGTTTTTTCTGCCATAGCCATATCTGAAAATTCACAGTCTGGTAATTTACTAAATAGCTATGGAAAAAAGGCCGTTTATTAGATGATTTACCTTTAAAAAAACAGCGATTTTCCCATGGGCATTTTCAAAATTTACCAAAAAAAAACGGTCAGCCTGTCTGCCCTTCAGACTCGATTCCGCAGGTATGGTGAAAGTGGTATCACGACTGTATCATTGGGTCGTGCAAAGGAAAGCAACAAGATGGAGGCAAGCGCAGCGCCATGGCTGTGCATGGTGGTGCTTAACCATAGCCATGATTAGTGGGATACCCAGGATGATCATGATTATGAATTTTAATGGGAATTCAGCTGGATCCTTTTTCATGGGTTGGTACGTTAGTAGCATTTTTCAAACATTTTTTTGGATATTCCCCCTACATTGGCCTGAAAAATATGCCTTATATATGGTAGGTACCTCCAATTTAGGTTCCTGAAATGGCCATTGATGGTGGTACTCAACCAGCGATGCTTGTTGGTTTAGTTTTACGCCATGGGGCTATGTAAAATCATTGTGAATTGTGGATAGTTGAACGGAAAAACGATGCTAAGCTGCCAAGTATCATGGTGCTTCATCGGGGTTTGACACAAGGATCGTGATATGAGAGACTTGTGGATGTGCATCCCAAGTATGAAGTGTTTAAGTACCCGTATACAACTGGGGTATATCATCCAATGTCCAATTTCTTGGTAATCTAGTTATTCCCAACTTACTTACTGGAATGTACAAGGTGCTGCCCCCCGGTGTTGTTTTTGTCAGGAAGCGTTCGAGGGAATTGTTTCCTGGATTTGGCAGACTATTATTATTATTTGTTTCTTCGAGGGGGGGGCGGGGATTTGGCAGACTATTTTTTTTTCTCCTTCAATGAGTCTCCGGAAGCTTTTTCTGCCACTGGAGTAGTCTACGGAAGCTTTTCCTAGCACTGGCATTTTTCCCTTATAATAAATTGATCTACGGGAGCCTTCTTGCCTACTAAATTTGTCTACGGGAGCTTCTTTCCCATTGAATTAGTCTACGGAAGCTTTTCCTGCTACTAAATTAGTTTATGGAAGCTCTTTTTGCCATTCAATGAGTCTCCGGAAACTTTTTCTGCCACTAAAGTAGTCTACGGAACCTTTCTCTGACACTGACTTAGTCTACGGGCGCTTCTCGGCCACTAAATTAGTCTCTGGGACCCTTTGCCCCAGGCCCTCACCATGTAGGATTCGCTGGTCTGGGTTTGACCCGAAACTGTTGGCACTGGCTCCGTTTGCCACTGATATTGGGATATGTCTTGTCTTCATGTTTATTTCTTCAATCCCTGTGGTTAGCATTAAATCTTAACGTGTTTGAATCATATACATTAAACCTCCCATTTGTTTTGCACGAAAAACACATGTTTCAATGTGTTTCTTCTAAGGACACTTTTGTTGCTTATACCTCAAACTCCATGTTACTGGGTCAACCTTGGTTTGATACGAACTGGTACTATGCTTTTTTTCGGTTAACGGTAGAATGTACCAACCCGCTAAAATTAGATTTTTTGGCAGGTATCTAAGATTCACCATGGTTATCTGGTTGATGGTTTGGAACATGAATTTTGTTTTCCATATATTGGGAAGAATGATCCCAACTGATTTTCATATTTTTCAGAGGGGTTGAAACCACTTTTCCATAATATATGGGATAATCCTTCCCATTGACTTTCATATTTTTCAAGATGGTTTTTTAACCACCAACCAGTCATGGTTAGAGCCATACCTCTTTTATTCGTTTCCGGAGGGCTGTGACATGTGGGATCCATCGGCGTGAGGCAGATGATGGTCCAGGCTCGGGGGAAACCCCCAGATTTTTTTGATGCGGAGCTGGGGCAAAGTGTGGTTTAACAAAAAAAAGCACTTAAAGCCATTTTCCACCTACAAATGTTTATAGGTGCTTCTAAATGGCTATATGGCTATATACACGGTTTTAAATGGTTATAAATGCTCACAAGTTGTTATGAATGGGGTTATCCTTGCATAAATTGTATTATCACCGACCTATAGCTGCTAGAGAGCCATAACTGTGGGGCATAGGCACCAAACATAAGGGGAGAAGCATTATTTAATGGGACTAGGGATGTAATCGGAGAATATTAGGGTGGGGTTTTCTCTCTCATGAAATGGGAATTATAGGGATATAGCCAATGTGTCCGTTATGGAACTAAGCCTCAATGACTAGAAACATCTTGGTCAGTGTGGTAGTTCGCCACCTTTCTACGGGGATATTGAGCACCATTAGATGGGAGATTTGCCCAAATGGACGGATATTGATAGGGTGAAGTGTAGGTTGGTGCTGTTCCACTTTGATTAGGGGGACAATCATACCCAGCTAAGTGGTTGTTTCCCATGGCTAGTGTCAATCAACGTAGCCATGATATTGCCTTGTTCAAGAATCTCACTGTGCGGGTGAATCCCCATAGTATCCCAAGTGTTTGAGGTTTGAGCCCCTCTAAAACCAGTCCCACAATGTGAGGCCCCCGGCCACGACAGCTAAGTTGGGGTTCACATAACTCCAATTTCACTACGGCCACTATGGTACGCAAATAACGAACTAGTTACTGTAGTTACTGGGGCGAACCTAAAGCAACAAACATACCTGGTAAACTAACAGAACTATGGAAAATCACATGTTTTAATAGGTAAACTCACTATAAATGGCCATTTTCAATAGCTTTTTGTATGTTTACCAGAGGGTACAGCAAACATACCCTCTGGTAAACCAACGAAAATAACGTTTGGGGGCCCACATTGCAAGTATCCCAGAGATTCCTTTCGAATCCCAAGATTTACTCATGGGGGGAGTGGTTTTCCTCAAGCAAATTCAGTCGTAAATGGGGATGAGAATCCACAAATATTGGATTAAAAATAAAAAACAGATTCCTAAAAATCCTCATGATGATGTTTTATTATTCTAGAGGCAACATTCCCATATTCAGAAAATCTTCGCATACCATGTTTTCATCGTATTCCAGACCTGGGTTTTGGTATGTTACTTTGGTAGGCATTTCAGCTCAATCTGGAGGGAACAGTTGGGCCATGGCGAATCCACTGAATGCCCCCCCACAGCTTTCTATCCCCTATGTCGTTCCAAAGCAGCTGTGGACGTTGGATGAATTGAAGGCTGCTTTGATAAGGGAGTTTCCTCATTTGTCTACCGAAGAAGGACAGAGTTGTCAAAGGTAACGTTTTTAAAGGTTGGCTGAATAAAAATTAGCAAGTTTCTTCCCCGGGGCCTCACCCAAGGTGAACTCGGAAAAACTGAACCCACTAGCTGGTGTGCCCCTGGAAGTTTGGGCTGGCTTTGGGATTGGAATATTCTGGCCCCGAAATTTCCCTCTGTGGTCTCTATACCAGCCACGCATACTCAGAATTCTTCGCGTTCCATAATTTCTTCGCACTCCACATGGGACATCGCACTCCACAGCTAGGGACGTACGCATACTGTAAAATTCACGCGCTCTGCAAGATCTTCGCACTCCATAAAATCGTCGTACTCCGTGTTTTTTTCTTTTTTTCTGTTGTTTTTTTTTCGTTTTTTTTTGGCTAAAATCGCCTGGAATCACGTTTTCTGGAATATGGGGAAGGTAGCGGTTTCGCGTGAGACGTCTGTAGTTTCACATACTATCGCATTCCAGGCAATTTTGGCCAAAAAAAAACGGAAAAAAAAACCTCAGCAGGGTGAATTGTGATAATTTTCTGGTATATGATGGAAAAAAAACTGGGGTTGGATCCAAAAAGAAGGTCGAAGGGAGCCGAAGGGGGCCACGCATACTGTTTTATTTTCGCATTCCAGAAAATTAGCGCACTCCAGGGGTGGCATCGTACTCTATCGGTGGAATTATTATGTTGCACGGAAGAAAACAGGATCGCCGATGATTTGTGTTCCCAGATCCTGTTGTGCAGAGCTCTTTGCGGGGCCACAAAGATGTCAAGAAAGATGGGGATGGCGCTGCTGGTGAAAGGCCAGCCAAGCGTGCCAGAACATAAGCTGAAAGCTTATGAATTGGGTTTTGAGATCCTGAAAAGTGTAGATGGCAAATTCCCATAAGAACGTTATTAACCCATATTTGGAAAGCTCAACACTATTGATTATGACATTTCCAGAAATTCTTTGGGGAAGAACATGTGCAGTCGACAACGTACGTGCCAGAAGAAAAGGAGTACGTGGCAAACTGTATGAAATACAAATTTCACCTGAAAGGGGTCTTCGCAATTGCTATCATTAATATCACTGAATGTTTATTATCATTGTATATTACTGTCATTTGCTATCATTATTATTATTGATGATGATGATGATGATCAACTCATATGGTTGTGGGTCCAAACCTTGGTACCCAACAGTCATAGCTGGTATAGCTGGATAATTATTCCCCAACATGTGGTAAAAAATTGACAATAATAGGTATTGACCACTCCAAATCTCCATGTAGTCTAAGCCTTGTAATAATATATGGTACTAACTTAATAACAGGTACCCTCTGGTAATTTAACATAGCTATTGAAAATCACCATTTATAGTGAATTTTCCCATGAAAAATGGTGATTTTCCATAGTTATGTTAAATTACCAGAGGTTATCGACCAATCCTAGTCTCCATCGAAGATTTTTTTTCAGCATCTTTGTGTTTCCCACTGTCAAAGTCTCCTTCCAGGGAGCGGCACATCTGCTCCAGCGAGCCGCGGTAC
Organism: Cladocopium goreaui; assembly: GCA_947184155.2. Classification (NCBI taxonomy): domain Eukaryota; class Dinophyceae; order Suessiales; family Symbiodiniaceae; genus Cladocopium; species Cladocopium goreaui. The sequence goes on from CAMXCT020000006.1 coordinate 22,826, forward strand.
TTCAGCACCTGTGAGCCGCGGTACGTCAGGGAGCCCGAAGAAATCCAAGGGCTATGTGAAAAGCACACAGGTCCGGAGCTGACAACATCCCCCAAACTTGGGATGCAATCCGTGGAAAGGAAGCATAAGGAGAGGATTCAGTGTGGACCAAAGATTGACAATTTCTGAAGTCAGATCTCTGGAGATTTATGTTTGCATTTGTACAAACAAACGGATGTTTAATGGTAGTTTACTATGATGTTACGGATCATAATGGCGATATTGATGAATATAACTTAATATAACTAATGTAAGCCTCCGGTAATCAAACATGGCAAGCTACGACATCCCCCAAAAGTGTATGTTTAGTAGGACATGCATCAGATCATACATATATACATCAAATTATATAGTACGCATATTTAAATACATTACATAATAATAGTCATTATTATTGTTGTTGAACAATTATTATCATTATCATTACTATTATTGAGTGATCCCTCCGGGAGATCTAAGCAACAGCTGCTAAAATTGGCCAGCCAAAGCTACGCGATGTGGTTTCGGCGTTTCGGCGTTTCGTCAAGATGCGGTCTCAATGCCTCGTGGGACGGCTGGCGCCACTGCTGATGTTCAAACGGATGTTGCAGCTGGTTCTGCTTATGGGTAATTAATGTGATTTGTAACGAGGATAACTGGGATTTATTATGGTGGATAGATCTGTAGTATGATAGGGTTAGAAACAAACATTGAATTGAGGTTGGCCTTCCTGTATGGATCAACATAAAATCCGAGGGACCGATGTGGGACATGTTTGGCGGCAGTTTCTGTTGGGAAATTTGGATACCCCAAAGTCTGGCCAATGAAAATGCTGAATCCTGATTACGCCAACAGAATTTGAAGTCTTTGTTTTACCGATTGTTTTACCATCTGCTAATGACTAACAGTTTGCTATTGAAAATTGCCTAGAAAGTTCGCTGATTTACCTTTCAAAAATGAACATGTTCCATCATTTTCCCATAGCTACTATGTGGGGCCCCCCAGTTATGTTTGTTGGTTTAGATTCGCCCCAGTAACTAGTTCGTTATTTGCGTACCATAAACCATAGTTATTGGAGTTATGTGAACCCCAACTTAGCTATCGTGGCAGAGGGCCTCACATTCTAGAATCTAACTAACAGTTTAAAAAACATTATAGTTTTCCATATATTGGGAATAATCATCCCATTTGACTTTCATATTTTTCAGAGGGGTAGGTTGAACCCACCAACCAGCCATAGCTACGTTAGTTCATCAGAGGGTTTTCTGTAAACCGTTTCGTGTCGACCTGGGATCCAGGCTGTTTTTTGTTGTGCTGTTCCAAACGTAGCCCAAGCGCACTGCAAGCACATTCAATGATCAGGCACAAATCGGACATGTCCATTTTCTATAAATATATGCCATATAGTGTATATATATAATATTATTTATATTAGATATAATATATAATATATTATTTATTATATATTATTATTATATATGTTTTTTATTTATATATATATTATATATATTTATTTATTTATATATATATATTATTTATTATATATATATATTTATTTATTTATATTATATATATATATATTATATATATATATATTATATATATTATATATATATATTATATATATATTATATATATTATATATTATATATATATATTATATTATATATATATATTATATATATGTAATTGATCATACATATTATATATTATATATGTATATATATGTCAAGGTTTTTAACCCAATCCATGTTTTCACCAAGAATTTTGTCCCACCAGTGAGTTGTCAGCCACAGCACCTGGCCCAGCCCTGGCTTAAAAGAGCCGGGGATGAAACTTTGAATGCCAGGTAGCCCCGCTAAGGGAATGAGCAAGCGGCAGCGAAAAAAATGCCAAGTTATATCCAGTTATGACAGGGGGTTGTAAATGTCCGAATTTATCACCCAAGGATTATGGGATATCTCCAGATACTTTGCAGGTGATGTGACAGAGATTTCTGACACATCAATCCCAACTGGATGATTCTGCTAAGGGGAGGGACCATCCTCGAGGTGAATTTCCAGAATTATAGGTCCGGTAATCAAACCCATATGCTGAATGTATGGTATCTGGTAATTTAACATAGCTATTGAACATGACCATTTATAGTGGATTTTCCCATTGAAAATGGTGACTTTCCATAGTTATGTTAGTTTACCAGATGGTATATTTACCTATATAACTGGGTGATTTTGTTCTGGTAGATGTTGGGATTCATCTTCCAGCACCATGGTTCACATATGGGAAACGCAACATGACAGGAATATCCCCCATTTAAGGTTTGATCATGGTCCCAGCGCGAAATCTCTGTTGAACATTTCCCACGTTTGATGACGCTGGAGGGCAACGTTTATGTGTCCGACGTGATTGGTTGAATTTGTTTGTTTGGTCGATCCCTTCTTACTGGTGCTTAGTAGGGACTGGATGGGAATGGGGGAATAATGGGATTATAATTGATAGCTATTGTGGATCATTCCCTCATTCCATACTAAGCACAAGTAAGCCTTTGTTTTGGATCTCTTCACCGTTGAGATTTAAATCTGACCGTTGAGCCATGTCCAAATTAGTTAAATTTAATCACTGAAAATGGTGAGTCTGACTGGCATATTCATTGGCATGTAATGGGATATACAACCAACCAGATGGGTTAACAATAGATTTTCTAACCACAATATCCATATTCAATATTCTACTATGGTAGATGGGTAATATATGGTACAATAATATCTAATGGGATATTCCCAATATATGGGTACATATTAATTGACGGATGGTCATCAATCATTACCCAGATACCATGATCTGTGGATTTCGACTATAGGATGGATAACGACCGAACACTGTTCTCCCGAACCCTGGAATCATGGTTTAGATATAGGGAAATCATCCCCTTTTATGGCCCAACAATTCAGGTTAGTGAAATATTATAATTTACCCAGATATAAGTCCTCATATCCCCGAATCAAACTTGGAGCCATCGCCAGTAGATAGGAAATCCAACAACCTAACAGGAGATAGTTGGGACTTGCAAACACATGTGGAAAACTGATGGCAAAACACATCTCAGACTACCCTTTGGTGATTTAACGGTTTGCTAGTGAAAATGGCTATTTATACTTGATTTACCCATTAAAATTGGTGATTTTCCATCGTTATGTTAACCAGAGTGTATCCTCGAGTTCATTCAATTTCCACGCGTATCATCAATTTCCCCATGAAAATTGAAAAATGAAAATGGTGCGGTGCGCCATTTTCAGACCCAAAATCACATTCTTGATTATTCATATACCATGATATTCTCAACTGTAAGGCATTTCACTTCTCCTACTATAAAACTGATTTAAAGCCCATGTAGTTTGCAATATTTATAATTAGACCCTATGAATACTATAGTCGTAAGTATCATAAACCAGTGTCATTATTGGAGTTATGTGGTCCCCAACTTAGCAATCATAAATCAGCTATATTGTACTCCCATGGTTTGTTCATGTTTTCTTGCTTTACTCCCATTAAACTATCAAGATCCCGTGGAAATCGCCATTTTTGCTTTTGAAATCACCATTTTTCCCATGGAAAAAACTTCGCTGCTTCGCGAATTGCCACTGAAGGTGGTGGAGGACTTCTTTCGTGAGAACGACTTCTTCGGCATTCGCGAGAGCAGGACGTGACTGGTTCGCGGGATCCAAAAAAAACCATTGTGTTTTAACCATCAACAAATATATGAAAACAATCTGATGAAATCACTGTAATTCACTGTATATATATATTATTATGTGTGAACTATCAAATGTTTAATGGTATCTATCTATAGACTTCTTGGTGGTTCATCCCAGGAATCGTAAGTGGGTTAGTTCACCCCAGTTTGTTAAGTGGATTAACCCTACTTAGCCCATTTATACCCAGGATTATAACCTACTTACTAAGTGGGATGAACCACTAAGTAACCATCAACAAATATGGTTGATGTTTAAAAAGCCCCAAAGGGCTAAAAAAGTAAATTCCCACTGAAACAGTGGTATATCCCTTTTCTATAGGTTGTTATACATGGTTACTTTATTGTTTCATCAGTCGTTTAATCAGTTTAAATATTTTTTTTTGCGATTTCAATAGCAAAACATCTACTAACCAGCTTACAAATTCATGTGTTGCAGGGTATCTAAGATTCGCAAAGTTTTTGTTCGCGGTGAATTACAAACGTAAGGGATTGCAATGGGAAGTTCATATCGAGCGAAAAAGATATTGATGGTCTATGTAAAGTATATAATACAAAATATATGATATGGTAATTTTCTATGTCGAATCTATGTAACACCACTTTGGAACCCCAAAAGCTACAAATGACTACAAATGTATGTACGTGCTGGTTCATTCTGGCACATTACCCAGTATCTCTTGGCAGATTATCGCGGCCCCTTAACTTATAAAAACACACCATCAGACAGGATTGTCCAATAACTTTTGTGCGTTTGCTAATTTGGTGATTTTGGTGTAATTCAGAACTTTGGTGGGTCATACTACTGTTGATGGAAGAAATCCTGCACCACCTTGGATGGTTGAAACCCTATAAATAATGGAATGAACCATCTATAAACTGGTGATTCGGATTTCGCAACCATCCACCGTAGTACCCTCTGGTAAACAAAGATGGCAGTGGCAAACATATCTTTATCTGCTGGTTGAGCTACGGGTATCCATATTCCCTACTGAGGACTGGGAACTCCGAACAGAGCTACGAATTGAGTTTCGCTGCCACATGATAGTTTCATCACAGAAAAAAGTGTCAAACATGGATTAACAGGCACTTGAACCAGTATTTTTGTGGTATATCTTGAGACTCGGAGTGGGGACAGCAGTTTAGAGGGGATTTTCCCTGGATAGATTACTGAAGATCTTGAAATTCCCATTGATCGATGGTTTTAATCCCATGAATAATCTCTATCTGGTTGGTGGTTTGGAACATGAATGGATTATGACTTACCATTCAGTTGGGAATTTCATCATCCCAATTGACGAACTCATATTTTTCAGTTGAAACCACCAACCAGCCATCAATAATCCCATTAATCCCATTACCCATATGTTCCATGGTGCTGGTTGTTTTTACCTACCTAACTGGGTGATTTTTTTCGAGCAAATGTTGGGATTCATATTCCAGCACCATGGGTTGCATATGGGGTATACACTTGGTGGTGAACTACCCACGAATCGTAAGTGGGGGCCCATTCACCTTAGCTATGAGTGGAGATTGCACCTACTTATCCATTTTATAACCATGGTTATAACCCACTTAGGATTCGTGGGTAGTTCGCCACCAAGTAGTTTAGAACTCCAGTTTCACTATGGTTTATGGCATTTATAACTACAGTTACTGGGGCTTTTCAACAACAAACATAACTGGGGGGGCTCACATTGTACCATTCAAGTCCCCAAAAAAGTCTCGACGTCGCAGGCAACCTCAGGGCTGGATCATCCACGGGGGTCATTTCCTCGACGCCAAGGTGTTTGGGGTTTTGGAACTGGCGTTGGCTGCGGCAAAGATCTATAAAAATGTGTAGATCTAAAATCACAAAAAAGTGGAACTCCATGTACATATATATATAATTTATAACTAGTATAGTAGAGATTACACTTAAGTCTGCAATTTGTTTTGACCATGGCACATTTAAAAGTGTTTTTCCAACTTCGACCTGCTGATGATTCTTGTTTTCCCATGGGTCAATCCAAACAGAAAAATCAGGGTGAAAATTGTGGTAGTCCAACAGGGTTCCTTTTTTCTGGACATTGCAACTGGTGAATTTCACCATGTGATCAAACACACAGGGACCTCAACTGGGAATGTGATAACCCCGCTCAAGAGGGGCGATTTTTATACGATTTTTTTTATGACTTGCATGCATACCCAAGGATTTTCATCAGGAGGATTGGTTTTTGGCAACCTGACATTGTACAACAAATATCTTCAAACAAGAAATCATAATCCGAAAGAAACATCGTTTAATAGGGCGATGAAAACACATGTTTGGGACCGTAAAATACGTAAAATGGGGGTGCTTAACACGAAGGGGATGGGATTCTGCCACAAAGATATCATATCCGGTCCATCTTTGCAACATGCCCGCCATCAAAAATATGGTCATCGCGAGTATCCCGTGGTATTTTTGCAAAGTCACCACCTCTACCAGGTACATCACCCAAATAAATGAACCATTTATACTATAATACCATAACTATGTTATTCTTTTGGGGGGGTATGCCATGCTGAGTTCGTATTTCTCCTCGACCCAGTTTTGAGTTCGGATCCTGTTTCAGGCAAAATCAAGCATCGATCCATGGGGCACCCTTGTAAAAGCTGCGGATTTTCACAGTCGTGATCCATATCGGGTTGTCCAAAAATTGGGTGTATCCGTTATATTTAAAGGGGAGACATGAGGGTTGAATCGGAATTGATTCATATGTTTTGGCTGAACATATGTCATATGAAAACCTCCAGATGTTTGTCATGTTTCTTCCAAGACATTGGACAGCACTGTGGATTTATAGCCATTGCTCGAGATCCCGCGCTGACAGCGGCATAGTCATGGAGTTCTCAAGATAAGATACCTTTTGAACATATAGGAAGAGGCCAGAAAAACAGATACCCTCCAGTAAAATTAGCATAGACAATGGCAGATAGGGGTTGGAAGATGAATTTCCACCTCAAAAAAAAAAGTAATTTTCTGGATCCATGCTAATTTTCCAGAGGGGTATCATTAGCATTTCAAATTGAAGTGGGGAAAGATCGGAGACATGAACAGTTCCGAAGTTCCCAGGTAGCAGAACCGCTCCATGCCAAGCAGTTCCAAGAGCCATCCCTGCTGGAAACATCACAATGGCCGTCAAAAATCAAATCCCACGTGGGATACAGATTTTAGTCATTCTAGTCATGATTTTTTGCCAAAATGTGTAAACTATCCAAATTTTGGTGCCCCAACTTTAATACATGTTTTATAGCTAAGAACACTGATCCTGCAGCCCTATAAACCAGGCACATCCCACTGCAAGTCGCTGCAAAAAGAGTTGAGATTCCAGAGATCCAAAATCGTTTTGAATTGCCTTTTCTGGACCTATCTGAAGTAATTCCAGTCAAGATTGAATCATGTGCTCGATGTGAATGACCACAGCCAATCATCACGGCTGCCACGGCATCACGTTTGCGGTCAAAAACTCGTGGCCATGCATGGCTCCCGCCATGAGAGTCATGGAAGCCAGGCAGGGGCGAGGGCGGAGCGGAGTGAGGGGAACTCGGGATCAACTTACCCAGTAAACGAAGATAGCAATGGAAAGTCATCAGTTTAAGTAGGTAAATAGATGTAAATAATCTATAAATGGACGATCTTCCACGGCAATGTGAATTGAACATGAAGTTTAAAGCAATCTCCCAAAAAGGCTGGTTAAAAGAACTGCACTGTTTAATCAGCAACCCATTTGGTTTTGACCGGTGGACAGAAACCTAAGCATCTGCAGGCCTGGAGCCCTAAACAAGCACAAAAGGATGGTTGTGTCATATATTTGGGATATTGGATAGCCTATCATTGGGGATGATCTGTACATATGTGTGAATATTTGTTGAGATAAATGCAAAAAAAATAAGATATAATCCCTTAATTGGTGGTTATTGGATAGCTACTTGGATGTGCATCATACTTAGTAATTGGTTTATAGTCATACTCCATATGTAACCCATATTTCATCCCATATATGAGTGTGGAAATTCCATTATATATATATATAAATATGTATATATACACACAACTGGTGTTTTTTCACCAATTTATTAAGTGGGGCCCGCACCCCCAAGTAGAGTGGATTCACTGCCAGAACTTCCTTCTAGCAGTGGCCAGAGATTCATCATCCCTTCATTGACGCTTATTGGATAGCTACCCTCCTGTAAACTAACAGTTTGCTATTGAAAATGACAATTTAGAAATAGTTGATTTACCCATCCCAATGGATCCAAAGTAGGCAACTATGATAGACTTTCGCCAATGTCAGCTATATAATCGACATTGCCCTATAAACCCTCAATGTTGCTTCGAGGTTGCTACATTCGACCCCCCCTGGTTTCCGACAGAATCCGACAGAATCCGACACCAGCAAACGGTGTACCAAGTTGTCTATTTTTTTTTCACAATCTAGTTGTTGTTGTCCAAGTCAGGGTTTCTTACCCTCAAGAGCCATCGAAGGATTGTTCTGAGCTCCAGCGTTTTACCTGAGCTGGCCACGCCGCGCTGAAAACAAGCGGTAATGATAGCGCCAAAAGCACATAATTAGGACAAAACACATTTAAATAGTCAAAGCAATAACAATTTCAATAGAGAGTCGGTGGACTTTGCGTACTAAGCGCTTTGTTTGCCCCATGCAATCCTCATCAAGATATGCGTGGTTCCCTCCTCAGAACAACGCCAGTGTGTGGCAGCGCAAGTCTGATTTTCAACTTAACTCAAGCAAATCAAGCCAAATTGCCAACATTGCCAAGAGTCTTGGATTTTCTTTGAAAACCCGTGCTTCAAACAAGATCTCCAAGAATACCTCAGTTAAATTTATGTTGTGGTATCCAAAAAATGAATAGACTAAAACTACAACACATACAACACCCACATGTACTTGGTCTTCGCAGAACCCATGCAGCCATGGTGCATGCGCCTTTGGTTTGAGAGGATATCGCTTGTTGCCCAGCTGCAAGTGAAGAAGGGCCAAGAGCTTGTAGAAGTTCAGGAACCTCACTGCATGAGGGAGCTTTAGGGGGGCAAGTCTGATTATGTAGCTGACATGTTTGTTTGCAATCCATTGGGCCGATTAAATTTTGATACTGATATGGGTTTATGTGGTATGCTCAGTAATGTATATAACACTATAAACCAACTATGAAAGTGTCATTATTAAGTACATCGCCCCAACTCGCACTTGTTGGATTTACCTTGGTGGTTTCTTCTCAAGTTAAAGCCCAGTAACTTCAAACCAGATTCAAACAATGTTCCTGCTTGTTGATGGGAAAGATCATAGGGATATGTTTCCACCAAGAGGGACCAGTTTGCAAGCTGTACAGTAGCTGCAGTCACCAATCTCAGATCCTGTGAACACTGTCCAATCTGGGTTTGTTTTTCCATCAGTGCTTTCAATGCAACTGCCAAATAGGCTGTCATCACGCGAGACGCATAAGCTTTTAAGCGCAACTCCGCATAGTCAGCCAAAGCCAAATGTCCCTTTGTAATAACAGGCTGTCCATGGTTGATTCCGTGAAGGCGACACCAGTTGTGAAAGCGAAATGTCAGAATTTCCATTTGTGTTTGCACATCTAGCTTCCCTGGACCTGGTATTCAAAAACATGAATGGTCCGGTCAAACATATGCCCTACTGATCTTGAGGGGCCGCAGAGGAAAGTGAAAACGAATGAAAACAATAAAGCATTCAATTTTTTTCCCAGGTGAAGAATCACCATAAGATTACACGGTGTAATCTGGATGGGGTATGAAAAATACCAAGCAAATTTGTTGGCACCTTTCCAGTCAAACCAGTCGGGGTGGTCCATTAACGTCAGCACACCACCCGCGTTCAGGAAATGACATAAACCTAAGTGCAGCGTATGCATCAGGCAATACCGCAACATTGTCGGTTGGAACCCGATCACGAAGCTGATGGGGTTGATGTAGGACTTCCTTAACTTAACGCTCTAACAAAGAGGAATTTGCAGTAAGTTACAGAACAGGTATCAACAGGCTGGTTCCACTTTAACAAACAAAATAATAAAATAACCATAACATTAAATTCGCAGTTCAGCGACAGGGCTGAGCCATAGAACTCAGTGGTGGTCAGTCTGGGGATAGCTTCAAACTGCTCAAATGCGGTGAACCTTGACATGTTGTAGGCAACCCTCACCAAAAACATTGAAATTTTGGGAATATCATTTTTACCCCAAATATCAAAAAACATGAAGTCTATACAAGCGACATATTTGGTCCTGGAAGACTAGAGGCCTTGCATTTGAAACAAATACCTCTCTTATATTTCCAATAGTGCCGCATGTGCCAACTTTCCCAATGCCACTTCCAATCGCCCCTGGACAGGCAAGGGCAATGACAGGAAACATAATTGAATGTTGGTTGTTGTTATAGGATTTATAGGCTTATTGCACTTCCCATTAAAAAGTAATAGTGACCCTCTACCCACCTACCCGCTACCCACTTAAGGCACACCTTTTTTTTTTTGGACGTGTTTTTCAAACATCACGCCGTAGCTCGGTAAGGCAGAATGGCCCACCAGCTAATCGCTTTCCGGCCATGGTGGACCGTGGCGCTGGTAGATCATGACCCTGCCAGTCCTTTGAAGGAAATAATCCAGAGTAGGCTACCTTAGATTGTGCAAGGGCTTCCAAGTCAAACATTATGAAAAAATCCTACATTCACCTTGGGGCTTGCCTCTATGCTGGATAGTAAATTAAATCGAACTGGGTTGGAGTCGTGCTGCGTTGAGGCTCCAAGCGATCACCCTGAAGATTCTGTCCAGAGTTTTGTTGGCAGGGAGACAAAGCTCATGCCGCACAACTGCAAGAAGGAAGCGTCGGTTCACCTGCATGTCACCTGGGAATGTGGGTTGCCAACGCAATATGGGACCTTGATCAGGTTATAATGAAGTCTTGGGGTGCTACAGGCTTGAAGCTTCCATCTTCCAAAAAAATGAAACCCCCAAACATTATACCGAGGAGCTGTCAACTGGAGCAGTTGCTTTGTGGAATTGACGGTCCCAAAGGATGACGTTCAAACAAATAACAACGACTTTTGCCCCACTCAAAGTGTATCTTGCGTCATCACCTCCCAGTCCGATGGGGCAATGGCTCTTCGAAGTCACACCTATATGAAAGGGCTTGTTGGCTTCCCAATGATTCCAAAAATGTTCAATATCTTCTCGGGGAATCACGACCTTCCCTGTGGCAAAGACATGATGTAAAATTTCATGTGGCAGCACCACTGGAACTCGTAGCTGAGCAATTCGCCTTTTGCTTCCAGGTGTTTTGGACTTGTCCCTGACAGGAACTCGAACAAAGTATGGATCCTGAGATAGGAAAAAGCATTCAATGAATCAAGTACCGGGAAATGACCAAAGATTATCATCCAAAGAAAAATGCCGGTAAATTTGAAATGACAAAATATATATTCTTCAATCGGTGGAGATGCTATCGGAAGATCAAGTAGTCTAAATAAATCCCTTTCAGCATTGTTCAAGAATCTCCCGCTGGATCCGATCCTGGCGATTGATTTTGTAGTTTGGGAGCAATTCCCCCCTGACTCTATCACAATAGCAGCTGCCGATTTCTGTAAATCAGCCACCGATGTCGCACCACGTCCCAAGTTTGCAAGGGCGTGGTCAGCCCAGGCAGTGGATCCTCGGCCTTCTCTGTTCACATCGTCTGCACCTGCGTGGGATGCCGTGGCTGTGCTGGAATTTGGAAGTTGTTTCGCATCTTGATTGCAGATGAGTGGATGAGATGGGAAACCACATGACATCACACGAGTTGTCAGCATGTTTTCCCATTGTGCCGCCAAGTGTGCTTGCAATTCCCTGAGTTGGAAAATGGTGGTGCCAACTCCATGCCGTGTTCCTTCCCGATGCCATGTAAGCCTGCCCCAACATATGACGAACTCGTGTGATTCTGGTTGAATGGCAAAAAAAACTTGATGCGATAACAGAAACTAGATTGAACTACATCGAATTGGGTATGGCCTGGCATCAGGTTCCAAAAACCGTCAGACTGTCCAATGCCTGGACCATCGACTGCCTCATGGTTTGTCGCACATAATTGATGAGACCTGTTTAAAATTTAGTTTGACAGCTTCCAGCCGAAATCCAGTATCCATTAAAGATCTCTGACTAAGCATCCCCTTGACCAGTTGGCCAGAAAACAAAAGTCGGAGTTGTAAGAACCATCAAATGTCAAATCAAAATTATATGGTAACGCTGGCCAACTGTGCACCCAACTTCAAGGCATCCTATGCCGCTGGCTCCGGTGCCGAAGGAGCACTCTGAGCCTTGGCTTTCGCCTTGGGCTTCACGGCATGTTTTCGGCAAAACTTCGCGGCATCTTTGTACGACAGAATTGTTTCAGCCAACAAGCGGGTCTGGTCACGGATAGATTCATCTTCCTTTCCACTGGCTACAAATCCCTCCAAGGCCTCACGACGGGTTTCCATATCACCCAAGTACTTGTTGCAGTCAGCGACCAAGGCATCGATCATGTTCGAAGGCCTGATTGGTAAAGCCATAAATAGATATATAGGGGGGAAACCCGCAACATTTAAAGAAATAAAATTTTCCCGCCCATGTAGATCCTAAGACCCCTACGCACCAGCATCAGTAAGCCGTGTCTTCCACGACTTGCATTCCAGAATGCAGGTGGACGCATCTTTCATAGCCTCACTGATATCAGAAACAACTGGTACAAATATTGCGTCGATCCCATGGCTATTAAATACTTCTCCTCAAACTCTGACACATTAGATCAATAATATTTTGGTTGTTCCCTCAAAGAAGCATTTGGTATTCAGGGGAAAGGATACAGTGAGAAAACGTGTATAGCCAGGTCTTGGCATAATACATGATATATCCTAGGAACTTTGGTCGCTTCTTGTTGGGCAGTCTTGGCTTTCGGGATTTTCGGTCCAGGTTTGGGAGCAGGTTTGGCTTTGGGCTTCGGGGTTGCCGAAGGAGGATCTCCAACGGGAACGGTCAGATGTCCTTGTGGTGGACCAGCAGCGATAGGATCATGCCTCAAGAAAAAAAACATGGACATGCACCCCTAGTTCTGTGCCAAAACCACAATAAATATCGAACATCATTGGGGATAGGACGCCAAAGACTTCGCAGTAGCTCCATCGATCACACCAGAAGATGTAGTAGTGGTGGAATTGGCCCTTAAATTCCTGTCGGTTTCCTCCATGGCGACCCAACACCAATACTCCCTCAAGTCCTGCCATAGGGTGATCACCGAATTGAATTTTGTAAAACTGTGGTGCAATCTTGAACTTGAACCCCATCAAACATATAACATGTGGATTTAGGTCCTGATTGCCCGGAAAGTCAGGGTTGGCAACAAAAAGATTGGCTTCAGTCTTTCGGGCGATCAAATCGTCGACCAGGTCTTTGTCACCATATTTGTCCATCAGAGCCTCAAGCACGAGCAGGCATAAAGGTACTAAGACATCAACTCTAGGGAATCATATGTGTATAATGTATAAATATTTTAATATTTGGGGAAACCTTACAAGATCTGTGAACATAATCATACATACGTATACATATATCATAATATATATATATACATATATATATTATACTTTTTCAGCTTAGCATATTAGCAAAGGTTCTTTCTTGCTCATGGTTTTCCACCGGCCAGTGCGGGCATGTTCCCGGCTGGAAGTAGAGGCAACCACAAGCTCCGACTTCATCCAGTCCTCACCTGCTTGTTGAAACATGTCATAGAGCTTGTCGAACTCCACTTGGTCTTTGCCTTAAATCAAGATTTCCGGAATTTCCGGATCTATGTACTTATATATCAACGTATCTCAGAAGTCTGAGGCAACCACTTGCTTGGATCTCCTTGATCTTCTCCTTGATGATAGCAGGGCAGTGTGGACCTAGGAGAGGAAGATCGAGGGTCCTTCTTGTTTGTTAACAGTATCGACCGAATCAAAGCAACATCTTTATTAAATAATTAATACAAGCTGCTTCTGACTGATCGGTGGAATCGTCCCTTTGCAGCACGCCTCCTCTTGAAACGGACGGTCGCCGGATCATCTTCCTTGGTTTATACCCATATAGTTTCTTGGTCAGTGTTGTTATGATATCTGTTGGGCACGCTCAAAGCCCAGAGCTGAGGACGTGTCCTCTGGTGCTGGAGCTGGAGCTGATGGTGCGCTCGTCAAACCAGGAGCGGTGGGTGCAGGTGCCCCCCCAACCAAATCCACTGTGTTGGCACGTGCCAACGCTGCTGAAATCACCCCGGTTGGACTAGGGCTCGGCACTGGAACCTGGGTGTCCACAGATGGTCCTGGAGGAGCCTCACCCAAGGTCACTGGGGGTGCCATCACGGGCACAGCTGGGGCACCAGTTGCAGTTGCTGAAGTAGGCATCACACTTGGTTCCACTGAAGTTCGAGGGGAGGCCTCTGGAACAGTCACCACCTCATCACTAGGGCTTGGCATCGAACCTTCTGGAGCAGCCATGGCCGCATCACTAGAGGTTGGTGGAACAACTGGGGTCGAACCCTCTGCGACAGTCATCACCACATCACTAGTTGGTGGAACAACCGGTGGTGGGGCTGTCCCTGGCACTTGGCTAGACGTTCCTGCTTGTTGGGGCGAAGCGTGGGAAGGTTCACCACTACTAGTCGCTGGGGAAGCAGCTGAAGTGGGGCTCATGTGCTTGGATTGCGAAACTTTGAATTTGGACCAATAGTCAAGCATGGCTCTCGTAGGAGTGGCAATTGGAACAACTGGCGGGTCCATCTTCTCATCGGGCTTCGGATCCTACCAGTGCATGACATAATAACGTTAACCACGTGTATAGGGGATGTATCAAAATCATAGGGGGCCCCAAATTGGAAAAAAAACAACTATATTATTAGAGGTTTGGGGCGCCCCTTAATTTGGATACATGCCCATATTGTTTCATATTCTGCGGAAAAAAAACAAACACCCACCCACATCCCAAATCTGTCCTTGGATTCCAGGGATTCCAGTGGTGCCGGTGGAACAGATCCATGTGAGTCCTTGGAGATAATGATAAAACGTTGTTTTTATTGATGTCAAAAAATATGTTGACATTTCTTGGGTACGGTAGTGGTTCATAATAAAGCTTGGTTTCGGGTACATCACCGGTTGGCACGGCCGCCAATTCAGCCTGGGCATCATTTGAATTCGAAATATATTTATAATATATTTTCTAAGCTGGTTTGTTAATGTGTCAGTAAACTTGGGCTCTCGTGTTCTTAGCTTCATGTAAGGCCCTTACTGCTATGTGCTCAGCAGCCGAAGGGGAAAAAGGAACCGTAGGCAATGACGAAAGCCTGCTCTCCTCACTTCCCTCTTGAATCCAAGACCCTGGGATCCATCGTTCAATATACCTTGGGTGTGAATCTGAAACTTCTGGTGAAGGTGGAGGTCCATCTGGAAGAGATGCAGTAGCCCCATCATCTGCCTTACCTGGGGCGCGGGCAAAGGATATAGATAAACTACATATGAAATCAAAAGAGATAGATTTGATTCAGAACAAGGTACTTTCCTCAGTAGCTGCATTCAATCGTCCCATCAAGTTCACCACCAGAGATTCGTCAGTACTACCCGAGTCCATTGAAGATGAAGTAGATGCCCGTGGCAATTTTGCATCCGGGGTGACCTTTTCCTCCTTCAATGAATCCTCCAATAGAATTCAAAGGAACAAGTTTTGTGTTGACTTTGTAAACCATATGGATTGAATGGTTTGAAATTAATGGCTCTCCTTTGAAACCAGTTCCTTCTTTCGTTTTTGGAGCAGCTCTGGCGCCGGGCTAGGAGCAACACCAGACAGCTTCATTGCCTTCTGGCGACGCAACGCAGCCGCATTCAGAGCAGCCGTGACCTGCACAGCAATCGGGTGCCGGTATGCAAAAACTTGTTGGGTGTGGCTTTGACATGTTGCAAAGTAGGAAACCCAAACGGGGTGAAAGCTTATATATTTTCCTGTTTTGTTTCAGGCCTTGAGTCCATCCTCATAAGAAGGTTCTGTACTCATGGCTGCACAAGGTTGCGTACCCGCTTTCCTATCCAAATGGCTGCACATTAGATCACAAACCTCTGACACCCTACCCCTATGGTCCCCCGAAAAACTGAGATACCGACACTATAACCCAACAATCAGACAACACAGTGACTACCACCAACATGCCCCTATACCTAACATGGTCCCGTCACGCTGTCGTCACGGTCTCGTCACGGTGGTGTTTCCGACAAAGTCATTTTTAATACTAAATTTGTATACTTTCGACAGTTTCCGACAACTCCTCGTCACGGTCTCGTCACGGTCTCGTCACGCACCCTTGTTTGACAAACATTGTTAATTTTGCTAAGTTCTTGTATCAACACAGCCCATCAATTGGACCAAGAGCTTGTGTTAAACCAAGCTATCTAATTGTCGACGGTGCATGACGATGCCTAGGAGAGACACCAGAATCAAAACTTTTAGTCAAAACAGATATACTTATATGAAAACATCCCCTAAACGTTGTCCATCAGATGGGGAGGATTGATTTCAGATTCCAACATGTTTCCAAGGAACGTACTTTTTGAATTTAGGTGCCTACCTAGACCCATCATTCCAAGCCCACACCACAAGATGTTCAAAGTGGTAAGGACAAATTGGGGTGAAAATGTCCTTCATCCCGAGCTTTCAGCAACATCTCCCGAAGGGGCTCTAAGTTCGCATGCTTCCACTGGAATGGCGGCTTCGCCGGCTCCCAGGTCGCATCTGGCTCTGGAAATACAGGGATTTCATCAGGTCGATCCTTGGCAGATTGGGTAAGTGACTACGCGTGTTCTCCAAAGAAATCTTGGGGATGCCTATCAACCATCTTTGAGACAACCCCCTGTGCTGTACGAGTACGCCATAGTATTTGTCACACACGCACATATGCATATGAATGTACGCATGTGGTTTATACATATAAGACTTCAAAAGCTATCTAAACATGATTGAATCGTTTTGAAAGTCCATATGTTTGAATCCATGCGGTCCTTATTCAATGGGTTTCCTTCAACTCAGAAGTTTGAATCCTGTTCGTTGGAAGCATCTAAATGAAATGGCACTATATACCAAAAAACTAGGCAAGCTAAAATGAGGGACCCCGTTGACAATGAAGACCCCTTTCATGTTGATGTTTTTTATTTTCAAAGGTTTGTCCAAAAATGATATGTGTCGGAGCGATAACATCAAAAGATCATCCAAATAACTGTTCAATGGACATCGTCTGTTTTGATTTGGTGGGACCCCCCGCATGAACCTGGAAAAGTTCCCCAAAACATATGGACATGTCTCAAAAAATCAAGTGTCCTTTTTTGGCTTCAACACAGGCACTTTAAAGAGAAAAAAGGACTGCATGTTGAGACATCCCGACAGAGTTCCCAGCACACCCCGGCTTCACCATGCAGCGATGTGATTGCGCATCACAAAGGCGGCGAAAGCTTGTGGGTATTCGGCTGACTTTTTCAACGATGGTCCTCCTGCCCTGGAAGGAGCTACGTGTGACTTTCATTGGGCTTGGGCCAGGATGCAAACCAAAAAATAGTGCGTGTTTCAACAGACTGGGGAGAGAACACTGATGGTTTGCCAGCTTTCGTAATCGTACGCTTCACCATACCAGGGGAAGACTTTGTGGAGGAAGTCCTTTTGGGAGGAACATCTTGAATCCAACTCCTTAGTAAGGTTGATTCCCAAACGAGTTCAGAGGTGAATGCATAAATATATATATATATATATGTATGTCACAACATTCAAAAAAAAAACATATTATTTTTTGAAAGTTAGATTGCCAAATCCCTCATTGACTGAAAAACAGTACCATCTGAGCACCTGACGAAGAACCAAATACATATGAAGGTTTTGCCGACCAATGGTGGAATGTAGACATCCAACTTAGTTGCATAGATGGTGCAGTACATCTTTGCAACGCAACCCACCACTAAATAAACAATGCTACAATAATATGTGTTTCCCAGTTCAGTCAAGAAACAAACGCTGGAATGCTGCTTTGTGCAGGCCAACCAGGAACTGGATATAAGGCCAATAGATAAGTGTGGATGATGACGGTTGTTCCACCTCAGGTATTTTGTTTGGAGACCAACAACACCAGTAATCTTGCTAATTAACTTCCGTGTTTCCCCATGCCAAGTGGCTGCATAGTTGCAGCCTAGCACTAATGCTAGCACTGCCAACATGCAAAACCGTGTGGCTATGCAATTCCCAGCACGCACGAAGGATGTTCCTTGGGGCATAGGCATGGGAAACATATATACCAATATATATAACTTCACACTTGTCAGGCTGCCCCTAGGCCTTTGTGCAAACAAGGTTCGTTGGTCACCCAATATTGAAATATATCGCCCGTGGGTGCCAGACGACACCCACACCCAACTAGGTTCAGAGTGTTCAGAACAGCAACATGATTCAACCACATCCTTGCAGAATATATTATATATATAGACACTTAACATGTTCCACTGGCCGTCCATGTTTGATTCAAGAGACCTGCAACACGGGAGTCCTCCCCAAAGGAGGCCCCCCCGGCGTAACCGAAGGGTGTCTCGGAGTGCCCACAGGAACCCTGTGGTGGAAAGGAAATCGTTGTCTTCTCCTCTGCCTTCCCAATCAAACCACTGCCTGGGCAATGCAAGACTGCAGCCTCTGGCACAGGAGCGGCTTGGAAACAACACTCTGGGGCGTCGACGACTTCAGCCCGTTGGATCCTCAAGTTCAATGGCTGGGGCATGAATTACTTCCATGGAGGTAAATATTGAGTCTATGACGATATGTAGAGGTCAGTTGGGCACATCCGGAAAACAATTCCAGAAGTGTAATATCCTCAGGCAAAATGTGAACTTCAAGTTAAGTGATGTGACAGCACTGCAAGAAGATTGAGGTTTTGCCCTATTCAAAAGAATCAAACACTCAGCTGGGTTACCAACACGTTCCCATCCATGGTCCAATCGCCCAGCCTCGGAGGGCCGATGCAAACGGGGATGTCTCAAAATAGGGGGGGGGCAAACTTCAAAATTTATGCGCATTTTTAAGGTTGGGGCTCCCACGCTTTTGATTATCCCCAAACTTTTTTGTTTTGAAACTCTTGTATTTCCACAGTCATGTCAAAACAACTAAGACAAATAATCTGACCATTGGGTTCCCTGCAGCCAACTCAGCTTCTCCAAGTTCAGCCACGAAATCTGCGAGGTGTATCCTGATGGGCCACCATGTATTCAGAGTCTTACTGTACAAATACCTTTCAAGAAGAACTGGCCGTTTCATGGCCGATTCATGACCTTAGTCCTGGGTTACCATTAGAGTTATCGTTTTTGGGGTTCCATGTGGAATGTTATTTTATCATAATGAAGGGGATGTGAAACTATTTGGTACATTAAGACACCCACTGCCCCAAACATAAATGCAGATGAAGCACAGCAGTGGTGGGAGTCCCAGCCATAATAGAAGGGCGCATTCCCTTGCTGACAAGCGAATCCCTCGCGATCTAGGCATTGTTGCAGCGCTTTGTTGCAGCGCTGCTATCACCCCTTTTCAGGAAAAAAAGCTGCAACAGTGTTTGGCATGTAGCAATGTGAGCCAATCTCAAACCCTGCTGCCACCAAAAAAACACTGTTGTCACATGTTGTGGCGCTGCAAGACACACTGAAGATGGGCCCTGAGATTAAATCTGAATTTTGCATAGGTGAAATGAATATTGTTTTTTTTTAATGTAGGACATCAAGAACCAACCCACATACCTGATTCTGGTGGATGCAGTTGTTTTTCTTGCAAAGCTCTGATCTGGCTTGGCAAATACCCAAATAGGCGCTGTTTGCACCATACGAAGATTGGCTGTAGCTGCAAGTCAAATGCTGGCACACCAGCAAGCCGGCTACAGTAAGACGCAGCCCGAGCACCGGTTAGTGAACCCACATATATATATATATATCTACCTATCCATCCAATAAAATATCTTAAATATCAAATATATATATATATATATGTATTTGTTTGTAAATGACAATTGTAGTGGTTGTGGGATTATATCATATTCAGACACTCGGTCTGCAAACCCCATTGGCCACTCCAAAACAAGACCCTATGCCCCGCCAGCTGCAGGGGCACCAACATCAGGGAGAACATCCAGTCCGGCGAGGTGCTTGGCTTTCAGCCACGAAGCACCCCAACCTTGATGCTTTTTGCAACTCACTGTGACCCCTCCGTTCTTGTTGGCCCGAAAGCCATCCAATTCCCTCTTCTGCTTTCCAACGTAAATCTGATCGATTGTCCACCTTAGTAGGTCCATGCCCGAAGGGAGTGAATAGAGTATCTTTGATTGAGAGGGGGATGCCCTGAGCCTGTGTTTTTTCATGTAAAATAACAAAAATATAAATATATTGGGGCCTTGGTTAGTTTACACAGGCTCAGGTATCACCATCTCACTAAAATGTTCAATGTAGTTTCATAAAAATACTATGGTGTGAATGGCTAACATCTGGGACCCTGACAAAATTCCTATGGAACTGATTCCCTCACTGGCAGGGATTGTCCAACTCTTTTTCTTGGGCACGAAATCGTCATCCATAGGGATCCCAGCACTGCGCAATTCCGGCTCCTCAACCCCCACGACCGAAGAAGTATCATATATAAGTAGTTCAGATCAGATGAATAAAAACACATATGTTGAATTTTGTTGGGACACCACACCCCACTGTAACATCACAACTGTCCTTCTCCTTCCAAAGCGATGCCAAATCCACTGAAGGTTCGGCGGGTGTTGACTCAGTTGCCGGTGTGCTGCCTGGAACCTCAGGGGCCACCTCATCGGTGGGGGGTACCTCAGTGTCGGTGGGGGTGGAGCTTTTCTCTGCTTTGGAACCTGTGGAATCCTCACCCTTCTTTGCCTTGCTTTTAGATTTGGTCGTCTTAGCCTTGGCCTTTCCCTCACCTGTCTTTGCGCGGCGTTTCTTGGTCTTGGGTTCAGCGTTGTCACCATCTCCGCTGGAATCATCGCACTCATCATCACCCTTTGATCGCTTTTTGGCAGCAGCTCTGACCTGCAAATGACTATTTGATTCAACATACTATAACTATCAATCTGAACCTATTTCTCAAAACGTATAGAGCTGGATGATGTTGGATTAGAAATGTTGACCAATTTGGATTTGGCAGCGATCATATCATCGCATGAACACAATCGCACACACTGGAGCCAAGGCCTTCGCCTGGGCAACGACCAAGTCATCCCCCTTGAAAGCAGAGGCCAGGGACTTCGAGATAGCTTCCACCTGGCTTTCCAGGCTGCCATCAAGCGACACACCGGCAGGGAGAAGCGGTTGTTTCTCCTGCGAGACTGAACGATGCTGCATTTAAACAAATATTGAAAATCGTTTGAATGTTTGCTGATATTCTCAAAGTGTGGTCCTTGACAGCTTGTCGCTCTGGCTTCTTGAGATGCTTGAGGCCAGCGGCCTGTTTTGTTTGCTAATTTTCTGGCTTGGGTTGACGCTCACAAAAACGACATCAGCCAATAGCATTAAAACCCCTCTGGATGAAAACTAAATAGCAAATCAAATATTAAACATATCAGGGGATTGCTGGCTTACAGAAGTCTTTTTGGAGTGGCAGCTCATGTAGAAAACATGCAGGGTTATATCATCTGTCAGCCAAACGAAGCAAAATTATCACTTTCGATTGGCCAGCCTTCTCCATGACTGACTCCGAATCTTTGCAAGGCTCCTGTGGTTTGGCTTTTGTACAAAAGACAAAAAATCTGATATCTAGATGTAGAGAGAACCAGCCCCGCGGCAGGCTGCGCATTTGCTGTCCTCAGCGTCCAAAGGCTCTTTCGGATTTCCACACGGGACACGTGGTGCCTGGCAGATGAGCGAAGCTTTTAACACAAATACGTGTTTACCTCAAACCATGTTCAAATCTAATATTCTCTATACAAATGTGTTTTTTTATATTGTATACGTATATATCTATATATATGTGTGTGTGTGTGTGTCAATGAACAAACTTGTGATTTGGCCTCGCCTGGACAGAACCCGTGGCGTCATCACCAGAAGATGCCAATGCCATCTCAAGCTCCTGAAATAGATAGTGAACCCAAACAAAAACTAATGTTTGAGTCGTGCCAAATAGATATAGGTACTTCTCAAAAAAAGAGATGGTTGTGGGTGCCCCAACCGCCTTTTTTAAAGATTAAATTGGATAACTTGGGGCACCCCTATGTTGAAACAGTCGCGAATAAATGCAGCTGTCCTGGTTGTTGATGCCGGCCACTCGCTCTTCCAACAACTTCTCCATGTTGCCATAGTCACCGTCAGGTGACGCTGCGGGGCAGCGAGCTAGGCAGATTAGTGCGAGCTGGGCGGATGCAAAGTACATTTTGTAGATTTGTTGATACATACTCTTACCTGAATACATGTTTGACCTCAAACCCACTCCCCCAAAGTCACTCCAAAAATCCAGTGGTTTTGAGCCCCGCAATGTTTTGAATGGTGTTTGCCCCGCCTTCTCGCAGTGCTAGATAAATGCACCGTTTGACTTCAATCATCTTCGAGCTCCTGCACGAGGAACAAAAACAGATACATTGAGTGGTTCAGTGAGGAAAAGGACATTCCTAAAATTATGGTACCAACAAACCATGCAATGGGGGTTTGAACATTAGGGGGGCCCCAAACCAAACAAACTTATTATAAGTTTGGATGTTTGGGGCCCCCATTTTGGGAAGCTCAATTTGGGCATGGGTCAAAACCAGGTACCCCCAGCGGTTGGATAGTTCATATTCAATATATACTAAAATCTCTAACCCCTCAGGTTTCACATTTTAACCCATATCCATTTCAATTTAAGATAGATGTGAATCAATAAAGGGATATGATATAATATTCATGGTAATATCTCCCCACCTGGCACCCTCAGCGCGTGATGCCAACGTCATAGCGTGCAAGCACATGGCCCTGGCATGGCCTGCAGTCATCGATGCCCAGTCCTGGCAGGTGCTGGAACGCTGAGATGGTTATATAATGTCGCCCCCAGAAAACTAAGAAATAAGAATACCACGGATATCTATATGTCAGCATGTTTATGTTTTACTGCATTGCAATGTCGCCACCAGAAGCATACATTCAAATGTTAGACCTGATGTATCTGATTTCTTGGGCAAAACAAATGCCACCAATGGAGTGTAATTATTGGTCCTTGATCACTTTCTTGCGGGTCTTGGCTGGAAAGATGCCATATCGGTCTGCAAGTGTTCTGAAGACAGCCTGAACCGAGCCATAACAGAAATACAAGAAAAAACAAGTATGTTCAACTCCCTCGGCTTTTCTTGTGTAGGTATATCCCTGCCTTCCAACCAGCATGCGCCATCCACACCGGCTCGGGTGCCAACGTAGCAACTACCTCCAGCACAAACCCGAAGTTCTGTTCAATACCTTTGACACTACATGGTTCCACATCGTTAAGGTCAAAGAATTGTTTGTGGTCATCGTCGCGTAGGTCCCTCATGAAGTCACCACGCAACATGTAGCATTCCACTGCATCCTGGCACGACAATGAAATTTATCTCTCTCTAAATGATATATATGTATGTTGATGCCCAAACACTTTGATTCTCATTCTCTTGAAGGTGTCCTGTAGCATCACCATTTGAGGCGTGGCATCAGGCAACGCTTTCCGGGCCTAAAGTAAAACTAATAACTCACACGATGCCACAGACACAGACACACATACACATGCTCACATGAAACAAAGCGAATTAAAAAAAAAAAAAACACATTCGGTCACAGTTTTTTTTGCTTTGACCCGAGGGCCCCACCATGGCGAAACCAAAGTGCACCGCTATCGGTGTTCAGATCCAAAAGAGTGACCGCTGCAAAACACACTTCAAAAATCATTGTAAACCTCATCCAACCCACTGTCATCTGATTCTCCCATGGGAATGTGAGTCAGCAGTCAGCACCAGCAGGGAGGAGGGCGCAACCTAGTTTCCGTTTCGAAGAGCTAGCCGATGATGAAGTGCCCCCCCATCGGCCTCGAACAAGTACAACCGATATTCTATGTTCCCCATGTATATGGTTTCAACTCTAAGCACCCTGCTGTTTGCCACAGACCGGCGCATAGGGGCAGCACACAGGTACGGTCATGATGGAAAATGGCTGCATATGGACACCTCACATTATGAATACCTCTTTCCGACAGATATACCTGTCCGACAACCTCTGATTTCCCAATGTTGGCTTCTGGAGCTAACATTTGAATGTATGCTTCTGGAGGCGACATTGCAATGTCGTGAATTATTACTGACATGGATAGTTTGGGCATTATTTTTTTTTGACGTTCCATAGTTTAGTTTACCAGAGGGTATATCCCTTTTACATTCCATTATATCAATTTGTTCGATCCCAATATGTACCGCTATATCCCATCAATCCCAAATATATTCCAAATATATTCCAAATATATTCCAAATATATCCCCAAATGTTTGATATACTTGAGATAGCTTATGGACTTCCCCAGGCGCATGGCTCGCAAGGCGTCCGAGCCGCAGTCTGGGCGAATTAATTGCCATGGGGTTATATATGCGTGTCTGAAAATTGAAGATTTCATGGGAATTTAGTGGGATTCTATTGGATTTTATGGGGATTTAATGGTGATTTGAAGGGGGTTTTATCGGGATTTAATGAACATGGAGGATTTAGTTCCCCAAATTACAATTTTAGGAGGGAAAATATGGCTACATAACCGATGGATGGAATGGGGGCACCCTATTTTTTCAGACACCCCATGTATGTAAACGAAACAACATTTGGATATTCACCCATAAATGTGTGGATGTTTACAATCACACGCACGTGTTTTTTCTACCAGGAAAAATTGGATAGAACGAGGGAAACAACTGAAATTCATCAACATTTTTAGCAATGTTGATCGAACCAAGTGAAGTTGGGCATACAAGACCAGACATTGGTGAGGATAAATAGGTTGCTCCATGATGAATAATGATGTTACCCTCTGGTAAACATACAAAAAGCTATTGAAAATGGCCATTGAAATAGTGAGTTTTGCCATTAAAAATGGTGATTTCCCATAGTTTTTTTTTATGTTTACCAGAGGGTAATTGTAGATTTGGTATTGTACCGGTGGCATGCCACCTTTCCTGAATAGTTGATCAAAATCGTCACGGTAATTTCCTGGTTGGTGGGTGAAAGGTTGGTGAAAGTTGGTGAAACCCTCCGGTAAACGTTTATATAACTATGGGTAAAGATCCACCATTTTCTAGCTGGGTAAATCCACTATTTCAATGGCCATTTTCCATAGCTTTCGCCATTTGGATGGGTTGAATGCGTCGTATCCTTGGTAGAGCTGAAGGCTCCAAAGAGGTGACCAACGCCGATCGTAGCTGGTTAATATGATGGGTTGCTAAGGCTAGCCGAAAAAACCCTTTGGGGTCGTCACCTTTGAGGGGTTGGTTAAATCCCCATGCATAAGTATGGAAAAAAACCACTACTTTGAGGATCATCCCATTTAGTAAGTGGTTAATAACTAACCCTGGTAACCCGGCTTAGCAAGTCCCCGATTTGTAGGTGATCCTTCAAGTAGTGATCACCAAGTCGCCCCTCAGCTGTGCTCAAGCAGTGGGCCATCTCCAAAATCTGACCCCTGGATTTAGACAATGCGGTGCCTATGGGGAGTGCAGTGGAGGCATTTCAGCCGTCTGGCGCCGAGCAAACTGCCACCCCTCTGGTGGCAAGAAGGGTGGCCGCGGAAACGTGCTGGCAGCGTGGCTGAGGCTGAGTTGTTGGCACCTTTGGGGGAGCTGTTGATGCCGGGTACACCAGTTGGAGAGCTGTTTCGAAGCTTCAAATCGCCGCCAGGATGGGGTGGGCATTGCTTGGAACCAGATTTGACTACTTATGGTGTGTTGAAAGATGAGGCAGCAGCTCTGTTTGTGGAGTATGATGGGTATTGGCGTCATGCGGAAAAGGAAGGCATGGTCAGGGATCAGTTGAAGAACTTGACATTGTTGGCATTTGCGCCAAGCGGTTCCTTTGTGGTCCGGATCAGCCACAGAAGCGGCAGCAAACTGGATGGACATGTCTTGTGCATAGGTGCAGATGCTTGGCGTCAAGGTGATCGCAAGTCGCTTGTTACGACTTTGAAGGCCTTGTTGAAGCAGATGCTGCCCAGACTAGAACATGTCTTGCACCCTGATGCCAAAACTCACTTGCAGAAACAAGTGCAGAAGAAGCACGTGGTGATATCAAGATCCGCTCAACAGTTTTGCGAAGGAGCTATGATTAGGGGACGTGGCAGCACACCAAAGGAGATCTCCGTTTTTTTGAAAGCACAGGGGTTCGAACACAGTGATATTCAGATGCTGCAAAAACGGGCGCTGGTGACTAGGCCTTCCATCGAAGAAATTGTGCAGCCAGTGCTAGAATGGCTTCAGGGTTTGGGGCTGAACAAAAAGCAAGTTGCAAAGGCTGTTGCGATTTCTCCTACAATCCTTGGCCTTAGCATTGACCAAAACTTGAAGCCGACAGTGCAGTGGCTGCTTGATTTCGGGCTGAACAAGAAGCAAGTTGCAAAGGCTGTTGCGATTTCTCCTCAAATCCTTGGCCTCAGCATTGAGAAAAACTTGAAGCCGACAGTTCAGTGGCTGCTTGATTTCGGGTTGAACAAGAGGCAAGTTGCAAAGGCTGTTGCGATTTCTCCTCAAATCCTTGGCTACAGCATTGAGCAAAACTTGAAGCCGACGGTCCAGTGGCTGCTTGATTTAGGGCTGAACAAGAAGCAAGTTGCAAAGGCTGTTGCGATTTCTCCTCAAATCCTTGGCTGCAGCATTGAGCAAAACTTGAAGCCGACGGTCCAGTGGCTGCTTGATTTAGGGCTGAACAAGAAGCAAGTTGCAAAGGCTGTTGCGATTTCTCCTCAAATCCTTGGCTACAGCATTGAGAAAAACTTGAAGCCGACAGTTCAGTGGCTGCTTGATTTAGGGCTGAACAAGAAGCAAGTTGCAAAGGCTTTTGCGATTTCTCCTCAAATCCTTGGCTGCAGCATTGAGCAAAACTTGAAGCCGACAGTTCAGTGGCTGCTTGATTTAGGGCTGAACAAGAAGCAAGTTGCAAAGGCTGTTGCGTTTTTTCCTTCAATCCTTGGCTACAGCATTGAGCAAAACTTGAAACCAACAGTCAGCTGGTTGTTGGGCCTGGGTCTAAGTAGAGGTCAGGTTGTCAAAGTAGTGGCTGATTTCCCAGTAATTCTTGGATTGAGCGTGAAAGACAACTTGATGCCGAAGATAGGGTTTTTCCGCAGATTCTTCACAGCCAAGCAGACTGCTGCACTGGTTGCCCGGTCACCCCGGAGTGTTTCCTACAGCTTCGATCGGCTGGAAGAACGCCTGTCACTGTTGGCGGAACAAGGGAAGATCCAAATTCTAGAAAGTGCAATGCGCTTGACCGACGATACATTCCGCAAACGTTTCTTGCTTGGCTGCTTGGCTCAAAAAGCAGATGCCCCGTGTGCTTGGAATTGTGGGATGGGCCCCCAAAATGCTGTGTTGTGGGGAAAGTGGTTGAGAACACCTCTGGCAAACCGAGACAGCCAGTGAAACTGACCTTGTTTCATAAGTAAATCATCTTGAAATGAGTGTTTCACTGGATTGGCTTAAGGGAACATTTGCAGGCAACCTCTTGAAAGGACAAATAAATCCATGGTTTCTGCTTCCTTTCTTTTCCCAAGAAGACCAATCCACTGGGCAATTGTGCATTGTGCATGGACAGATTTTTGTTCGTCATCCATATATATTGAGCCCCATTTCCCAGAATTGTTGAGGGAAAATCTGCAGAAAACCCCTTTACATGTGTAAGTAGATCCATGTTTTCTGGTTAAGAATTTCCCTTAATTACACCAATCCATTGAAAACCATATTTGTTGGTTAAATTGAAACCCTTCATGTTTCCAATTTGTTAAATCCAATTATATATATATATATTAATATATATATTAATATGATATTTTAGTAGGATTTTCCCATATTTTCCCTTATAAACCATCCATAAATGGGGTACCCCCATTGATGGAACCAGTCCAATGCATCAGAATCCTCAGAACCCCCGACAGGTAGCCGTTCGAAGGGCAAAGGCAAGGGCGGCAAGGCCGGGGAGCCGCGAAGTTCTGGGGATCTGGAGCATCAAAATATCGATCATGTAGGGATCATTTATTTAGGGATTTTAGGGATAATATGTCGCATGTGGTAAATTTATTTAGGGCTAATATTCGGGATAATA
Source organism: Cladocopium goreaui (assembly GCA_947184155.2). Classification (NCBI taxonomy): domain Eukaryota; class Dinophyceae; order Suessiales; family Symbiodiniaceae; genus Cladocopium; species Cladocopium goreaui. The sequence goes on from CAMXCT020000006.1 coordinate 50,985, forward strand.
TTCGGGATATATATGGGGATAATATTCGGGAAATATATGGGGATAATATGTGATAATAGAATGGGGGTCATAATATGGAGCATCTATCTGGGTCAATTTCATCACGATCTCCCTGTTCTCCCTGGATTTTTTCAGGAATTGTAAGTGGTAACTGTCACAAAATCGCCGAACTGTTCAGGCCGAATGATGCTTGGATGATGGCACTAGAGATCCCTACTATTTGACTATGGACACAGGAAACGTGTTTCTGGGTAGCAATATATAGAATAGTCACCCCAGTTACAAAAATTAAATATCGCCAGTTATATACATATACATATTATATATATATGTATGATATATGGATTATGTATGTATATAGATTCTAGAACACTTACTAACTGGCATCCATATCCATCTAAATCGATACCCAAAGAGGTAGATTTGGAAGACAACTGCTTTGAATATAGTGAATATTGGGCAAATCCGGTCCACTTGAGAGTTGGTTTAGACATAGGAACATTATTATTTCCCATGAGATTTGACGATCAAAAAGGGTGTTATGATGTCGTTGTGATCAAGGTTTCTGGGATTCCCAATGAGTTGTTTGTTCGTGCGTATTCTTTCCTGCAAGGTGCTGCCCCCTAGTTGTGTTTCTTGGTTTAGTTTCGCACCTAGGATGAGTATCTACCACAAACCCAACATTAGTTATTGCAACCAAATTGATGACTTGGAACTGGAACACACGACTTCGACAATTTGATGAGGATGTTCTAAACTACCATACCATTCCGGAATCAAACATGGCGTGCTGGAAATTTTCCTATATATAGATACCCTCTGGTAAACTAACATACTATAGAAAATCACCATGTTGAATAGGTAAAGCAACTAAATATGGTATTTTCAATAGCTATGTAACAAATTACCAGAGGGTATATCCCATGCATAATTCATTAAATCACTATGAAGTCCCGTTAAACAGCAATAAATCACCATATATATTTAAAAAAAAACATACAATCAGCATCAAGTCACCATTAAATCCCATTGTAAACCAGCTATAAACCTTTATTTATAGGTGTATTTTCCATAGCTTCATGGATGTTGGTTTCGATTCAGCCCATGGTTATATCCTCCCAACCCTCACAACGAGTTCATAGCAATCCAAAAACAAACATCTTGACCAACAAAGAAGCCAGAGCAGCACCTCCCCAAAAACAAACAAACCAATGTGAAGGACTCCAGACAAAGAGTTCATGAAGATTATATTCCCATATATAACTGTTGGGTTTATGGTGGATTTTTTTTTACCAGGATATCACCATTTCCGGATCCCCAACTGGTGGGTTTATGGGGGGATATAACAATTTAATATAACCAGTTATGGGTTTGATTGTACACCCCAACAGTTCCTTGGTGATACATCGGTCAGGCGAGGGAATCCTGGACGTCCTGGACCTCAGGCGCAGGTGCTTGTTTTTGGCGATTCGCAGTTGTTTTTTTTGTTCAAAGCCATGGGTGATTAATACAGTGATAAGTGATAAGTGTTGTTTAATACCTAGTAATTGATTACCCTCTGGTAAACTAACAGTTTGCAATTGAAAGTGGCCCAGTTATCATTGATTTACCTATTAAAAGTGGTGATTGTCCAGTTCGCTATGTTAGTTTACCACAGGGGAAGTGGTGTCTAATACCTAGAAATTGGGTTAACACCTAGGTCAATCAACTGGGTAGAAACTCATCCTTTAGTCTTTTTGGTATGGGATTATCTACTAACCAGCTCAGAATCTCATCTTTTGGCAGGGTATCTAAGATTGGCCATGCAACTATAGTGGGGCTTTCACCAGCTACCGTGGCTGTTGGTATCTACATTGCCACGAATTGAGTTTCCCAACCACATGATAGTGTTTCCAGGATGGTAGTTCAATTAGTTGAGGGGTCCTTTTTTGGCGATTTTATCCATCACTTGCAAGTACCTGTTTGAGATTCTCTCCCCACTATGTTGGGTGATGTTGAGTTAAGACATTTACCATTATAGTGCTCAGGTGACAGGGGCGCCTTGCGTTTGCCGCTCACATTTTGGAGCGGATAAAAACCAGAAGAATGTACCTACAATGTGGGGCCCCCCAGGTATAAGTTGGTTTATAATAAGCCCCAGTAACTATAGTTATAAGTACCATAAACCATAGTTATTGGAGTTATAAAGCAACTTAGCTATCTTGGGGGCTTCACATTGTACAAAATCTGAACAGTGGGAAGCAGGGAAGAGATTTCAGTTGTGGGATGTGACTCTGAAGCGTACGAGGCTTTTGGGAAGAAACGTGTGCAGTCATTGCGGCCGCTACCTTATGGTAAACTAACATAAATAACTATGGAAAATCACAATTTTTAATGGGTAAAACAACTTTAAATGGCCATTTTCAATAGCTATGTAACACATTAACAGAGGCTACAGCATGGTGCACATCTTTTTACTTGGCATGAGATTTGCATTCGATACCCAAGGTGCGGTCGATCGTTTTTCGAGGCGCGGGAAGACTGGCTGCTCTGGCTGGACAAAGCGTGGGAAGCATTTGTAAACTCGAACAATCACAATGAAGGCCACGCTATCGAGCTTCACGCTGATGAATGTCCCACCTACAGTGCTGCCGATCCGATCACGTCCTTTTCCTTTGGGCATGGCGGTGCATTTACCAAGCCTTGTACCTCGATGGAGAAAGACGGTTTGACCTCAACAGGCCGTGCACAGAGATCGTTGCGATCAACATTAAATCGGTTTTTACCCCCGGCACCTCGCAGCTGTCGTACATACACACACAATCTTATATGTATATACACTTACTTATTTAATAGTTATTTATTTAGTTATTTATTTATTCATTTATTTATTTATTTATTTATTTATTTAATATTTATTTATTTTTATTTATTCATTTATTTATTTATTCATTTATTCTCGCAAAAACAAAAAATCCTGATTGTCCAATCTTGTGAGGATGTTTGAAAAATACTATTCCCAATTCATGATTGGTTCGGTGATGACCTCACTGCTCATGATTAGCGAAGCGCTTTCAAGATCACTATCCCGAAATTGCCGAACTTTTTCAGTGAAATGTTTTGGTTTACCCAGATATATGTTAGCCATAAATTCTGGTAAACCCGTAATCGGAATATATGGCGCCATGTATGGTATATTTACCTACATTTGGGTGATTTTGAGAGTTAATGTTGGGATTCATATTCCAGCACCATGGAGCATATGGGATATATAACCATAGTATTGTTTACCCAGTTATATCCTCAGAGTAAAGCCCTTCATCTGCATCGGCAGGCGCTGCCACTTGGACCGCTGACTGGACCTACGGCTACGGCTGGGACGGCTGGGGCGGCGACGTGTGGCATCTTGGTGAAATTGATGGAGCACGAGAGATTGGGATAGATTGAGATTTTATGTGATTTGATGGGAAAGGGATTTCATGGGATTTAATGGGATTTTAATGGGATTTAATGTGATTTTAATGAGATTTTAATGGGATTTATTCGGATTTTAATGGGATTTAATGGGATTTTATGGGATTTTAATGGGATTTTAATGGGATTTAATGGGATTTTAATGGGACTTAATGGGATTTCATGTGATTTTATTTGGATTTTATTTGGATTTTAATGTGATTTAATGGGATTTCATGGGATTTTATTCGGAATTTAATGGGATTTTAATGGGATTTAATGGGATTTTATTCGGAATTTAATGGGATTTTAATGGGATTTAATGGGCTTTTAATGGTGTTTAATGGGATTTTAATGGGGTTTAATGGGATTTTCATAGATTTTAATGAGATTTTAATGGGATTTAAATGGGATTTTAGTGGAATTTAATGGGATTATAATGGGATTTTAGTGGAATTTAATGGGATTTTCATGGATTTTAATGAGATTTTAATGGGATTTAATGGGATTTTAATGGGATGTTATGGGATTATAATGGGATTTAATGGGATTATTAATGGTGTTTAATGGGATTTTAATGGTGTTTAATGGGATTTTAATGGGATTTAATGTGGTTTTAATGGATTTTAATGGGATTTAATGTGAGTTTAATGTGATTTTAATAGGATTTAATGGGATTTTAATGGGATTTAATGGGATTTTAATGGGATTTAATGGGATTTTAATGGGGCTTAATGGGATTTTGTGAGATTTATAGGGATACTTGGTGGTTCATCCCACTTAGTAAGTGAGTTTTAACCCTGGTTTCAAATGGGATAAGTAGGGTTAATCCACTTATAAGTGGAGTTATAACCCACTTACTAACTGGGATAAACCACCAAGTAGGGATTTAATGCGATTTTATGAGATTTATAAAGATTTTATTGGTATGGGGGTGTAGGGTATAATGGGATATTATGTGATTTAATGGGATATGATGGGGTCTCTTGGGTTTGATTTGAATGGTTTGGTACGATTCTAGTTTTATGAGGGTTGAGATGGGGGTTGGGATGGGGGTTCCTATGGTTTGATATGGTTAAATTTCATTCTTGTGGCTTTACAATGGATGCATAGTAGGGATGGATGGGATATAGCGGTATATATTGGGATGGAAAGAGGGATATAATGGAATGTAATGGGATATACCCTCTGGTAAACTGTAAACTAACATAGATATGGAAAATTACAATTGTTTACCAGGAAAATCATCTATAAGCGGACCATTTTCCATATGTTAGTTTACTGGAGGGTAAAATGGGATGGAAAGGGACTGCAATGGCCAAGGTATCTGCACGGCCCCTTGTTCTCGGTTTGTCGCAGCTGAGGTACGACACTTCGCAGCAGTTGGACCCTCGGCGTTGACGTGGGGAAACCCCACGAGCACCCTTTTTTGCCGCGAGCCTCCGGTACTCACGTGGCGTGCTGGAAAATCCACCATTTTTTTGGTGATTTTATAGGTGATTTTCCCAGCTAGAAACCTCCAGTATTTTTGGGATTTTCAATTGCCATGTGTTGCACTGTTTGATGACCAGGGTGTACACATGGCTGCAACTGATCCATGGAACTGGGTACCGTGGGTACCGTTGAGCAGTTGGCTCTCCGACCGGTGCAATTATTGGCACTGATAACACACTAGGAGGATTCTGCAATGTGAGGCCCCCAAGATAGCTAAGTTGGTTTATAATTCCGATAACTAACTATGGTTTATGGTACTTATAACTATAATTACTGGGGCTTATAAACAAACTTATAACTGGGGGGCCCCTCATTCTGGGGAAGCTAAAATGCCAATTCAGGAAGTGAAACAGACACCAGCTGCTTGCTTAGGAATCGAGATTTTTTCCCACAAGATCCACTTTGGCACCCTCTCTCTGACGATTTGGATGTCCATCCCACGTAGCAAGCGGTTTATAATCCATATGTATATATATATATATGTATATATATATATATATACATGGTTTACATATATGGTATCTATATATATATATAGGTTTATAATCCATATATATATACATGGTTTACATATATGTTATCTATATATATATATGTATATGGTATTTATGGTGTATATATATATATATGACATATATGTATATATTTGACACATATGATGTTATATATATATATATATTTATATATTTAAATAAAACAGTATATAACCCCTATAATCCAATATATAATAGGTGGTATTCTATATATGACTGGGTTGTTTTCACCCCTTGGCGAAGTGCGGCCACCTTCATGCCGTAGTGCCGAATAAAGTATAACGACCTCATGCCGCCTCCCTGTTGGTTAATGATTTGGTTGGGGGGTTATAACGGTTATACCATATTGATATGTTGGGGATGTTGATGGATTCTCGCAATCCCTTGCAGGAATCCTTGACCTCTACTTGGTGTCCCTGGAATCTTGTTTGTGGGGAAGAACCATATCTGAAACAACCCAGTTCATGATTCCCAGTTGCATTAGTGGGTTGTTATTTATATATATAGATATATAGGAAAACGCACGTACTTATATGTTCTAATTGTCCGACAAGATTATCATACTATCCCGTTTTATGATCATACAACTTACTGTATCCATCTTTTTTATCCATGCAACCACCCGTTCTATCCAAGCGTTCTGGAATCTCCAACCGTGGCGCCCGGAGAACTGGATGATGGTTGGTGATTCCATTGCAAACAGATGCTGATGGTATGGTAATTGAATGGTGATTTATTGCGGTTTGATGGGGCTTTATAGTGATTTAATGGATTATGAATGGGATATACCCTCTACACCCTCTGGTTATTTGTTACATAGCTTTTGAAAATTGCCATTTAGTTCGTTGATTTACCCACTAAAAAATGTGATGTTCCACAGCTATGGCAGCTATGTTAGTTTCCCAGAGGGTAATCGAGAGTTTGTACGTTTCGGCATGGTTTGAGGTGTACCCAATCTGGTGCTCCAACAGCTATGGCACGAGAAAAGATGCGGCATGCGGAGGATCATCCCACTTAGCAATTGGTCAAAAAACACTGGAAATTCACCATAAACTATGGAAAATGATAAGGATAAACTTACAAAAAGCTATTAAAAATTGCCAGTTAGAGTTGAATTTCCCATTAACCATTGTGATTTTGCATACAGTACAATGTGAGGCCCCCGTTCGATAGCTAAGTTGGGGTTCACATGGCTCCAATTTCACTCTGGTTTATGGCACGCAAATAACGAACTAATTACTGGGGCGAATCTAAACCAACAAACATAACGGTTGGGGGCCGCACATTGTAGAGAGCCAATGTGCGCTCAATGGTTTTGTTTGTTGCGAACTATTATGACAGTTTTTCTAAGTTTTTCTTATATTTACGGACAGCTGTCATATGTTTCATATGTGTCATTCTTGTGCTGTCATTTCTTGTCGTTTTTCTTTGTTCTGCTGGATTTGTTCTTGAATGTGCTTATTAAGAAACAATGTGATTTTATGATGTGCTTGTGTTGTTTAGTACTTCTCATGTCCTCCCATGTTCTCGCAGTCTTGGACAGGACACAAGAGGGAAATACAAGGGAACGGAATCACAAAGTTGCTCCACGTGTGTATCAAATCATCCAATGATGGAGGGGCTCATTCCTATGAGTCCATCAGCATGGGCGCAGGCTGCCCGAACCCCCCAGGGCACACTCCTTGGAGACTGAGAAGATTGAAACGCCGCCGGTGGCCGACACAGCGGGCCTTTATGAGACACAGCGCGCCCCTGCGAGACACAGCGCACCCCTGCGAGACACAGCGCGCCCCTACGAACTGATGCTGAAGGAAATCACATGCCTTGGACGGTTTGGACACCGTGTTTTGAAAGACTCCAGAGTTGGAAAGAAGTGGTGATTTAATGGGATTTCATGGATTCTAATGGTGATTCAATGGTAGTGTGATTGGTGGTTTCAAACATTTTTTATTGTCCATTTCATATATGGGATGTCATCCTTCCGATTGACTTTAACTCATATTTTTCAAGATGGGTTTTTTAACCACCAACCAGATATAGATATATATATATATATATGATCCATCAGAAATCCTACAGTACTTGGTGATTCAATGGCAGTTCGTGGAATTTTCTAGTGATTTCCCAATATATATATATAAGATCCACCACCAGCCATATATAAGATCCATTAATATGTTTGTTTTTCTAGCGATGTCAGAATGGCTCATGTGGTATTTTTTCCCATGCCAAAAAAACGTGCCTTAAACTTGGCGATGATTTCCATCCCATGGCTGGAACTAGTGTCACTGGGGGCTGGGGAACTAGTGACTAATGATGGTTAATAATGGTTAATAATGGTTAATGATGGTAAATGATGGTTAATGATGGTTTAACAATGGTTAACGAGCTGGCTGTGGATAGGATAGGCCAGATTTTGGAAGAATATTCCCTTACATAGGCCTTACATAGGCCTTATATATGGTAGGTACCTCCAATAAATCGGTTCCTGGAATGGCCATTGAACTAATGACGAGCTGGCTGTGGATAGTTTGGATTTACCTGAAGAATAGTGGTACCTTTTGGTAAACATACAGAAAACTACTATCAGGGTCAAAAAAACATATGAATAATTATTATGAATCTCAATATTAACCTCCAGAGTCAAAATCCAAGCATATGATACAATGTGGGGCCCCGAAACGTTATATTTGTTGGTTAACAAAAGCCCCAGTAACTATAGTTATAAGTAATAAATACCATAAACCATAGTGAAATCGGAGTTATGTGAACCCCAACTTAGCGATTTCGTGGCCGGGGGCCTCACATTGTACTGTATGCAAAATCACAATGGAGAATGGGAAATTCAACTCTAACTGGCCATTTTCCATAGTTTATGGTGATTTTCCACTATGACTGGCCATGTTCAATAGCTTTTTGTGTCTTTCCCGAGTAGTTGGTGGTTAGGAAGCCTTGGGAGGAGGTCAAACTAGGAATATGGCATCGTCCAGAATTTGATTTAAGGACCTGGATCTTTCAAGTTCCCAGCGCACATATATTCCTGAATGAAGTACTAAATATGAACCCATATCTTATATGAATGGAATATTTGTTTTTCCCCATTAGTAAGCCATTATTCACCCACTATTCACCCACTATTTTCATTACCCTCTGGTAAAGTAAAAGTTAGCTATTGAAAATGGCCATAGAAATAGTGGATTTACCCATTAAAAATTGTGATTTTCCATGGTTATGTTAGTTTACCACAGGGTATTCCGTATTCCTGAAAAATGGGATCAATTGATGAACACATGCCAATATTTTTTTTTTCCTGGTTAGTGGTTTCAAACATGTGGATTATTTTCCATAATATATGGGATAACCCGTCCCATTGACTAATATTTTCAGAGGGGTTGAAACCACCAACCAGTTTTGTTTGAAAGTTTCTCAAATTTGCTGAGACCCAAAATGTTTTTCATATCTTGGGCCCGTCCTGAGGACTGGAATGCGCCTGCCACAGCGTGGGCAAGTTCACGACAAACGGAATGGTAACTGGATGAATGGAGAGGGATGGCTGGCTTCATGGGTGGTGGAAGTCCTTGGTGGTAGCCTCTGGCAATTGAAGTATCGAAAAAGGCCGCATTTGTAGATGATGCAATAGCTATAAACATGGTGATATATATATATATAAGATCCATATATAAGCTCTATCACAAATCCTACAGTACTTGGTGGTTCATCCCACGAAGCGTCTGGGTAGGTTTTATAAGCCTGGTTATAAATGGGCTAGGTTTCACTTATGGGCTGGTTGGTGGTTTGGAACATTCCTTATTTTCCCATATATTGGGAAATATCCCAACTGACTAATATTTTTTAGAGGGGCTGAAACCACCAACCAGTCTGGTTTAAACCCACTTACTAGCTGGACCACCAAGTATGGGAAACATGACCCATTTATAGATGATGTGATGTGCCTATCAAAAATGCTTCTCAAAAATGCAATTTGGAGGGAGTACCGCACACCACATTTTCAGAGACACCAATATTCTGCCAGTTGTAAACACTGGGGACAACTCTGTTCTATGGGTCTTTAGAAGGCTAATATTAATGTTATGTTCACCACTTACGACAGGGTCGCTTCAACCTATAGGACAGTCATAGCAAGGGAAACAATGGTTATCTTTATTGAGAGTTTCAGGGTAATGGAGGTGATGTACCATTTTTTCCAGGCCTGAAAAAGATGCCTTATACCCTCTGGTTTTTTAACATAGCCATGGGACATGGCCCATTTATAGATGGTTTACCTATTAAAAAATGTGATTTTCCATGGCTATGTTAAATAACCAGATGGTACATGGTAGATACCTCCAATTTTTATCGGTACCTGAAATGGCCCTTGTAGGGGTGTTGGCAGCATCCCACACGATGGAATGTTCGTCCTACAAGCTGAGGCCCAGCTGGCAATGTTTCTTGATTGAAAAAAAGAACTCTAGGTGCATCTATCATAGACCTTTAAAAAAACATCATGACCTCACACAAACTCAGAAAAAAAAACTGCTGTTATATCTATTGTAATCATAGTTACAGTTAGATTTGCTTACATTACATTATATAATCCTTCTAATCATTCTAATCATTCTAATCATTCTAATCATTTAACATTAAGCAATTCAAACATCATCTAACATCATCTAGCATCATCTAACATCATCTAACATCATCTAACATCATTTGACATCATCTAACACTATCTAGCTATGTATTTCATATGTTTCAATCACCATAAACCCAAAGCTGTTGCCACAGCAACATGTTCACGGCTCGCCCAAGGCGCCCAAGGCGCCCAAGGCGCCGTGAAAACCAGGGCACGGGATCGTCCAGGTGGGGAGAAATCATCCCCGGTGAGTGGTCTCATCAGTTATGAGATGTTTATATTTATAAACATACATACATACATACATACATACATACATATATATATATATGGTATTTATGGTAGATATATATATCTTGATTATATGGTATGTATATATATACGGTGTGTATATATTTATGGTTTACATATATGGTATCTCTTTATACATATATATATATATACATATGTATATATATATGGTATTTATGGTGTATATATATATGTATATATTTGACAAATATCATATTATATGTATTTGGGTAAATTATAACGTCCTCACTATTCTCCCGAGCCCTGGAATCATGGTTTTTATAGGGAAATCATTCCCAAGACAGCCTTCTTTCAGGTTGGTGAATTATTAACATTTACCCATATATATATATGCTATATATATATGCTATATATATATAAACGGTATATGAGAGATACGGTCTTATAAAATAACATACCATATTGATTGTATAGATATGGTCTATGATCTATGAAATGTCCCAATCTGGTATACCTATCATATTCATGTCATGGTTGAATGACTAGAATTGAGGTATACCATGGTGATTGAAAGTCATATCGGAGTAATGTTGGAATTCCAATGAATTCCATTGAAAAAGTGGAATCCCATGAACAATATTGGCATCAATATGGAAATGATATAATATTGGGGAACAATTTTGGAAATAATTTTGAATGACATGGAATCATATTGGAGTCATGCGGAATGAAATTCGGTGGCAGGTACTGTATGGGTCTTGGATAAATTTCAACGAAGTCACATCGCGACATCATGGTACATAATTGATGGTAGGTTGGGAGCAACCCTTGTATATGTACCATCTGGTTATTTAAAATCGCCATGGGAAATGGCCCATTTATAGATGGTTTACCTATTAAAAATGGTGATTTTCCATGGCAAACTGTTAAATAACGAGATGGTATTTGAAATATCCATGGTTTCTTTTGGAGTTTCCCTGAAATCATGGTTTGCTGTATTCTTGGGGGTGGGTGCAATTACCTTCTGGTAAACTAACATAGCTATGGAAAATCACAATTTTTAATGGGAAAACTCACTATAAATGACCATTTTCAATAGCTACATTAGTTTACCAGAGGGTACCGTTTCCACTTCTTTTTTCCTCTTCGTAGTTTTCAATTACACATCTATAAATTGATGCTCAGACCCTTTATCACATCAGGTAAACAACAGTTAAAAACAAAAACTATAAGTCAAAATCCTGGTGCCCTTGTCACAATAGATGGGATTGATAGTTCATCCCTACAAAATGTTCATATAGTTTTAACATATCCCCTGATAGGCAAACCACCTAGTCACAAGTTGTCACAAGTTTAGGACCTCATCTAGGTATATATATATACATATACACACTGAAAATCCCTATTAGATTTCCAAAAAATGATATTTAATGTGGCAAACTCATTATAAACCGTTACCAATATGACGATAAATGTAATAACAATCCCCAAATGATAGGCTTGTGTTTGGATTTACCACAGTATGATAAATCCACACTATTGCCCGCAGTATATCCAGGTATTTGTTCTTATATCCCATGATTGTCCCAGGATATTCCCATGAATTATTGCTACCCTCCAGTTTTCAAGCATGGCGTGCTGGAAAATTCCCCATTTTGCTCAATGGTTGTCCCAGCTATAAACGTCTCTTTGTAGTGATATTCCCCTTGCTATGTTTGATTAATGGAGCGCAAACCAGCTTAATAAACATTAGTATCATTAGTATTCATAATAGATGTAAATATTAGTACACTTATTTTTTTGGTTGAATCATCACTAAAAACTGGGATTGTGTTTTTTGGAGCCATTCAATCAACCAGGATTTATTACTATCCCATTCCGCCCCCCAGACCGCGTCCCAATGCTACTGCGGCTGCACCGGCGGACGAAGAACATCTGACTGCCACGGCGGAAGTTGAGCTGTCGCTGGGCAGTTGCCAATGACAGTGGCTGCTCTCATAGCCATAGCTATGTTAGTCGTGACCAGAGGCTATATGTATTGTAGGTATAATTCTTTATGTTTAGTCCTAATGTTTAATAGCCATTCAATTTGCAACAATGTGGTAAACCCAATTAAAAAAAAAAAACATACTCTTTGGGGATGGTCTTTACAACCCATTTATGGTAATTTTCGGAAATACACACAATTAGGTTTACCACATTAGAACTTATAATTCCATGGTCAATAAAACCAGTTATTTATATTTATATATTTCTGTTTGGGATTTAAACCGTCAATATATGCGGAAAAAATAAACATAAGTGGACAGAAATGATCAATGATGGTTATATCTCAGTTCCCAGTTCTCACCCACTTGTGCCCCAATTAAAGGGGATGATGGTGGATTTTAGTCTCTATATGTTTTTGTTTGTTTTTTATGGTTTTGATATCCGAATTATAAGGGATCAATCCTACCATCAAAACCATATCCATGCATATATTAGCCCATTTGAGCAATGTTCAAAACCCCGTTTGGTTGATGATTGTATTGTATTTAAGGGGGAGTGCGATGCAATTTGCATTGGGGATTGGTATCATCCATTGTGGGAATCCTTGTTAGACCAATATTTGCCATACAAAACTTGGGTAAATTGCCCGTATTGAGGGATGGTCATCAATACCTTTCCGAGAAAATCATGCGTGGATTCCTATGAAAAGGGATGGATAATGAAGATAGCCCATATATAATGTTTTGAACATATAGTGCATGGGTTTGACATTTAAACATCGCAGCAGTGTGAGTTCAAAATAATCAACATCGCAAACAGCTGGTTTAGCGCACACCTGTATTTGAGATCTGCGCCTGGGGTTGCTCAGGCATCAAAGGACGAGTTGGGCAGGACCCTGCCTGTGCGGAACGCGGGCCACCTTATCGATGCAGAATTGAACGCGTCAGCCTCGCAAGGATGCGGAGCGAATCAGAATTCTTGCCTTTCACGGCAATCCCCTTGAATTGCGGCGAAGCTATCATCCTGCTATCATCTGGTACGTGGCCAAGACGGGCCGGGCCTGACTTTCAACTGGCATCCTGTCGCTGTGGTTGCACGGCAGCATCTTTGTAAAGCATGCTGCCCCATGTCTGGGTCAAGCGTGAATGGGCACTTCGATATTCTATCAGCGGGTCTGTGGAGACCATACTAGGGACATGGGAGCAAGTGGTTAACGCATGATATTCTTCCCATTTGCACGAAACCCCACAAGGGCCATATAAAAGTAGCACGACCATCTTAAAGACTCCATTTTTCAGGTTCCATGTTGAGTTTACATAAGATGCGTACCTAAAATTGAGGAGCGGAAAGGAAAGGAAGGCCATGCTCATCTTGATGATCACCAGCAGAAGGAACAAGAGGTCTTGATGATATAGTGCATGGTTCATAAGTACAATGTTACCAAGTTCGAAATGGAGAACACGCAGTAGTTTACAAAGGTTGTTAACATTTGTTAACCGTTTATTGGATGCGCATCTAAGTACCATTGAGCTCTCCGAAGCTTTTGTGGTTGATGATTTGATAGGATCATCCAGACAGGATCGACAGCACGACGAACGTGACGGTCAGGAGTCATGGGGGGTTGACAAACTGTTGCTCGGTATTTTCCAAGTAGGTTGTCACTGATCATGTTTAGCATGTTTAACCCACTAATGAGGGATTCTACTGAGAAATACTGAGAATATATATAGATATGCTGCTTGGGAAGTTAAGGTGTTGCTCAGGAACCTGCATAGAAACATCTTTGGGAATCCGAAGGCACAACCTCTGAATCTTCCATTAATTTTCTACAATGTGGGCCGCCCCAGTTATGTTTGTTGGTTTAGATTCGCCCCAGTAACTAGTTCGTTATTTGCGTACCATACACCATAGTGAAATTGGAGTTATGTTAACCCCAACTTAGCTATCGAACGGGGGCCTCACATTGTAGGTAGCAACAGAAAAATAATGTGTGTGGCTATGTGTCAATACGTAGTACCCTGATGGTGCTTATGGATTTTCGCGCGCCGGCAGCTATCCCCTCCATCCTTCTTTTCCAGTACCCCCAAATGGGCTGACACCTAAACCGCGATATACCTTTAATATGAAGCAATGAATCGGAATCTAGCAGGTTACGATTCAATGACATTTCGGGGAAGAAATTGTCTATGACTATAACCCCCTTTTTAAAAGCCATGCTAACGATTTTGACGGAACAGCCCAAAATTCAGTCAGACCCAGCCAGGTTTCCGGTTTCCCCAGCCATGGTGGTACCTCCAAAATCTCTCACCCAAGTCTTTGGAGCGCACGATGATCGTATTGAAAGCGATGGTTTAAAAGTTTATCCCATGACCATCCCATGAGTTTATCCCATGAAAAAGTCTCCATGTTTCAGAGTTATATATGGTTAATCTATGGTTAATAATTGGAATAACAATTGCAAACTGGTTGGTGGTGACTGGAACATGTGGATTATTTGTTCCATTCATATTGAGAATAATAATCATCCCAACTGACGAAGTCCATCATTTTTCAGAGGGGTAGGTTGAAACCACCAACCAGACAAACTGGTGCAGGATTTCATCCACAATATTTTCAAGCAAAGCCATGGTTTTCTTTTAAGAACCCCCCAAATCCCCGAGACAAAGTTCAGACTTCTTCAGCAGCCAAGGCCGTTCCCACCCAGCACTACCCAAAATGCTGACCCTGCAGCGGAAACAACCGAAGCACAGGGAGAGCTGCAGGTTTCGTGGGTCAGAGGTGGGTTGGGCACATGGAGGCAATGAAAGGGCAATTGTGGAATATCCATCTATAGTATCTATAGTCATTTTATAGTCTGTATCATTTGAAATATCCCATTTACATCCCACTATTTAAAGTGAACCCCATTAAGTATAGCGGTAGGTGTATCTACCACAAATCCCAGTTAGTCCACTTGTAACTAAGTTAGCTAATTATGGTTGCTGGTTTCAATTATATTCATCTACATCCGATGAAAGATCCCATTAAGATAGAAAATTGTTGCAATGTGAGGCCCCCAAGTTATGAGTTTGTTTATAAACACCATTAACATCCATTAACTATAGCTATATTTACCATAAACCATAGAATTAGCCACTTATAAGGCAACTGAACGCTATCTTGGGGGGCCTCACATTGTCTGATTTTCCCAATTTTTCGTGGCTCCTCAACGTAGGTTGATCCTCTAGGGCTGGTGAAGGTCCAGGGCGTTGCCCCTGCCAGGAGACGGCTGGCGCTGCCGATGGTGCCGGCAGCCAAAAGGTGCCGGTGAAAACTCTCATAATAGCATTTGGAATGATGGCTAATAATAATAGTTCCTGGAATATATTACTAATAGATTACTAATAGTTAATACTAATAGTATCTGGATAATAATTTCATCCAAATAATAGCATTAATGTTCTTTTTTCTCTGGAATGATGGAACATTCGATAGCTATTAATAGTGTAGTACATTAATATCCCGCTCATAATATCCTATCAATAGAATAGTAATTTCCATGGATTTGTGATGGATCTACAATGTGAGGCCCCCGGCCACGATAGCTAAGTTGGGGTTCACATAACTCCAATTTCACTCTGGTTTTTGCTACTTATAACTTTTTATAACATATTATAACTATAGTTAGATGGTGTTATAAACCAACTTATAGCTATGCGGCCCCACGTTGTAGGATTTGGGGAATCATCCCCAAATGGCCTTATTTCAGGTTAGCGGCATATGTTCATTTACGCAGATATCCGTACACCTTGGTTGAAGAGGTTGTTGTGCTGTTCCATAAAGGGAATATATCCCTAAACGCCCCAAGTGCCCAGAAGAATTTGCATTCTATCCTTTGAATCTAGGACATTTACCAGCTTTGTTGGGTACTTGGAGGGTCTAGGTTTATACATAAATACTATATATCTACATACACATCAATGTATATGTATATATATATACATATAAGTGTATTGGTTTTTAACCAGCTAGATCTTTGTTGGGCAGGGTAGCTGTTTGAAACACGGAGCTCTGTCCACTACAAAAAGAGATTTCACTCGGTAAAGCTGAGGTATGTTCACCAGGTAATTACCACTAAACATGAAGAACAGTTACCAATAAAAAATGCTAGTTTTGGTAATTTTACTATTACATGACTAAGTCTAATTTAAACATTCCAATTGGTTAAAAATCCCATGGAAAAATGCCCACTCAACATCCAATTACATCCAATTACATAGTTGGAATGTCCAACAGTCGTTGCTTATGTAAAGAACTGGGGATATAGCCTACATGGACTGATACGTTGATCACCGTTGATCACTAGACAAACGGTCAGGAAAGCAACACATGAGGAATCCGCAGGGCGAGTTGTTGGACGACCCAAGATTTCGCTGGGCATAGTGACATGGTAGGAGGTTTACCCTCTGGTAATTTAACATAACTATTGAACATCACCATTTTGAATGGGTAGATCAACTATAAATGGCCATGTTCAATAGTTATGTTAGTTTAGAGGGTACATTTAGACGCATTGATAATCATTCACCAACTTGAACCACACACGAATAGACATACATTGAGTATGTAAAACAGTGCTGTTTGGTTGTTGCCTCGTTTGATGTTCACCTAAGCTATCGAACGGGGGCCTCACATTGTAGTATATTTAATTTATACAACTTTATAGCACACCATCCATTGGAAATCCTACCAACAAAGTTCACCAACCAGTTGACCCACCTTGTTTGAATCACCATGAAAAAACCACCATGAAACCATGTCCGATGGCTCAGCGCTGTCAGGAACCGGAACCGCTGCATGCCGTGGAGCCGAACGGGCCGGCAGAGAAGCTTGGCGTTGGGGGGGGCTGAGATGAAACCTTTTAGTGTTGTTTATGATGGAATGATGATGGCAATAGTGGTTAATAGTGATGGTTAATAGTGGTGAATAGGCTATAAACCAACAACAGGAATATGATGCTGATCTGGTTGGTGGTTTGGAACATGAATGGATTATGACTTTCCATTCGGTTGGGAATTTCATCATCCCAACTGACTCATATTTTTCAGAGGGGTAGGTATACCACGGACCAGAAACCTTTTAGTGTTTTTTTTGGGGTTCGTTATGTAGTGGTATAGCGAATTGGGTACCCATATCACTCCGATTTTTGATAGTCGTGGTTCATAGTAGTTTATGGTGTTAGTTTATGTCGTGGTTTATGTAGTGTTTTTTCAGGCTTTTGTCGGTTTTTGTCGTGGTTTTTCATGGGATTTTGTTCAGATGTTTCAGGGAGGAATTTCAGTGGATTTTTGTTACTGGTTAAATCTGGTTAAGATGATGAAGTCCATCTTAATCCACCAGAGTTTCGTTTGGGGCTGTTGAATATTAATGGGGGATGGGATTACAACTTACTGGTGCGTTTTACGTAGGGTTGCTGGATGGGTTGCTGGGCAAATGGGATGATGAAATTACTAGTGATGAAATGGATCATTCCCTCAAATTCCCTGCGCAAAACGCACCAGTAAGACAAGCACTGGTCATCCAACCGCTAGTATGTGGTTTATTGTGGAGTATGGCATCAATATGGAGGTTTCTTGAAATGGACCTCCAGTTCTCATCCATTTATAGATGGAGTTTCCATGAATAAACCATCCAGCGAGCTTGGGGATACCCCATAAATTGGATACCCCATCAAAGAAGTCATCGAACTTGGCGAAGTCATTGAATCGACCTCATAAATTACCCTCCGGTAAACATTTACATAGCTTCATGTTTATCATTATTTAGTGGGAAAATCGCCTATTTCTATGGCCATGTTCAATAGCTATGTAACAAATTACCAGAGGGTATGATGGTGGGGACCCCCGCGGTATGTTCATTGGTTTATGATCCATCTATTTATATATATATATATATCTATATAACTAGTTCGTAATGTGTATACATATTCCCCATAAACCCTAGTTATAATGTACTTGCCAACTTAGATAAGTATGGGGCAGCACATTTTGGGTAACTTGATTGGAAAAAGTGGGGCAAATAATCTTAACATCCATGATTGGATTTGAAATGGTCTTCTAATTAGACAGCACCCCAAAAATCCAAATATGGCACATGTCCCAATAATAGTGAGAACATATGATAGTAGTATCCGAAAATGTGAAAATGCAAGCCCAATGGAGAACCCAATGCCGGAGAATAAGTGAGATAGTAGATACTAGTGGAAAAATATGTTCTTTGCTTTTTCGGGGTAATAATACTGGACATGGTATCACTTACTTTTGCAACTTGCATATATTATCATATATTTAAGTGGTTTGAACAAATCATTCTCGGAACGGGAAACCGAGGGATTTTCTGGATTTGCCACATTTTGTGTGGTATCTTTACTCCAGTTTTATGCAGCATTTTTGTTCGATACAACATGGATGGTGGCGAACTACCCAGGAATCGCCAGTAGCTTGGTGAACCACCTGGATAAAGGGTGGGTTAATCCTACAATGTGGGCCCCCCCAGTTATGTTTGTTGGTTTAGATTCGCCCCAGTAACTATAGTTATAAGTACCATAAACCAGAGTGAAATTGGAGTGATGTGAACCCCAACTTAGCTATCTTGGGGTCTTCACATTGTACTTATCCCTACTTATTCCTCTGAAATCCAGGGACACAACCTACAAGGTGGTGCTTCCCCTCGTTCTAAGCTGGTTAATATCCATCATTAACTATAGATATGGGGTTTTCCATAAATGGGTTTACCCCAACATGGATGGTTTATTTCATGGAAAATCCTATTGAAATTGGTGATTTGGGGGCATCCCTATTTGAGGACACCCAACAGTTCTTGGAGGTATGTTCATCAATTTAGCTAACACATTTAGCCCCACCTTGTTTGGTTGTTTCAAATTATCAAAAGCTATGGCTTAGGCAATGAAAGACCCATTGTGGCTATGGGTTTCCACGAGATATCATTTTTTTAAAGTTCCCAGAAGTTCCTCTGAAATCCTTTATTTTAAGGAGTTCACTAACAAAGTATTTAAGCCCACTAAGCACAAGTGATATACCCTCTGGTAATTTAACACAGCTATTGAAAATTGCTATTTATAGTGGAATTTCCCATTAAAAATGGTGTTTTTCCATAGTTATGTTAGTTTACCAGAGGGTATATATATAATTTAACTTTGTTTGAGAAACCACACCAACCAAGTACAAGGTGGTGCCAGCCAGCCATAAAGTTGGTTGTTGAACCCCATCAATGATTGTTGGAGAAACCACCAGAAGCCTTGAGGCTAATTAGATATATCCACAGATAATGTTACTGTGTCCATTACCCAACATGTAATCTATACCCTATATATATATATAAATATACATATACCATATATCCATAGCTAGCCCCCATGTACTACAGTGAAATTGGAGTTACCCTCTGGTTATTATACAGCTATTGAAAATGGCCATAGAAATAGTTGATTTAGCCATCAAACATGGTGATTTTCCATAGTTTTTTGTTCACGTTTACCAGAGTGTACATTAATATCTATCAATCATATGACAATGGGATATGATTACAGTATAGTTGATTTACGCAAAGATGGTGATTGTCCAGTTCGCGAACTGTTAGTTTACCAGAGGGCAGCCACCAGAAAGCTCCAATTTTTGGTGGATCCCAAGGCCCGTCCCAGCTCCGCCGGAGCTCGAACAGCCTGACCCAGCTCCGCAGGCGAGGCTCCCAGGTGATGTGAAGCAACAAAAAAAGGATGGGACATCCCCAAGAAATGCTACAATGTGGGGCCCCCAAGTTATGTTTGTTGGTTTAGATTCGCCCCAGTAACTAGTTCGTTATTTGCATACCATAAACCAGAGTGAAATTGGAGTGATGTGAACCCCAACTTAGCTATCTTGGGGGCCTCACATTGTAGAGATCATAGGGATTCTCATGGTAGAAACAAAGGGAGTCATCCACAAATGGCCGAGTTTTTGAGATGAAAAAACAGAAGCGGGTGAATATCTGTGTAAACCGATTGAAATATGAATGGTTTTCTAGAACTAGGATAGATACATAATGATACATACAAATTACTTTACTTCGTGTGATCCCCACCATGACATGTCAGGACATGTCAGGACGTATATTTGGACAAATCTTGAATATATTCTGACATTCTATCTGACATATATTCTGGCATTCTATCTGGCAATCTATCTGACATATATTCTGACATTCCACCTGACATTCCACCTGGCATTCTATCTGGCATTCTATCTGGCATTCTATCTGGCATTCTATCTGGCATTCTATCTGACATTCTATCTGGCATTCTATCTGACATATGTTCTGACATTCTATCTGGCATTCTATCTGGCATTCTATCTGGCATTCTATTTGTCATTCTATCTGGCATTCTATCTGTCATTCTATCTGGCATTCTATCTGGCATTCTTTCTGGCATTCTATCTGGCATTCTTTCTGACATTCTATCTGGCATTCTATCTGGCATTCTATCTGGCATTCTATCTGGCATTCTTTCTGGCATTCTTTCTGGCATTCTATCTGGCATTCTATCTGGCATCCTATCTGACATTCTATCTGGCATTCTATCTGGCAGTCTATCTGACATTCCTACATGAGGTCCGGCAGGGAACACTGGGCGCGGATGGTCGTGGTTGAGGTCCGGCAGGGAACACTGGGCGTGTATGGTCGTGGTTGAGGTCCGGCAGGGAACACTGGGCGTGGATGGTCGTGGTTGGGGTCCGGCAGGGAACACTGGGCGTGGATGGTCGTGGTTGAGGTCCGGCAGGGAACACTGGGCGTGGATGGTCGTGGTTGAGGTCCGACAGCGAACACTGTGGATCGCAAGTCGCAGTTGAGCAGGAGGACGAGGAGGACAACGAGAGGAGGAGGAGGAGAGGAGGACGAGGCAGGAGGAGGCGGCAGGAGGAGGAGGAGGAGAAGGAGGAGGAGAAGGAGGAGAAGGAGGAGGAGAAGGAGGACGAGGAGGCAACTGACATAAAATCTAACAACCCTCACCTGGCAGGTGGGGAAAAACCAGTTACTTGTTAAGAACAGGTTGTTTTGTTGTTGCATGGTTTCTAAGACTTGCAATGAAAGGAGATAGCTTCACAGCGTGCAGATGGAAAGATTCACAAAAGAGAACATTTGGTGAAGACATTCAAGGTGGTGCCCCCACGGTTATAAGATGGTATGTAAAAGATAGTAACATATAGTAACTATATATAGAGATATAGATATAGATATATTTACCATAAACCCAATAGTTATTAACTAGTCTACTAGTTTGATATATGTACGGTAAACCCAAGAGACATTGGAGTTATGTGAACCAGTGAACCCCAACTTAGCTAACGCTGGGGCACCACCTAAAAAAGTTGACCCGGTCGCCGGCTGATGACAAATTTAATGGGAATGACTCAAGATCCTAAAATGGAGGTACTGTACCATATTTTGGGCCATATTTTCTGCGGATATTCCCTTACATAGGCCTGAAAAATTGGCCTTATATATGGAATCGGTACCTCCAATCAATCGGATCCTGAAATGGCCATTGACTAAGCAGTAGTTTACTTTGGCATCGGAAGATGATCATTGTTATAACTCATCTGTTTCCTCGACGCTGATGATGTCCACTGGCGATATGCCTCGCAGTTGGCTGGGGAATGTTGGTGATCAAAAGTCCAAATGAGCCGCATTTTTTGTCTTAAGAGCAGGGTCCTCCGCGTAGGCTACCTTTGCAGTCAGCGTAGCCTTCGCGTAGGCTTCGCGTTGCCTTTGCGTAGGCACTCTTTGCGAACTACCCCCCAGCGTAGGCTACTTCTGCGGCCCGCGTAGGCTTCGCGCAGACTTCGGTTAGCCTTGATCAGTTCAAAGGGCTTAGCATACAAAGTTCAAATGGGTTGATCAATGTGAACCGCTGGATGTGAACTGTGGCTATGGCCTTGGCCCGACCCCATAACTATGTTGGTTGCTATTTGGTCTTCCTCACTCGTTCTTGAGGCAGTTACAGTACATGTTTAGTAATTATAGTATGTGTTCCTTAGTAAGTACAACTATGGATTTTCCATATCTGTCTCAATTAACTGACCCCATTTTCACGGTTTTTTACTGGAACATGTCAGACAGGTTTTTCAGACATTTTTGCCACATCACATCGTCCAGGAGCTTGGAGAAGCCGACGAGATTTGGTTGGAGCTACTGGGCTGCATCAGAATGTCTTGATGAGTCAGTTATATGGGGATGGGTCAAGTTACCTTGCACCTCTGGTGAACATCCAAATAGCTGGTATAGCTGGATGTTCATCCCGTAGCAAATTGTATCTATAGGTCTTGATCCATAGCCATAGCCGTAAAGCTTGATTTGCCAGGGTAAATGGGATGATAATCTATAGATGATATAATAATCATTATCTATGTGTCATTCCATTATCTATTGATCATCCGTGGCATGATTATCATCCCATAGTTATCCCATAATTATACCATTACCCATAGGATCCATGTATGCTGTATATGGTAACATTTACCATCAATATACCCCAAATGTTAGCATATATACCATACATGGATCCTATGGATTATCTCAATCAACTTGGTGTATAGGATTCGAATCCTGCATTTGCTGAGTTTACTTTTTCTGAGGTTCCTTAATCAAATCCAAATTTAAACCCCGGAATCATGGTTACCTTTTGGTTCATAACGATCACAGTGGTTCATAATGACTAATATTGACCCATCTACTATAATGATGGGTGGAAGACCTGTTGCTTGCTGGTTCGGAAGTTATACTATCCGATAAGAGAGCTAGGATTATCATCATCCATAGTGGGAAATCCCAAGAACACACTTAACCAACCAGTAGACTTGATGTTATTTGCTGGAATATGTTGGAATGTTGATTAATACAATGTGGCCCCCCCAGTTATAAGATGTTATGTTTGTTGGTTTAGATTCGCCCCAGTAACTAGGTCGTTATTTGCGTCCCATGTTTGCCATAGTGAAATTAGAGTGATTAGTTCACCCCAACTGAACGCTATCGTGGTCGGGGGCCTCTCATTGTACTTATCCCTACTTATTCCTCTGAAATCCAGTGACTATAGTTATAAGTACCAGAAACCATAGTTATTGGAGTCATCAACCAACATTGTAGTTTGGGGTGTGCGGATACAATGACTTGACAGGGATACAATTGATCTCGTGGAGGTCTTCCCGTCCATCCAATACTAAACAAAGAAGAATCACCTCAGAAGCCCCAAAATCATCGAGGTTTCTGTTTTTTGGTACCCCATTTTATCAATGGGAAAATCACGTATGATCAGTGGGAAAACCAATGGTTCGCCAATGCAATGGTATCAAGGGGGTAGCCTTTTTTTTTTAGAAAACCTCCATATCAGACCGGGGAAAGTCGTGGGGAAGGATCTACATCCGTGGGGTTAAAACCCCACATCTGTGTTAGTTTTTTTACTGGTGATTTGATGGTGGAAAACCATAGGAAAATGGTGGCTTAATGGTGGTTTAATGGGCTTTAACCAACAAAATTGTGATTTGATGGTGATTTACCCTCTGGTAATTTGTTACGAAGCTAATGGAAATGTCCACAGAAATAGTTGATTTAGCTTTTTAGAAATGGTGATTTTCCATAGCTATGGTAATTTAACAGAGGGTAAGCTGGAGAAACCCTGCATGGGCAGATCATTTTGATCTTTTGCTATAACTTCAACTGCAGTAATTCCTCAAGGGTGACACCTAAAAAAATGTATATTTAGGGAGTCCCCTTTTTAGGAAACCTCCATATACCAAGCAAGTTGCAGGTATCATACCAGTCCAATAGGTTGATTTTTACCCCATGCGTACGTGGCGTGGGTGGTGGGAGGTGAATGGCTGACCATAAAGTGATGGTGGGTACCCTCTGGTAATTTGTTACATAGCTATTGAACATGGCCATTTATAGTGAGTTTTCCCATTAAAAAATGGTGATTTTCCATAGTTATGTTAGTTTACGAGTGGGTAACGAGAACCAACCCTTGTTCCCAAGCATATGATAGATTATATTATCCTATTGTACCCCCATACCATTCAACCACCATTTAACCATCATAAAACCTCCTGGTATCAATGCTGTGTCAAATTGATAGCCCTAAATGTACCATGGTCAAGATCCGCCCTTGAAAACGTGGTGAAGTGTCGTGATCGAGATTCACCTCGCTGGGGTGTTTCCGTTAGTTGACCTCCGGTTAACTTACTTGTTGTGCGTTTCTAAACGTAGGGAATTTTCGGGCATGATCCATTTCATCGCTGTATAGTAAGAATATGTAAGAATAACCCCAGCAACCCCCAGCAACCCATCCAGCAACCCTACGTAAAACGCACCAGTAAGACAATGTTCCCTCAAGAATTACTATCACCAGTGGACTGGGAAGCCATATGCACCATCCAGAATTCGCGAATCATTCCCGCAATTATGGCCATTTCATGTCGAACATGAGGATTCACATTTCCATGGATTCGGGAGTAGCCTATTTCAAGTCAAAGCCATTTTGATCTCAAGAAGATTCCATCAAATGCATGTCAAAAGGGATTACCTTGCAACATACGTCTTTGCAATGATGATATCAAAATGGGTTTGACTTGAAATAGGCCCCTTGATTATCAATGGGCATGATTACAAAACATTATTCCTTCAAACATTTATTCTGCAACATGACGATTTTTTACTAGGGATACTTGGTGGTCCATCCCACTTAGTAAGTAGGTTATAACCCTGGTGATAAATGGGATAAGTAGGCTTAGTCTTAGTCCACTTATAACTACGGTTATAACCCACTTACTAAGTAGGATGAACCACCAAGTACGGATAAAGTTTTTAGAGGCCCTGATGTCGCAACACTGGAGCTGTTGCGTTGAATAACCCAGGACACCCAGGCATCCAAAAACGGGCGTTGAGAACTCGGCTTTGAAAGTTTGAAAAACCATGATATGTTTCATGAAAACGAGTTAAAACAAGAGTTACAAAGAATGATTTTCTGGTTTAATTCTTGGTATCATACATGGTCATATAGACCCTTTTTCCATCTTTTTCCATCTATTGAACCTAGTTTTTATTCTATGCATCAGAGATCATGAAAGTGACAGGACTGCGGTTTGAACTGGAGGTAATTAGCTCAGGCCCCCCAAGTTCAATGTGTGAAAGCAGTGCTTGGTGGAGCCTTCAAAATAAGCAGCCATTCTTGCTCCGATCATTGGGAAGCACTGGATAGCAACATTGATACAGGGGGTCTGGGGGCTTGCGGTGCATGCTGAACCATTTTTGGTCGATTGATGTTTCTTTTGAAGGTCCGCCTGTTAACTCGGGCAAACGTCATCACTTTCAGACTTTCAGAATAGAGAAACATTTTGACGCCGTAGACGCTTCTTAGCGGGTCTTTGAAAAGCCCTTGGAAGGCACCAGGGTCTGGAGAGGAATTAAATCAAAATTTACCATCTGGTTATGACTAACATAGCCATGGAAAATCCCCAAAATAAATGGAGGTTTAGTTCGCTGGGAAAGTCATCTATAAATGGGCCATTTTCCATGGCTATGTTACTGTAAATAGCCAGAGGGTAATTCTTTGAGAAGCCGGAAACTCTTGGGATATTGATCCAAATCTCCCAGAAGAAAAGCTAGATTTACACCTTGCAGCTGAAGTTGTATCCACGTTAACTTCAAAATCCACGAGTTTGTTTGCATTGATTCAATGACAATTTTCTATGAAACAAATAGCATCATATGGGCCATATGAATAGTTGCTGCTTCAGTAATTTGCACACCAAATACAGCAGGAATAAAGCCCAGATTTAATTCCCATTCAGTTCTGGATGCTTGATTCACCGCGCACATACACTAAAGATTTAAAACCAAAATTTAATTCCCGAAGATCAGGTGGTACCTGTGCCATGGTTGGAGTCGATTCGATGCTTCGCCATTGGGGGATGCTGACACGCCATTTTCATATAAGGTTTATATAGGAATTCATCCGGGCTTCCGACTATGAGACGGTTGACATACTACCTTTATCCCACATGTAATTCGACCATGGCACTTTTTTAGAGGTATAGCTGGCGAATTCAAGCCCTACACAATCAGATACTATGCAGATCCGGCCAACAAAGTAAAACCCTGGAATTGAAAAACGTGTTTTTTTCAGAAACTTTTATATTTGAGGGTAAACAAAACCATGATTTCCGGTTCAGACATTTTCCCTTCAATGGAATTTAAGAATTTAAAGCATGTACTGCAACTAGTTAGCAATAAGTCGCTCGCTGGGTGACCTTTCCCAGATTGGTCAACCATGTGCCAGCTGTACCACTTGCGTGGGACACCAGTTTCTGTCTGTAAGAAGCATCGTGAATCTAAGTGGGGATATTCATGGATATTCCATATCTACTAGGCCACTAGGCATCTTAAGTATGATGAATGGATATTAATGGAATACCCAGTTGGATGAATGGCTTCTCGGCCACGGATTGGCCATGAAGATAATCCCTTGGGCTTCGTACATATGGAACGTATGGAACGTGTACTTGGTGCACTTGGGGGTAATTGTTTATTCTCATTTATTGTTATAACATGTCATAACCATGGTGGGCTTCACCTCCATGAGTTTGGAATATGGGCCGGGCCCTTGTAACTATGGTTAAAACTCCGATTATACCTCAAACTTCTACCTTCCCCAAGTGGTAGTCTCCAGAAATGGTGTTAATAAACCGTTAAATTTCTCAAACCTTCTTTTGGCAAATCCAAATGCCCGTTCTGTCTTAGCATTAAACTGCCTTTTTTCCATGCCAACATAGAAAGGAGACTGTGTTTATCAAGCAAGAAACGATGCGCACATGCGTCGTGCCACGTCTCCACTGTATTCAACTGCTCGTCAGCCGGTACATTTGCAGCAAACTTCTCTTGAAAGGCTTGTGTAGCAGGAACTTGGTTCGATTGTTTCCCACACCCTTCACATCTCGCGCAGCAAGGCACCCTGCTGCTCGCAAGGGGGCAACTAGCCGCGCACGGCTGTTTCCATTGTGGCGTGAAGTGGCATGGTCCGAACCCGCAATGCAGCTGCTCAGTTTTGGGCGGTGGTCGGAGGCATGGCCCTTTGCGATGACAGAAGGCTTATACAAGTCATTGGCAGAGGTCAGTTCTCAAATTTGGTTTAGTCCAGTCTGGATTTGCCAACGCGCCAAGGCCACATTCTTGGCTCGATGGTGTGACCTGGCGCGATTCTGGGACGGGCGCCAATTGAGCCCCATTTGTTTTTTAGTTTATGCGTTTCCTGTTCCCCATGCTGTAAAATTCAAATAAAAGTTTGGACATGTTAAAATGGAAAACAAGCTGTTAAGCCCGCCAACGCATTTTGTGCCGCCTATGTTCCCAATGGCTCAGGACTGAAGTTCCGAACGTTGAAACTAGCGCATTGCTTGAAGCTGAGCATTCAGAAACACAAACCCAAAGGTGTTTCACAAACTATTTTTGAGGGTTTGCCTGAATGGTCCCCCAGTCCTATTCTGCCTACCACCAAGTCATTGTACGCATCATAAAACCTAACTGGCCGCTTTACATACCAACTTGCCAACTTACAGGGGCCTTTCTTGCGTGGTTCATATCCCAACATTTAATTTACATGATTCAAGGCTGAACATCTTTTGGTTTTATGCATGCCTCCATTTTTGTTGCTCAAATCCTTCACTTCAAGTTGTTGTTGAAGACCCATGTGTTTACCATATAAGTTTGTCTGAAATTAAGGCACCTGAAAGTTACTGTTTGGTCAATCTGGATATTACCTTTTTAGATTGCAATTTATGAATCGGTATACTTATACCCCATTGTTGTGCAGTCCCGTTGTGTACCATGTTTTTTTCCGCACTACTTTCCCTTATTTTTGGTCAGATCCCACGTTCCCATTCAACCATTGCAATCGTTATTTTTGCAAGTAACGAATTCCCATGGAATCAAAAAACTTGGACAAAATCCACGAAAAAC
Organism: Cladocopium goreaui; assembly: GCA_947184155.2. Lineage (NCBI taxonomy): Eukaryota > Dinophyceae > Suessiales > Symbiodiniaceae > Cladocopium > Cladocopium goreaui. The sequence goes on from CAMXCT020000006.1 coordinate 79,359, forward strand.
ATCCGCCCATGTTTTAGGTTATTTACCAACCACACTGTAATATCAATAAGCGGCTAGTTTGTCCCATCATATCCTCATTACATGTGATTTTCTTTCCGACTCAATGCTAAGATCCTGAACTTGGATCTCACTATATAATGTGGGGCCCCCGGCCACAATATGTTTGTTGGTTTAGATTCGCCCCAGTAACTAGGTCGTTACAAGTACCATAAACCATAGTGACTGTGGAATTATAAACCAACTAAACATACATAGACATAGACCATAGTGAAATTGGAGTTATGTGAACCTCAATTTAGCTAGCGTGGCCGGGGGCCTCACATTGTATAAGTCATTATCCATTCGATTTCATTATCTCACCGATGTGGTAAATTTCACTAGTCAAAAATTCCCAAAATGACAATTTATGGATGGCATAAACCATCTCCCAATAGTGAGTCTATGATTGGGTTTCCCAAAAAAGATGCAGGTTTCCAAACATGGAGGTATCCCCCACATTACCACTTTAATAAGATTTTCCATTATCAACCATCCATTTTGGGGTAGCCCCATTTTAGGAAACCCAAATATATCCCCAACTATAGTGGATTCACCGCCATGAAAAAAAAATCCATCTAGCTATTGAAAATGGCCATCGGAAGTCTGTTGATTTACCCACTCAAAAATGATGTTTTCATTGTTTAATCAATGGGAATGACTCAGGATCCAAAAATGGAGGTACGTTAGTACCATTTTTCAGGCCATATTTCATGGGGATATTCCCTTACATAGGCCTGAAAAATAGGCCTGTTTAATAAAAAGTCCCACATCTATATTTCATTCAGTTTGCAGGTGCCGAATGCATCAATCCTGTTGGAGGAGCGAAAGGGCAAAGAATTCATCACGACCTCACGACGTTGATGATGGGAATTGTAAGGGATAGTTATCCCAAAATATAGTAATATAGTGAAATATAATAATATAATTGTAAGGGATGCATTTCAGATTTTAGTGAAATACAGTAATTTACCCAAATCCTTGTCATTCAGACTCTAGACCCTAAAACAAATTACTTCTATGCTTAATACATGTGGTTATCATCCCATAAATGGAATGATTTACTGACTTATAACTGGTACTGGGCAATCGCTGCTGTGTCCAGAAGTATACTAGTCCGCCCGCCCCAAAAAGAGAAATAACTTTGCATTGTTCAGTCGGAGTTTACTCTATTTTTCTGGAGGTTGATGTAGTGTGGGCCCCACTTCGTCAGACGAACTTCGTCAGCTCAAAAGTTTGTTTGTAACTTGGGGGGTAACCATGGTAGACATTGGTAGACATACCTATCATGAAAGGGTTTATAAACCAATTTTATAACTGGGGTGTCCACATTGTATATATCTCATGAATTTTTACGTGGTTGTGAAATTCCTACATCCAAATGGAGGTGTGCAAGTCGGCAAAACCACCCATAAATGAGGCATGTTCCATTGCCATGAGGCATATTTGATAAATTCCTCCACTATATACAAAGTGGTGCCCCACAGATTGCTAAGTTTGTTCTGATTTTTGTATATTTTTGTTATATATCTAGGTTTTTTGTTGGATATAACTGTACCCTATAGCGAATTGTATTTTTTTCTCCAATTCATACCTGGGGTGGTCCATTTTGTACATCAGATATGTTTCTTCAATAAATGTCAGGGAATCTCTTGTTTTGTGGTGGAAGGAGGAGATTCTTAAGCATTCACTGGTCGTTGCAAGCAGGCAACGGATTCGTAGTGAACATCACCTATCCATGAACTAAGGAGGTTGGAAGCTCATCAATTTTTCTATGGGGAAATCATCATAAATCCTGAAACTCAATGGGCCATGGCTTCCATGCAGGATGGGGCCCCCAGTCGAGCTCGCGTTCAGTTGTCTTATAAGTGGCTTGACTAGGGTAGATATAACGAACTGGCTTTCATGGCATGAATCTTAACCAACAAACATAACTGGGGGGCACCATCCTGTACAATTTGGGGCCCCGGCCACGTTATGTTTGTTGGTTTAGGTTCGCCCCAGTAACTAGTTCGTTATTTGCGTACCATAAATCAACGGGAATTTCAGGATCCTAAAATGGAGGTACTGTACCATATAAGGCCATATCTTGTGGGGATATCCTCTTACATAGGCCTGAAAAATAGGCCTTATATATGGTAGGTACCTCCAATCAATCGGTTCCTGAAATGACCACTGAATAAACCACAGTGAAATTGGAGTTATTAACCAATTTAGTAATATATATATACAGATAGACGGATAGATAGATAGATAGATAGATAGATAGATAGATAGATAGATAGATAGATAGATAGATGGATGGATAGATAGATAGATAGATAGGTAGATAGATAGCTAGCTAGCTAGGTAGGTAGGTAGATAGATAGATAGATAGGTAGGTAGATAGATAGATAGATAGATAGGTAGATAGATAGATAGGTAGGTAGATAGATAGATAGGTAGATAGATAGATAGGTAGATAGATAGATAGGTAGATAGATAGATAGATAGGTAGATAGATAGATAGGTAGGTAGATAGATAGATAGATATCAACTATAAACCATAGCTATTATTGGAGTGATGAGTTCACCCATCACCTGAACGCTATACATCGTCATCCCATCCCGACTCCCCTGACCTGGAGACGAGACCCTGGGGGAGATCCCAAGATGGATGGTTTATTTCATGGAGAAACCCTAGGAAAAGCCATGGGATCCCAATGGTGATTAATGGTGGTTAATGGTGATTAATGGTGATTCTGGTTGCTGGTTTGGAACATGAATGGATTATTTTCCCCTATTTTGGAACTGGATGATGATCCAATCTGACGAACTCATATTTTTTAGGTTGAAACCACCAACCAGCAATTTTTTTGGGTGGTGTCTAAAAAATGGGATCCCAAAGTCACAATGGATGGGTTTCAATACTATGGTCATTCATGACTTGGATGATTTGGGATAACACCATTTTAGGAAACCTCAATTTGTTATACCCGGGTTGGTAAACATACAAAAAACTATTGAAAATGGACCATTTATAATTTATAGGTGATTTACCTATTCAAATAGTGATTTTCCAGTTCGCTATGTTAGTTTAGCAGAGGGTAATTTCTTGGGCCATGTCCTGACACATTTTCTGAATGCCAAGATGCAATCGCGGAGTTCTGTTGACTTCAATGGGTGGGAAATATGTGAATCCGAGTGGTGTATCAAGGAATCAAGGGTCCATTACTGAAAAAACGAGGTTTACTTTTTTAGGAACGTAGTGTCCTATATATGGAGGTGTCCTAAATTGGAGGTACCCCATGGTATCATCCAAATTGGTTAATTTTAGTATTGAAACCTAGACTTGAGGTTTCCCCATTTACGGGCCCCCCATATGTTCCCTTTTACCAATGCTCGTTGTTCAATCTCCGCGCTGTTGTTTTTGTTGTTTTTGTCAGCTGAGCGTAGTTATCAGTTGAAATAAAAACAAGTCTCTGTGAAGAAAACATCCTTTTTGCAACTACATTTGGAGGTGTCCTAAAATGGAGGTACCCCAACAGCTGGACGGTTTTCTAATGGAAAAGTCCTACTAAAATGGATTATTTGATGGTACTGCCATTTTAAACCTCCATTTTTGTCAATGGAACATCCCATTTCGTGTGAATGTGTTTTTTTTGTTTCCGGTGGCTTGAATCCACATATGTTTGTCATTTTGTAGCATCGCCCAAAACCTTCCGAGTAAACAATCATGTAATATTGATACAATGTGGGGCCCCCCAGTTATGTTTGTTGGTTTATAAGCCCCAGTAACTATAGTTATAAGTACCATAGTTATTGGAGTTATAAAGCAAGTTAGCTATCTTGGGGGCCTCACATTGTATGTTTTATGTTGCTTGATTAATTAACCCCCCATTGTCTAGAAACGACATCAAAAAATCACCATAAATAATAGAATGGGCTAGCGCCCGGGTGCCGCCGACCCCCCCTATTTGGGGGGTCCTGCAGAGAGAGGGAGAGAGATAGATATGGATGGATGGATGGATGGATGGATAGATAGGTAGAGAGATAGAGAGAGAGAGAGAGAGATAGACAGATAGATAGATAGACAGTTGGATAGACAGATAAGTAGATGGAGAGATAGATGGATAGATAGCTGGATGGATAGATAGATGGATAGATAGATAGAGAGGGAGAGATAGATAGAGGGGGAGAGGAAGATAGAGAGGGAGAGATAGATAGATAGAGAGGGAGAGATAGATACTCCGACGGCATCCGACGGCATCAGCGGTTCAGTGGGTCAGTGGCGCGTCGCTTCCGGCGGGCCGTGCTGAGGTCGATGGTGGTACATGGTGGGACAGACATGGACATATATGTTTTGATATGCCCCAACATGCCGCAATTCAATCACAAGGTGCAATGTGTATGCAATGAGTATGACGCTACAAATTTGAAGTCAGACCTCAGTTCATATTTTTAAGCATATTTGGCCTCCTATCATTGTATGATTGGTGGTAGAGTATCATTGATTTTGAAACTCAGGGATAATCAAGGGTACTGATCTCCGGAAGCTGCTGAGCTTGCCGCGCCAGGGCCACGAGTTGTGGCGCCTCATCATCGCCTTTTGCGGGCTGGCAAACGGCAGGCTTGAACCACCATAAAAGGACAATGCCGGGGCTGGCAAATGGCATGGGAGCTGCAGGGAAGCATTTGGGGGGTTTTGCGGGCTGGCAAACGGCAGGCTTGAACCACCATAAAAGGACAATGCCGGGGCTGGCAAACGGCATGGGAGCTGCAGGGAAGCATTTGGGGGGTTTTGCGGGCGGGCAAACGGCAGGCTTGAACCACCATAAAAGGACAATGCCGGGGCTGGCAAACGGCATGGGAGCTGCAGGGAAGCATTTGGGGGGTTTTGGAGGGTTTTGGAGCGTTTGGAGGGTTTTGGAGGGTTTGAGGCCTGGCAAACGGCAGCCTTGAACGCCTATAAGAAGCCATTGCTGCGGCCGGAAGGTGCCCTTGAGCCATTGCTGTGGCCTTGTGGTGGCTTTTGCGTGCGGGAGTGGCGCGTGTTGGGCTTGTTGGGGTACCTTGTCCCTGCGGAACTATGCGAACTTTTGGAGCGTTTGGAGGGTTTTGGAGGGTTTGAGGCCTGGCAAACGGCAGCCTTGAACGCCTATAAGAAGCCATTGCTGCGGCCGGAAGGTGCCCTTGCGTTTGGAGGGTTTTGGAGGGTTTGGTTAGGCTTGTTGGGGTACCTTGTCCCTGCGGAGCTATGCGAACTTTTAGCGTTTGGAGGGTTTTGGAGGGTTTTGGAGGGTTTGAGGCCTGGCAAACGGCAGCCTTGAACGCTTATAAGAAGCCATTGCTGCGGCCGGAAGGTGCCCTTGAGCCATTGCTGTGGCCTTGTGGTGGCTTTTGCGTGCGGAAGTGGCGCGTGTTGGGCTTGTTGGGGTACCTTGTCCCTGCGGAGCTATGCGAACTTTTGGAGCGTTTGGAGGGTTTTGGGGGGGTTGAGGCCTGGCAAACGGCAGCCTTGAACGCCTATAAGAAGCCATTGCTGCGGCCGGAAGGTGCCCTTGAGCCATTGCTGTGGCCTTGTGGTGGCTTTTGCGTGCGGGAGTGGCGCGTGTTGGGCTTGTTGGGGTACTTTGTCCCTGCGGAGCTATGCGAACTTTTGGAGCGTTTGGAGGGTTTTGGAGCGTTTGGAGCGTTTGGAGGGTTTGAGGCCTGGCAAACGGCAGCCTTGAACGCCTATAAGAAGCCATGGCTGCGGCCGGGGGGTGCCCTTCAGCCATTGCTGTGGCCTTGTGGTGGCTTGTGCGTGCGGGAGTGGCGCGTGTTGGGCTTGTTGGGGTACCTTGTCCCTGCGGAGCTATGCGAACTTTTGGAGCGTTTGGAGGGTTTTGGAGGGTTTGAGGCCTGGCAAACGGCAGCCTTGAACGCCTATATAAGAAGCCATTGCTGCGGCCGGAAGGTGCCCTTGAGCCATTGCTGTGGCCTTGTGGTGGCTTTTGCGTGCGGGAGTGGCGCGTGTTGGGCTTGTTGGGGTACCTTGTCCCTGCGGAGCTATGCGAACTTTTGGAGCGTTTGGAGGGTTTTGGAGGTTTTTTTGGAGGGTTTGAGGCCTGGCAAACGGCAGCCTTGAACGCCTATAAGAAGCCATTGCTGCGGCCGGAAGGTGCCCTTGAGCCATTGTTGGCCTTGTGGTGGCTTTTGCGTGCGGGAGTGGCGCGTGTTGGGCTTGTTGGGGTACCTTGTCCCTGCGGAGCTATGCGAACTTTTGGAGCGTTTGGAGGGTTTTGGAGCGTTTGGGGGTTTTGGAGGGTTTGAGGCCTGGCAAACGGCAGCCTTGAACGCCTATAAGAAGCCATTGCTGCGGCCGGAAGGTGCCCTTGAGCCATTGCTGTGGCCTTGTGGTGGCTTTTGCGTGCGGGAGTGGCGCGTGTTGGGCTTGTTGGGGTACCTTGTCCCTGCGGAGCTATGCGAACTTTTGGAGCGTTTGGAGGGTTTTGGAGGGTTTGAGGCCTGGCAAACGGCAGCCTTGAACGCCTATAAGAAGCCATTGCTGCGGCCGGAAGGTGCCCTTGAGCCATTGCTGTGGCCTTGTGGTGGCTTTTGCGTGCGGAAGTGGCGCGTGTTGGGCTTGTTGGGGTACCTTGTCCCTGCGGAACTATGCGAACTTTTGGAGCGTTTGGAGGGTTTTGGAGGGTTTGAGGCCTGGCAAACGGCAGCCTTGAACGCCTATAAGAAGCCATTGCTGCGGCCGGAAGGTGCCCTTGAGCCATTGCTGTGGCCTTGTGGTGGCTTTTGCGTGCGGGAGTGGCGCGTGTTGGGCTTGTTGGGGTACCTTGTCCCTGCGGAACTATGCGAACTTTTGGAGCGTTTGGAGGGTTTTGGAGGGTTTGAGGCCTGGCAAACGGCAGCCTTGAACGCCTATAAGAAGCCATTGCTGCGGCCGGAAGGTGCCCTTGAGCCATTGCTGTGGCCTTGTGGTGGCTTTTGCGTGCGGGAGTGGCGCGTGTTGGGCTTGTTGGGGTACCTTGTCCCTGCGGAGCTATGCGAACTTTTGGAGCGTTTGGCGGGTTTTGGAGGGTTTGAGGCCTGGCAAACGGCAGCCTTGAATGCCTATAAGAAGCCATTGCTGCGGCCGGAAGGTGCCCTTGCGTTTGGAGGGTTTTGGAGGGTTTGGTTAGGCTTGTTGGGGTACCTTGTCCCTGCGGAGCTATGCGAACTTTTGGAGCGTTTGGAGGGTTTTGGAGCGTTTGGAGGGTTTGAGGCCTGGCAAACGGCAGCCTTGAACGCCTATAAGAAGCCATTGCTGCGGCCGGAAGGCGCCCTTGAGCCATTGCTGTGGCCTTGTGGTGGCTTTTGCGTGCGGGAATGGCGCGTGTTGGGCTTGTTGGGGTACCTTGTCCCTGCGGAGCTATGCGAACTTTTGGAGCGTTTGGAGGGTTTTGGAGGGTTTGAGGCCTGGCAAACGGCAGCCTTGAACGCCTATAAGAAGCCATTGCTGCGGCCGGAAGGTGCCCTTGAGCCATTGCTGTGGCCTTGTGGTAGCTTTTGCGTGCTGGGCGTGTTAGAAAAGTTCCACACCTGCGGTGGTCCCAGGCGCCGCCCCGGCCTTGGCGAAGGCCGGGGTCGGCGGATTAGTATAAACCATTTCCAATCATGGGTGGTTTATGACATTGTTTTACCCACATTGGTTTCATTTTCTCCCGGAGTCTTGTACTTTCTATTTCTATCTATTGTCCCACATGTTTATTTTTAAATGAACATTTTATATCATGTTTGGTTTCCACTTCTCTCATTCTATTACCCATATGCTCCATGGTGCTGGTATATTTACCAACATTTACCCCATAAATGACCCACATGTAGCTAAATATACCAGCACCATGGGTTGCATATGGATTGCTGATTGGTGGTTTGGAACATTTTTTATTTTTCCATTCAGTTGGGAATGTCATCATCCCAACTGACTTTCATATTTTTCAGAGGGGTAGGTATACCACCAACCATTAGAATAAGGAGATAGCAAGAATATCATGAGAACCTCATGGGAAAGATATAGCTGATACCCTCTTGTAATTTGTTACATAGCTATTGAAAATGGCCATTGATAGTGGATTTACATGGATTTACCAATTGAAAATGGTGGATGTTTCCATAATTTTTGGTATGTTTACCAGGCCGGGTATTAACAACTATTAATAATTAGCTACTATAACTATTACTATCACCCACTATTAGCCCATTATTCACCCATTATTCACCCACTATTAAGCCACTATTTCTCCCAGATCTTTATCTAAAAATGTGTCGTGTCCAACTTACGGTGAAGTCCAGGAGTTTCATCGGCGCAACAGTAGCGCTTCATCTCCAGAATTGCTGGATGACTGGGAGGACGGTCGATCTGTGGCTTGTTGGTGTTTACCATCTGGTACCCTCTGGTAAATTAACACTTGGACCCTGAAAATGGGCAATTTATAGTGGAAACTAGTCTTCCAATCCCTATTTGGCAGGGTCTATGTTGATTTGCTGGAGGGTAAAAGTAGAAAAAAAATATGGACAATCACCATTTTAAATGGAGTAAACATTAAAAAAACGATGGAAAATTGTGATTTAATGGGATTTAAGGAATTTAGTTGGACTTAATTGGATTTTTCAGTTATCAGCTAGTGAATGGCCAATGGCTAACAGTTTGCTATGGAAAATCACCATTTTTTAGTAGCATGAGTGGAAATACATCAATTGGCCATTGGGTAAAGAAATTGCATGTGTGACAGCTACAAGGCGACATTTTATGCCGAATGTTGGTTAATCAAGGTGACTGTGGCCAATTTTAATGGGTTAATCATCCACTATTTCTATGGGCCATTTTCCATGGCTATGTAACAAATTACCAGGGGTAGATGGAAGGTTCGGCATCAACAGTGGAGGTTTAACAAACTATAATAGACATGGACATGTAATTGGACAGATGATGGTCGGTGCTAAAAATGAGCCGTGGATCCCTGCTGATTGATCGGGAATGCCTTTTTTTGGGACGACAACAACTATGAAGATGTACATTTTTCAATACCAGTGAGGATTAAAAAACGTCAATGATGTTCACTTAATCCACTTAGGTGTTTTTAAACCTACCCGTTTTTCGTGGATGGATTCTGTACCGATTAGAACCAGGAAGATCGCTCAACCGACCAGGGGGGAATAACTTGGGTGAACTAATCCACGGATCCTAATTCGGGAATCGTCAAGTACACAAGAAAAATTGTTAATGATCATGTGGTAATCCAAATATATATATATATATACATCCGCATATGGTTACTTGATGGTTCATCCCACTTAGTAAGTAGGTTATAAAACCCCGACTTTAAATGGGCTAATTAGGCAGGATTAGTCGTTATAACCCATTTACTAAGTGGGATGAACCACCAATCATCTAGCGATTCCTAGACAGGTCTGTTTCTTTGCGTGAATGCCTCAGTGAATGCGTTTTTTCCTCCATAAATCTTCCAGTAGTTTTATGTACATATGGTGACTTCCTGAAATAGGGGTACCCCCAAATCATCCATTTTAATCAGATGTTCTATTATAAACCATTCAGCTGTTGGGGTACCCCCAATTTAGGAAATCGCCATATTGTATATGATGTTTCACTCCACATATTTGGGGAATCATGTCTCTTAATAACTGGTTGGTAGCCATAGCCAATCTGAAACATCAGTAGATGAGATCTTAGTGAATATGGGGGGCAATTTGTTACTGAGGGCAACAGAAAGGAGCTGATTTTGTTCAGGCACATGTTGGTAAATATATGTAAATATTCCATACATTACATCAACCATTTGGGTTATATCCCCTCTAAAATCCCATGAAAGTCACCATTAAAGTACCATCAAAGTACCATTAAAGTTCCATTAAAGTCACCATTAAAGTCACCATGGAGCATTTGGGCATTACAATCACCTTGTTATTCTGGTTGTTGGTTTCAAACATTTTTATTTTCCACAATATATGGGATAATCCTTCCCACTGACTAATATTTTTCAAGATGGTTAAAACCACCAACCAGTTATTGTTTGGTGAAATCATGGTCCAGCGCCAGGAGATGGCGGAGGATCTTTGCGCTGCACATTTGGCGGACGAGGATTGCATGCCCTGGTCCCTGGGATGGCGTTTTGCCATGCGCACGTTTTGGATGTGGGGGTTCTCTGAAAATGGTGTACACACCCTACATAGTAAATCATAGTAATGCATTTTTCATGATATGGGAAGATAGCGCTACTTGGGGGTGGACTGAGGTTGCTAACTTATGGGTTGTCGCCAGTATGAAGTCCCATAAGTTGCGGATATAACCCCTAAAAATGAGGTTATATATGGTTACATATGGTTATATATTATATATTATATATGGTTTTACATTGTTAGATATGTTTTTTATGGTTACATATATATATACCCACTTAGACTGGAACTGCACTTCCAAGTAGGATGACAAGAGAGCAGTGGCTGCGAGACACCCCTGATGGTTGTGGATTCGGGGTCTGCTAAACCAGCCTTTCTATAGTTGGTGGGTCATCCCAGTTTTAGGAAGTTGACGTTTAAGTGGTTTTCCATCAATGGGGTGCTATCCAAAATGGATTGTTTATAATGGAAAAACAATTAAATTGGATGATTTGGAGGTCATCCCAGTTTTAGGAAACCACCACAGATGAAGTGGCTGAATTATATGGTTTATGGTAGACATAACTACAATGTGAGGCCCCCAAGATAGCTAAGTTGGTTTATAACTCCAATAACTATGGTTTATGGTACTTAAAACTATAGTTACTGGGGCTTATAAACCAACAAACATAACTGGGTGGCCCCACAGTGTAATTATAGTTAATACTTGGTGGTGAACTACCCAGGAATCGTTTAGATGGTTTAGTTCACTCCAGTCAAAAGTGGATTAACCCTACTTACTTAGCCCATTAACAAAACCAGTGGGATGAACTACCAAGTATACCTGGTTGGTGGTTTGGAACAGGAATTTTATTTTCGCCAATAGTTGCCATGATGATGATGATGATGATGATGATCCAATCTGACTAATATTTTTTCGGGGGGGGTTGAAACCACCAACCAGATACACATTCTGGATTTTCATACACCTTAACTGGGAATCATCAAGTTATTTACCCAGGATTGAATGGAATAACAGGCCTCGGGTTTAGCAGCCACTGCTTGTGGATATTGCTTAGTCCGTTCCTAACCACCTTCTGGTAATTTAACAGATTGCTATGGACAGTCACAATTGTTGATTACGGAAAATCATCGAACTAGGTCAGTCATATTATTACTTACCTACAATGTGGGGCCCCCAAACGTTATGTTTGTTGGTTTAGATTCGCCCCAGTAACTAGTTTGTTTTAAGTACCATAAACCATACTTATTGGAGTTATAAACCAACTTAGCTATCTTGAGGGCCTCACATTTTAGCTATAGTTGTGGTAAGTAAATCGTTGATTTTGTTCATACTGCAGTTATCACTTCGCACTGGGCCGTGAGACTTCCCCCGGGAATAATCTCTACCATCAATGGGTTTTCTCATGTAAGGTGAGGCCCTCCTCCAGATATCTTCTTGTTGGTTTAAAATGTTTTAAAAACCCATGAACTCTACAATGTGAGGCCCCCAAGATAGCTGAGTCGGTTTATAACCCCAATAACTAAGGTTTATGGTACTTATAACTATAGTTACTGGGGTTTATAAACCAACAAACATAACTGGGTGGCCCCACATTGTAGCTATATCCCTCTAATCAACCCTAGTTCACCAAGTTATTTGATGTTCTTTGTGTTAACTTCTTGGGGGCTTTCACTTTGCATGGCAGCTTGTGCTTCTACTGGAAGAGTCAGGGCGCTTCATGCAGTACGAAGCTGCTTTAAAGGCGCGATGAGAACTGTGCCTACAATCCTGTCAACTTAGCTGTCATGAATCAGCTATAAATCCTGGTTGGTGGTTTGGAACATGAATTTTATGTTTCCATATATTGGGAATTTCGTCATCCCAACTGACTTTTATATTTTTAGAGGGGTAGGTATACCACCAACCAGAATATGTATGGATAGATTTTAGTAACCTCAGCTATGAATCACATTAAATCACCACAAATCACCGTGGTGAAGTTACCATTTTCCTGTGCTTTTCCCCGATTCTTCGCCGAAAACCTGACCTTTTGGGTATAGCTATGCAGCTATGCCTGGAAACGACCGTTGATGATCGGTGAATTTTCATGGAGATTGAAGCATCATACAATGTGAGGCCCCCGGCCACGATAGCGTTCAGTTGGGGTTCACATAACTCCAATAATAACTACGGCTTATAGGTGATATATCTATCATTTTGTCTATCTATCTATCTATCTATCTATCTATCTATCTATCTATCTATCTATCTATCTATCTATCTATCTATCTATCTATCTATCTATCTATCATTATCTATCTATCATTATCTTCTAATATTATCATCTATCATTCTCTATCTATCATTATCTATCTATATTATCTATCTATCATTAGCTATCTATCATTATCTAATCTAATCATTATCTATCTATCATTATCTATCTATCATTATCTATCCTCTTTATCTATCTAATCCATTATCTATCTATCTATCATTATGCTATCTATCTATCATTATCTATCTATCTATCATTATCTATCTATCATTATCTATCTATCATTATCTATCTATCATTATCTATCTATCATTATCTATCTATCATTATCTATCTATCTATCTATCTATCTATCTATCATTATCTATCTATCATTATCTATCTATCATTATCTATTTATCATTATCTATCTATCATTATCTATCTATCATTATCTATTTATCATTATCTATCTATCATTATCTATCTATCATTATCTATCTATCATTATCTATCTATCATTATCTATCTATCTATCTATCTATCTATCTATCTATCTATCTATCATTATCTCATTATCTATCTATCTATCTATCTATCTATCATTATCTATCTATCATTATCTAACTATCATTATCTATCTATCATTATCTATCTATCATTATCTATCTATCATTATCTATCTATCATTATCTATCTATCATTATCTATCTATCATTATCTATCTATCATTATCTATCTATCATTATCTATCTGTCATTATCTATCTGTCATTATCTATCTGTCATTATCTATCTATCATTATCTATCTATCATTATCTATCTATCATTATCTATCTATCATTATCTATCTATCATTATCTATCTATCATTATCTATCTATCATTATCGATCTATCTATCATATCTATCTATCATTATCTATCTATCATTATCTATCTATCATTATCTATCTATCATTATCTATCTATCATTATCTATCTATCATTATCTATCTATCATTATCTATCTATCATTATCTATCTATCATTATCTATCTATCATTATCTATCTGTCATTATCTATCTGTCATTATCTATCTATCATTATCTATCTATCATTATCTATCTATCTATCTATCTATCTATATATATATATATACATACTAGCTAAGTTGGTTTATAACTCCAATTTTACAATGGTTTATGGTACTTATAACGAACTAGTCACTGGGGCGAATCTAAACCAACAAACATAACGTTTGGGGGCCCCACATTGTATGGATTGGTTTACGGGAACATTTGCAAGAAACCCCTTGACTAGGTCAATCTTAGATGGGTAGTTTAGTCCTTTAGTCTTCTGGTACCAATGGGATTATCTACGTTCACCAGCTAAGAAATTGTTTTTTTTGCAGGGTATCTAAGATTGGCCATGATCATAGGGGCTTCCACAAATGGGGGATCCCAAGAATGCATGGTTTATAATTGTTATGAAAACTGATTATTTCATGGAAAATCCTCAATTGCAATTGACGATTTAGGGCCACATCGAAACCTCCATATGGGGGGTTTTAAGTGAAGAATCATAGATATGGGATAATATCATTGATAACAATGGTTGGTTGACCATTATGAGTGGGTTCATTTTTTTTTAAACCTTTGTTTTGGGCGAGATGAGGAGGTTGTCATCATCCAAGAACTGGGAATCACCGCCATCCCTAAATATGTTGCCACTGGGGGCTTGCATCCCAACAATCCAACCAAAAAAACATCCCGAATCATCATCCATCCCTATGACTTTCTAAATTTCTAACGCTGGTGGATGGATCCAACGGGGAATTGCCGACAAAAAAAACCTGGGGATTTTTTGTAGCGACTGCTTGATGCAAACCACTTTGGTGAACTCTACGGAACTTAAGGGTTTATGGAAGAACTGTAGTATACTATACCCATATGCAACCCATGGTGCTCGTATATTTACCTACATAACTGGGTGATTTTGTTCGGGCCAATGTTGGCATTCATATTCCAGCACCATGGAGCATATAGGATAGTTCAGGGGATTTATAGAAGAACGTATAAATGGTAATCAAACGATGGCTAGCTTCTCTATAAATGGTGTTTTGCAACGGGAAAATAAGCCACAATTCAACGAAATATACCATCTGGCAATGACTACCTTAGGGAACTGGACAATCCCCATTTTTAAGAACGATAAATCATCATACATCTTCTATAAATTGATCATTTTCCATAGCAAACTGTTCAATAACCAAAGAGAATACCCCCAGGCTTTGGATATGTTTGGAGGGTGAACTCTTACTTTTTCTTCTTTCAACCAACCAGCTCCTGCAATGATTCTTTCAGAGGCTGGGTGCTACTTCGATGGTGCCCCTGACTTATCAGTTGTTTGAGCACATCTAACTATAGAATACTATAGATACTCTCTGGTAATCAAACATGGCGTGCTGGAAAAATCCAAATTTAATAGATAATGTCCCTTTGAAATCAATTTGTTGTAGGGAATTGTCCATTGCCACGCTTGATTACCAGAGGGTTATATATATATACACCATCAATCCTGCCTAGTTATAAACCACGTTCTCCTTCTCGGGGGGCCCTGTGCTACCAAGGTACAATTTTGCCGCGTTGCATCTTGGTTCAGGGTAAAGGATGGAGTGTCTCATCCCACTTACTTGGAGGTGCGGACCCCACGGCGCGTAAATGGGTCATATAATGTCATGATATGTATATGATATGTATATATATATATTTGCTGGTTGGTAGTTTGGAACATTTTTTAATTTTCCATATATTGGGAATAATCATCCCAAGTGACTAACTCATATTTTTCAGATGGGTAGGTATACCACCAACCAGTACATATGGAATGCCCTCACTTATACATGGGTAAGGGTTATATATGGATTCTAAACCATGGATCCGGTTCGTGGGATGCGCATCCATGGCTTGAAAATCTACCATTTTGGGCGAACTAAACCTCAATTTCGTTCGGTGATTTTCGGAAGGTAAGTAGCTTAACTTGTATCATCTTATATTTGTGGCGATTTCAGTGGAATGAGTGGGGTTTCAACACACTTATATGTATCTGGGTAAATTATAACGACCTCACTGTTCTCCCTCACTGGAATCATGGTTAGATTGCGGGAAATCATCCCCAAATGGCCCAACAATTCAGGTTGGTGAATTATTATAATTTACCCAGATAGATATATCATGATATAACCCCCATAAAGCCCAGTTATTTGCGTACCATAAACCATAGTGAAATTGGAGTGATTAGTTCACCCCAACTTAGCGATTTCGTGGCCGGGGGCCTCACATTGTAGGCTTATGACATGTTATAACCTATACATCATTCAGTGAGCCCAGTGCCGGTGAAGACCTCCACAGTGTCACACAGTGTCACCGGCCGGAGGGTCGGCCTTGAATCATCCCCATAGCCTAATTTCAGGTTGTGAAAGATCATATTAATGGGATTTTAATGGGATTTTAATGGGGCTTAATGGGATTTTGTGAGATTTATAGGGATACTTGGTGGTTCATCCAACTTCGTAAGTGGGTTATAACGGTTGTAACCTTGGTTATAAGTGGACTAAGTTTACTTATCCCATATTTACAACCAATGTTATCACCCATTTACTAAGTGAGATGGGCCACCAAGTACCCAGTTGGTTCACTAGTTTCGTGACCCCAAACGAACACCTGTAGTACCCCCGAAAAAATCAACAGATGGAACAGTAATTAACCTACCATTTCATACCATTTCTACGTTTTTTGAGGGTTTGTTAAAAATGTGGGCCATGTCTTGTTGTGGATCCCACGCAAAAGCCCCGACAAGGTCCGCTTTTGCTGACTTCAGGGACCCTCTTGGGTGTCCTAAGAATCACCCAGTTATAGGTTAATTATACCAGCACCATGGAGCATATGTGTAAGGAATCATCTGTTTTTTCATTGTTCTGGGTAAATTATAGCGACCTCACTGTTCTCCCTCACTGGAATCATGGTTAGTAAGAAGAATCATCCCAAAATTGCCCAACATTTCAGCTTAGTGAATTATTATGCTTTACCCGGATAGATATAACCCCGATAAAGCCCAGTTATTTGAGTTATCCCACCATAATCCCTTATAAATCATCGGTTTATTCATTGTTGTAAAGGGTGGCTATTTCTCAATTGGAAGCCGCAAGCTCAGGTTGCGACTGCGCTGTGCATTGGGTGAAGAGGAAGAATGTGACTGGATCAGCAGAAAACGCATCCAACAAGAACTGTTGGGTTTTGGATTTATTTATTTATACATATTGGTTTATAATATGGGTATACCATAGTTTGTTGGACCTAAACGTATGTATATATATATATACAGTATATATATATTTGATTATTTGTTTAACAAAATGCGGACTCTGATTTGGGTCGTCGTTAATTTCAGATCCATATTTGTACTTTGGATCTCTATCTGAAGTGTTTAAAAGACCATGTGGCTTGTGAGTTGGAGTTGGCTTTCACCATGAAATTTGACCATCAACAAATGGCTTGGATTAAACCATGGCTCTCTTCATGGATCAAGTCGATGCACCTTTTGTAAGGAACGCATAGGTCAATGGCCATTTCAGGAACCGATTGATTGGAGGTACCTACCATAAGGATCCATAAGGCCCCCATCATTCAGGCCTATGTAAGGGAATATCCCCAGAACATATGGCCTGAAAAATGGTACGTTTACGTACCTCCATCTGTTGGATCCTGAAATTCCCATCGACATGGGCCATTTTCCATATGTAAACGCTAAAAGACCCTAGGGTAAGATGGGGTATTGTTGCGTAGATGGCATCGGTAGAAAACCTTGAAGTTCCATGGCACTCAACACATCTCAACACACATGAATCGCACCATGGGACTGTACGTGGTAAGCCCGTGTTGTCATAAATCTCACATGTACCGATGTACCCTACCGTTATTTTCAGGAAACGGCCCATCGATGATTTACCTATTGAACATGGTGTGTTTTTCCATAGCTATGTGAAATTGGGGCTACTTGGTGGTCAAGGACGGTTTTTGGGTAAGTCATTGGGGCTACTTGGTGGTTCATCCCACCTAGTAAGTGGGTTACAACCCCAGTTATACATGGGATAAGTAGGGTTAATCCACTAAAAAAACTGGACTTATAACCCACCTAAACGATTCCTGGGTAGTTCACCACCAAGTAGATTTATCCTTGGAACCGCTTTTGGAAAGATTACTTTCCCCCGGTGGTCGTGGGTGAGATGATTTGGGCTGGCTGAACCATGCTGAAGCCCAATAGAAATATGTGGTCTTTCCCAGAAATCCAGGTGATATCCCTTGTTATAAGTGGGAGAGGTGGGGTTACCCTCTGGTAAACATACAAAAAACGAGGGAAAGATCCACCCATTTTAATTTTTTGAATGGGAAAACTCACTATTTCGACTGGGCCATTTTCAATAGCTACAATGTGTTGACCACGTCACATATGAAAAAACTGCAGTAATCTAACTGGGATCCCATTGTTCAGGTTTCGTCTTAAAGCTCCAAGAACTGTTTGTTTACCAGAGGGCTTAGAATCGGTGAACTAAGCTGCGTAGGATGAGCCTCGGAGGTGGGAAAATCATGGAAAATCTGAGATTTGGCCCACCGTCTCGGTTTTTCCACTCCATGATTTACGGTACCCTCTGGTAAACTAACGTAACTATGGAAAGATCCACCCATTTTTAATGGGTAAATCCACTATTTCTATGGCCATTTTCAATAGCTTTTTGTATGTTTACCAGAGGGTAACCGATTGCCAGAACTTGAAATGGGCCACCCAAACTTTGCCCACGATTCTCCAAGAATCCACGCAGACGATTGGGTGAGGTCTAGTCGAGTTGCGATTCCTGGCTAGTTCACCAGCAGGAATCGCAAGTTACCCTCCGGTAAACTAACCGTAACCATGAAGATCCCAATTTTCAATGGGAAAATCCACTATAAATGGCCATTTTCCATAGCTATGTTTGTTTACCAGAGGGTAGTTGAGGTCAATTCAGAATCGGGGCAATTACTCCCTTTTGCTGAGGTGAATTACTTGGTGGCGAACGACCCACGAATCGTAAGTTATCCGACGAATCCAATCGGCTATATCCGTGGTTTCGTTAAGTGAGATAAGTGGGGTTAATCCACTTATCTGGGTAAATTATAACGACCTCACTGTTCTCCCGATCTCTGGAATCATGGTTAGATTGCGGGAAATCATCCCCAAATGGCCCAACAATTCAGGTTGGTGAATTATGATTTCATTTACCCAGACTTATCATCTGGGGTGAACTAACCATAACTAAGGGCGGGAGGAGCCACCAGCCAACTAACCTTTACTTCTCGGTTGAAGTACCAAGTAAATTGAAGTATGTCCATTATACGAGTGACTGAACGAGCCACGAATGGGATCAGATGGAAACACATCAGATGGAAATCCAACTTGGAGGTTCCATAAGTTCCATGTGTTTATGAGTTAAAAATAGTTAAATGCACCATTTTCTCTAGGTGTCAGTGTTTTTGTTTTCGTCAAACAGCAGAAACACCAAAACAAAAAAAAACGCGTCGCCGCTCCGCCTCAGGGGTTCAAACACTCGACAGGAGTTCAGTAGGCCCTTAGGAATACTGTTCGCCGTCTCTTGTGTCTCTTGTGTCTCTTGGCGTGTTTTCGCTGGGGTTGACGCTGCGCGTGTCGGATTTGTTCGGATTTTTTCGGATCTCCCTTAAGAATCCTTAAGATTTTAATGCTTCATAGGGGAAGGGAATGATGCTTACGGGGGTTACTTTACAGGGGTTGTACCTATTTTTGTGGGGATGAACCATGATATCCATGATTTAGCCTCTGGTTACTTAACATAGCCATGGAAAATGCCAAATTCATACATGATTTGTGATGATTTCCCTATCAACAATGGGGATCTTCGATAGCTGTGTTAAATATTGTTAAATAACAAAAAATCACCGAAGGGTAGCTATTCAAACAAGAGCAACCAACGAACCCGAATGCAATCACGTAAAACACTTTTGTGAAACAAGTTATTGCAACAGTCGTATATATTCTTCCCCAGTGACCGTACAAGTAGACTGTGGAGTATGGAATGAGGTGGAGTGCAAAGTGTGGAGTGTGAAGATAGTGGAGTGTTGAGTGGGGAAAGTAGGGGATTGTGGACTGTGAAGTGTGAATTCATTCATGTTTGGGTGTTGCTAAAATTTTCCCTATACTTGGGGGATGCAGTTCCAGTTTGAGCTATCCAACAGGAACCATGTCGCCCATCACATCGCCAACAGTGAGCTGGTCGTTGCTTGGCGTGGGCTGAGTTAGATAGGCATGTTTTAGATCGACATGGTTTAGTTTCATTCATGTTTTTTTACTATATACTATAAGTCATACACTTCAGTAATTAATTATTTGATATGTTAAATTACTATATAGTGGTGCTTTGGTGGTACCAACAGAAAACAATCTCCGTTTTCTGATATTTTTCTTGCTACTGCCTTATTGTTTGTGTATGTGTGTGTGACATGGAAAATAAATGCTTGCCAAAAGCCGGGTGTGACACCACCCAGCTTGAATGGCCATGGATGATGTTCCAAAGTTGTCGAGGAAATAGACTTGAACCATGAATAACATACCCTGGCTGAGTGGTAAATTTGTTGGGATTCTTATTTAAATATATATATATATGTGTGTTTTAACCATCAAACTTGGATATATAACACGATATAGCTTGATATGACCAAACATGATTGTATATTGGTTATGAAATAGGGTGTCATACTACCAAAGTTACCCTCTGGTAAACTAACATAGCTATGGAAAATCACCATTTTTAATGGGTAAAACCACTATAAATTGCGATTTTCAATAGCTATGTTAGTTTACCAGAGGGTATTGCAGATTGTGAACTAACCCATATGAATAAGAAATGGGGTATTTGTGGCTGGTTCATTTGAGGCGACTGGAGATGACCGTAACAAGTATCTGGATGGTTTTAATCAGCCCCGAATGACTTCATTCCATGTGAAAATTTCTGAAAAATTAGATGTTCCCATATTATAATTCCCTTAGGTTTCCCCCATAGATATATCCACAATTCCCATATTGTTCCCATAAACTCCATATGTTTTTCCGTCCCCCCATTTTGAATCCCCTGTGCCCCAAGCCATGACGGCCAGGATTTCTTCAGTGTCGACTGCAGCCACGGCATCTTCGGGCCGGCCGTCGATGCAGGACATGACCTATGTCAGCCGAGCAGGACTGGCTGGGAGGCTGGTTTTTCATGGTTTTTCTTACAATGTGAGGCCCCCGGCCACGAAATCGCTAAGTCGCGGTTCACATAACTCCAATTTCACTATGGTTTATGGTACTTATAACTGTTGTTACTGGGGCGAATCTAAGCCAACGTTCACATATCGTGGCCGGGGGGCCCCACATTGGTTTAGAACCAACAGGATTCCGTGAATTGATCATCAATTTTTCACAAAGGAATAAGATATGGTTACCGTGTTATGGTAAATCAAACATGTTTGTGTTCGAAAACCCCACTGGTAATTTGCCTGTTGACTTTCGCTACTCGTAGCCTCTCGTAATGGAAGGTGGGGATATACCGATATACCATCAACAATGGTGAGCATCAAACATCGGGCCATCGGTACTGGCCGTAAAGAAATATCAGGAATGGCGAGTTTGAAACCATCAAACATTGTTTTGTAACGTTTGCATCGAAAAATGCTGGAATATCACGCTTACTACCAGGTTACCATTTTATGGTTAATGATGATTACCCTTTGGTGATGTGTCGCAGTTTGCGATGAAAGATCATCATTTTGATAGGCAAACCAACGAACTACATGGGCCATTGTCCATAGCTATGTAACAAAATTCCAAATGGTATGATTTGTTGCCATCAAAAAGAGTGATTCAACCATCATCAAGGGTATTTTTTTAGATGTATAACCCACAAAGTGGCCCCTTAAAGGTTGCTAAGTTGGTTTGTAATGTGTTTCACGAGGGGTTTATGATTCGGATAAATCTAAACCAACACACATTTCACTTGCGGGCGGGGCCTCCTTGCACTATATACAAATACATATAATTACATCTAGTAAGTCGCAAAATATATATATATACATTTCAATGCACTATACCATCTAAATCCATTTAATTGTTAATATGATATAAGTAGCAAAATATACATCCCATTATATGTATACACATATGGGTAGTGGTTTGAAACAGGTTTCAAACTATAGCTACCAAACTTCAGACGATGATCCCAGGATTTCTCTTGGGAGGGATGGCGGTTGCTTGGCTGATGTTGAGTTTCAACGGGATGCAGAAAGATTTTTGGCACTTGGTTTGAAACCTGTGCTGCATAGATAGATAGATAAGAAAAGATAAGATAAGATAAGATAACATAAGATAGATAGATAGATAGATCGATAGATCGATAGATAGATCTGTGCTATATATATTTACATTTAGACATGTTGTTTGGGATGAATTATGGCTTTGACATCAACGAATTGCGAGATGGTTTTGAGGGTCTGGTGGACCCCTCTCTTCCGTCATTCTTAAATTGGCGGTCGTAAGTAGCTTAGAACCCTGGTGAATTGGGCGAACTAGGGCAGGGTGAACTACCCACTTACGATTCCTAGGATGAACCACCAAGTAAACATTGAAAAGGGCCATAGAAAGTTCGTTGATTTACCTATTAGAAATGGTGATTTGTCCATTAGGGATGTGCTTAGGCCTTTGTAGATTGAAGCCTTTGGTTGTTACCTGGGGGTAGAGCTGCAGATGGTTTATAGTGACAATGGTGATTTATAGTGAATTTTCCCCTGAAAAATGGTGATTTGTCCAGGTATGTTTACCAGGGGGTAGAGCTGCAGATGCTGTGTGCATTGCAGTTTTGCCATCGGCTGCAAGACCTTCAACTGGGGAGATTTTGGGCCAATGATAATGACCTTCAACTGGGCAACCTGGAATGATAGCCATTGATTCCTACTTGCTGGTTATATGTAAGAGGGGTTTTATATGGACTATAAACCAGGTTAGCCATTTATATATGGATTATATAATTATATATTATATATATGGATTAACCTACTTGGTGGTGAACTACCGAGAAATCGTTTAGGTGGGTGAGGTGATAGCCCACATGTTTGTTTTAAGTGGACAGACAGCTCCTACTGAGCCCATTGAATCATGAGGGTTAACCTACCTACAATTGGTGGGCGTGAACCACCCAGTATAGGCCATGGTTGTAATATATATATATATATATTTATTTATTTATTTATTTATTTATATATAACCTACTTAGGAATATAACCTACTTAGGATCTGTGGGATGAACCACCATGTTTTTTTGTAGTAAGGTGTTTTTTTTTCCCAATTATAGCCTTATTTCAGCTTAGTGAATGAATTCTATTGTTCACCCAGAAGCATGACCAATTGCTTGGGCTGAGTTCTTCATATGTCTTACCACAGATACCGGCCCACTGGCAGCAACATGGAGAAACCTTCGACATTTTGTTTCTGGGCCAAGTAGAGGCAATGTCAAGATCACCTATTGACCAAGTGGCATGAACCACCATGTAGCCATTCAAACTGGTTTAGAAACCCAGCTAACATAGACATATCTACCATAACTGGTTGGTGGTTTGGAACATGAATTTTATTTTTCCATTCAGTTGGGAAGAACAATCCCATTTGACGAACTCATATTTTTCAAAGGGGTAGGTATACCACCAACCAGTATATATATATATATATCCCCATCATTATCCCAATTAATCATACTTCGTGTCTTGACGAGGTTCCCACAAAACCGGCGCCTTGACGAAAACAGAAGTTTTTCCGGTGGCAGGTGCAAAGTGGCGTCGTCCGTGAGGGAAGTGTATACTTGGTGCATTCATTGGGCGATTAGTTAAGGGCTAATTATGATTAATGTAAACTTGGTGCAATTAATTTGATTAATGGTTAATGAAGTATAATGGTGAATTAATCTTAATTGGGCGAAGCGTATACTTAGTGCATTACTCAAATGTTCTGATTGGTTAATTACAATGAATGTTAACCGTTAGCCACCAAATGTTATCTAAATTTGGTGGCTAATTGTTAATTAGTTGATGAAAATTGATCATGATAAGATATAATCTGAGATAATTGGTTGATCAAAGTAAAGTGGTATTCCGAAATTACCCCCGGCCCAATTCAACAGCCCAGTGTGTTGATTAATGTTGGTTAATCCAGTATTGACATGGCCGCGGCTTGTTTCAAAATAGGCTACCCGGTAGTACCATAGCAGCTTTGTTTCAAAAGTAGGTTTTCCGTGATTGGATGGGAATTTGAGACATACCCATATTCAATGGGAATTCCAGGATCCTAAAATGGAGGTACTGTACCATATTTTTGGCCATATTTTGCTGGGATATTCACTTACATAGGCCTAAAAAATAGGCCTTATATATGGTACGTAGGTACCTCCAATCAATCGGTTCCTGAAATGGCCATTGACATATGGGGTACATAAGTTTGATATACTTTGAATGGTGATTTGTCGGTCTGCAGACATTTTTCCCGAATGCGTAGCAAGGGTTCCCGTTTCACTCTGGGGGTCTGGGGGTTGAGGGTGTGTTCGCTCGACGTTGCGTTCGCGAGCGCAACCGTTCGCAACCGTCCGCAACCGTTCGCAACCGTCCGCGCGATCCCCGTATGGCCGTGCCTATGGGAAGTTTTACAGAGGTGGTCCTTTTTGGAGGTTTCAGACGTGTCGTTGCTTCGTTTCGCGTGGCAGGCGTGGCACTTCGTGACATTCAGACGTGTTCTGGAACGTGTCGAAAGTCGTTTTGCGTGGCAGGCGCAATACTTTTGCGACGTTTTCAGAAGATGTGTTGCAGTTTTCGTGGCAGGCGCAGCACTTTGGACGTGTCCATCGTCATTTTTCGTGGCAGGCGCAGCACTTTAGACGTGTCATGTTGCGTGTTTTTTGCAAATCGCATTGGCAGGGCTGCGTCAAGTGGCGACAAGGTGCAAATTCCGTGGCAGGCGTGGCATTTTGTGCGATGCGTGGAAAATTGACGGAAGCCTCGCACGAAACATCGATTTTGAGGTTGCCAATTTTCACGTTCTAAGGAAAACTCGTAGGAAAACGTCGATTTTGAAGTTGCAAAGAGTGAAAATTGGAGGAAGTCTCGTACGAAATGCTCGTTTTGGTGCTCCCAGGTGTCTCGTCTGGAGTCTCTGGTTTTCCCGTGGCTTCGCCGTGTCTATGGGGGAAGCTGCAAAACTTGTCCTTTTGTCATGTTGCCAACTGTGAAAATTGGAGGAAGTCTCGTACGAAATGCGTTTTTTTCTGCATCCACGTGTTCTGTCGCGAGTCTCTGGTTTTCCTGTGGCGTCGCCGTGTCTATGGGGGAAGCTGGAAAACCTTACATTTTCGAATGTTTCCAAGCAGGTTGTCCTGTCGTTTTGCGTGGCAGGCGTGGCACCTTGTGACATTCCAACCTGTTTGATAACGTGTGGGAAATGTCAAAATCGGAGGACGTCTCGCTCGAAATGCTCGTTTTTTTGCACCCACGTGTCTCGTCTCGAGTCTCTGGTTTTCCTGTGGCGTCGCCGTGTCTATGGGGGAAGCTCCGCACTCCACACTCTACACTTTACACTCCACACTCCACAATTTACACTTGTAGACCCCACACTCTACACTTTACACTCCACACTTTACACTTTGCACTTTACACTCCTCACTCCTCACCTGAGACTTTACACTCCACACTCCACACTTTACACTACACTCTACACTTTCCACTCCTCACTCCCCACTCTACACTCCTCACTCCACACTCCACACTCTACACTTTACACTCCACACTTTACACTACACACTCCTTACTTTACACTCCACACTTCACACTCCACACTTTCCACTCCACACTCCACACTCCACACTTTACACTCCACACTCCACACTTTACACTCCTCACTCCACACTTTACACTCGTCACTTTACACTCTACACTCCACACTCTACACTTTACACTCTACACTTTACACTCTACACTCCACACTTTAAATTTTACACTCCACACTCTACACACCACACTCTACACTTTCCACTCCACATTTCGCACTCCACACTTTACACTCCACACTCCACACTTTACACTTTACACTCCTCACTCCACACTCTACACTCCACACTCCCCACTTTACACACCACACTCCACACTCGACACTTTCCACTCCACACTCCGCACTCCACACTCCACACTTTACTGTGCACTCCACACTCCACACTTTATACTTTACACTCCACACTTTGCACTCCACACTTTACACTCCACACTCCACACTTTAGACTCCTCACTCCACACTTTACACTCCACACTTTACACTCCACACTCCACACTTTACACTCCACACTTTACACTCCACACTCCACACTTTACACTCCATACTCCACATTCTACACTTTATACTCCGCATTCTACACTTTACACACTCTACACTCCCCACTCCACACTTTACACTCCACACTCCTTATTTCACACTCCACACTCCACACTCTACACTCCACACTCCACACTTTACTGTGCACTCCACACTCCACACTTTATACACACTCCTCACTCCACACTCCACACTTTGCACTCCACACTTTACACTCCACACTCCACACTTTACACTCCTCACTCCACACTTTACAACTCCACACTTTACACTCCACACTCCACACTTTACACTCCACACTTTACACTCCACACTCCACACTTTACACTCCATACTCCACACTCTACACTTTATACTCCGCATTCTACACTTTACACACTCTACACTCCCCACTCCACACTTTACACTCCACACTCCTTACTTCACACTCCACACTCCACACTCTACACTCCACACTCCACACCGCAGACTGGTAACAAGGGAAACATGTACAAGACTGTTCAAATATAAACTATTGCAGAAAGGTACTGTGCGTGACTGCATAACCATGTGTTTTGACATCTGTGCCATTAACATACGTGTGAGCATTCGGGTTCGTGGGCTTCATCTTGTTTTTGACTCTAAAATATTCCCACTTTTAGCAAATATATATATATATATATATTATATACAATGTGGGGCCCCCGTTCGATAGCTAAGTTGGGGTTCACATAACTCCAATTTCACTATGGTTTATGGTACTTATAACGAACTAGTTTACTGCGGCGAATCTAAACCAAAAAACATAACTGGGGGGGCACATTGTATATATATATAGACCATTTAATTATACTGATTTAACTATAGTTACTGGGGCGAATCTAATAAATTAACATAACGTTTGGGGGGGGCCACATTGTATCGATTCCTATTGTTCCCATATAAATTCACAGCACTTTGGTCCAACGGTCCAACTTCCCCAGCACGTCGGCACGTCAGCACGGCGCCAAGGACAAGGGGTCGGCACCAGAGAGTGCTCCTCCCGTCCCGACGCTCGAACTCAAACCCCTAGACCCCTACGCCACATGGGGCCCCCTCCCGATCGCGTTCAGTTGACATTTTCAGGTGGTTTTCCATAAATCTGGGTAAATTATAACGACCTCACTGCGACCGAGCCCTGGAATCATGGTTAATAAGGGGAATCATCCCCAAATGGCCGAACAATTCAGGTTAGTGAAAGATAAATGGGGGGTATCTAAAATGGATTGTTTATAATGGAAAAACATGGAAAAAACAATTAAATTGGATGATTTGGAGGTAGCCCTATTTTAGGAAACTACCACAGATGAAGTGGCTGAATTCTATGGTTTTGGTAGATATAACTATATATATATTATAGTTGATTAATACTTGGTGGTGAACTACCCAGGAATCATTTAGGTGGATTAGTTCACCCATAAGTGGATTTAGCCTACTTATCCCATTTATAACTAGGGTGAACTAACCTACTTACTAAGTAGAATGAACCACCAAGTACCCCCCAAATCATCCATTTTTGTTTGGGATGTTCTGGTATACACCATGTTAAACGTGTTTAACTACATGGCCCTATTAGTTTCAAAATTTCCAATATAGCTCCTATAACTAAGGTCATATATCATGATTACAGCCTTTTTGACCTGCAATCTTCCATTTTTAGCCAACAGTGAAGCGAGACCAATGTGCATCACCATATAGATATGAGGGTATCCCCTCCACGTCATGGTCGACCATGACTTCGGAGTTGGTTTTCAATTTATATATATATATACAATGTGAGGCCCCCACTCGATAGCTAACAATTTCAATAACTATGGTTTATTGTACTTATAACTATAGTTACTGGGGCTTACAAACCAACTTATAACTGGGGGGACCCACATTGTATAGATATATGTATTTATACAAAGCTGGTTCCCGTAGTCATAAATTGGTATACAATCCCATCCAGCTATAATTATGATCACCATAACCCCTTGCCAACCTAACTCTAAAAACAACTTTGCTAACTGTGGGGCTTTGTAGATACAAATATAATTGACACATGTATAGTCGGTGAATGGCTCTTTTTTCTGAAAGAAGATAGATATACACCATAGCAAATATTCACCTGGACAGCTGGTCAAAACCTGTTTTTTGGTTGCGATATGTTATTGTTTCACATTCATGTGGGTTTGTCTGAAAAATGGGAGAGACCTTAAATGACCATTCTAAATTTCTTATATAATCAGAAAAGTGGTGATAAGTAAATGATGAAATCTTATCATGTTGTTCTTTCTGGTCCCCATTCGGAAATAAACACATTCTTGTAGCTTTAAGACGAAACCTGAACAATGGGATCCCAGTTGGATTACTGCAGTTTTTTCATATATGTGACGTGGTCAATGCATTGTATATACCCTCTGGTAAACTAACATAGCTATTGAAAATGGCCATTTATAGTGGATTTACCCATTAAAAATCGTGTTTTTCCATAGTTTCTTGTATGTTTACCAGAGGGTAGTTTGTGGACATCCCACCCTAACTGGAAATCCGTACTTTTTGTATATAGATCCTATGAGAGGGGATGGATCATTCCCATCCCCCAATCATCTAGCCTCTGGTAAACATACAAAAAAACAATGGAAAATCACCATTTTTAATGGGTAAATCGGTAAATCAACTATTTCTATGGCTAAGTTTTGACGGAATTTCGGCGCGAGCGAGGTCGCAGCACCAACGCCCCTTCCCGCTTAAGGTGGGTACGAGGTGTCAGAAAGGAGGCAAGCGGCGCGAAGTCCCCAGAGTCAAACCCCAAGCACTGGTGGCGGGTATCTGACCCCCTACACAGCCATGACAGGAGGATATGACAAACTGGTTGGTGGTTTGGAACATGTTTTTTCCAATGTGGGATAATCCTTCCCATTGGCTAATATTTTTCAAGATGGTTAAAACCACCAACCAGCAAAGCATCAACTATTACAGGTGAGTCGCCTCGCAAAGCAGCCCCTCTGCATTGAAAGCAAAGGCATAACATCAACAGCTCACAGCTGACATTATCGGCATGAAATATGGCATGTGACGTGAAGTGACCACATTCTGCGGCACCCAGTCTGAATCAATGTAATGTGACAATGTCAAATGGAGAAAAGTCCAAAAGCAGCACAGGCTGCGGACACATGTGAGACTAATCACTTTGTTTTTGTGCCATTCCGAATTGACAACAGCACTGTAAGCGTTTGTTCCATTGGCCCACGGCTCCCAACTCGGCATACAGTCTTGATCCATCATGAGGTAAACAATCACACGTGGCTGCACTGAAGGTAGGCACCAGAAGGCTTGCGGTTTTCCATAAACAACGACAGTCACAGCAGGTTTCGCCGGTGTTGTCAACAATGCACTCCGGACACAGCGCAGAAGGTCTGCACACCCATGTCAGTACCAAGAATCAGGACGATGTCAGGCGTTCAATTCCAAGTAGGACAGATACAAAGGATAACACCAACCAGGGGCACTTGACACTCTGGAAAACAGAGAACTCACCACATCAAGATGGCATGAAATCTCCGCCCCGTGAAGGCTCGAGCCCAGGAGCTGCCCAAGTTTTGACCATGGCACATATGGCTCATCAAGATTACACCATTTTTTTACGAAAACGCTGATTCACCAAAATTATATCAAGATTTTGTGTTGTTTTACTTATGGACTTGTTTATTGGAATTATTATTATGGGAATATCCTGGTTTAGTGCGGAGGATGGTGGATTAATATGGTTTGATGTGTTGATAGGAGATTTAAACCAACGAAACATGGGATGAACATTGGATGTGAATACCTTCTGGTGTCATCAAATGTGTCTCCTGGCTGGAAAATCCCTGAACTAAGTGGAGGTTTACAGCTACGAAAATCATCATGGGGTTTGACTACCATTTTCACGTTTGACTACCAGAGGGTGGCCTGTTGTGAACCCAATGTTTTACAGAATCCCCATGTGGTATTTGGTAGCTTCCCACTTTTGTTAGAAATAGTGTTCTCATGTGTTCCTAGATTTGTTTGAGCCTTAATTTTCCTTTTTTGTTTGACTGAAAATGGGGTAGCCCTGAATCCATTCATCACTTTCATAATCAACATTTACAAAATGATTGTATACCTCCCAAACCTAATACAGGCCACTTTTGAAATACACCCAGTAGATATGCGTTATATCTAGTATGTAAACAATTCAAGATGCCTGCATCATGCACATCCAAGCACACCTCTGTTCAAACCCAAATCCGTACGAACCCCAATCAAACAAACATCATCCCCACCTGTGTTTCGCACACAGACCCATGTAGTTGCATTTAGAGCTACGTATATATCTCCACTAAAACTTGTCACTTATCTGTCTATCTGTCTATCTATCTGTCTGTCTGT
The DNA here is from genome assembly GCA_947184155.2 of Cladocopium goreaui. Taxonomy (NCBI): domain Eukaryota; class Dinophyceae; order Suessiales; family Symbiodiniaceae; genus Cladocopium; species Cladocopium goreaui. The sequence continues at coordinate 109,687 of CAMXCT020000006.1, forward strand.
CTGTCTATCTAATTTCCAATATTCTCATAAAATGATGGTTGGCTTTATTCTCTTATAAGTTTGTTGGTTATCCTCTCATATATGTTTGTTGGTTAGATCCCTTTTCAATCTTGTCTATATGTTTACATTTATACATATAACAAATGTAGTTCCCATTCAACCATGATAGCGACAGTGCATCCCTGTTTTATCCACGTTATATCCTCGTTTCTTTCTGGTTGAACCATTGAATCTACCATGACTGGTTGGTGGTTTGGAACTTGTTTTTATTGTTCCATTCAGTTGGGAATGTCAACATCCCAACTGACGAACTCACTCCATCATTTTTCAGAGGGGCACCAAGCAGTTTGAATCTACCATTCTTTAGTCTTTGCAGATAAATTCGGGAAAAGATCGGTTCATCCCCCAGTCAAATGTGGATCATCCTGAGTACCATGCTATTCATGGGAAAACTTTGGAAAACTCACTATTTCGACTGGGCCAAAATAAAAAAAACTAGTTGGATCAAAGCATGTTCATCTGGGGGTGAAATATTAATGGCTTAACCATGTTATTAACCATTGTTACTGGTTGGTGGTTTCCAACATGTTTTATTTTCCATTTCATATATGGGATGTCATCCCAACCCCATTGACGAACTCATTATTTCTCAAGATGGTGAAGTCACCACCGACCAGTATAATTAGGTCATACCCTCTGGTAATTTAACATAGCGATTGAAAATTGCCCTTGAAATAGTTGATTTACCGATTAAAAATGGTGATCTCTCAATTAAAAAATAAGATTCCCATGATCTCCCCATTAGAACATGATAGATGGTCGGATCCCCGAAACGATACCTAACTTACAACTTGGTTAACTAGGTTTTCTGGAAGTTATAACGACCTAGTACTCCGAAAGGATATTTAGATATTTAATGATTTATATATGTATAATTACATATGTGTACGTATGAAATATGTGTATAGCAAGTTACTATCTATATACAAATATGTTTGTGTATATCCATGAGATAGCGTTTGATATTAAGCAACTATCTATATCTATATCTCCCCCAAGGTGTCGCATAGACCGCCACCAAGGACGAAGCCTTCCCTGCTGGACGAAGACGTGGACCTGGAGTCCGATTTCTCGGCACCTTGGTGAAGACATTCGAAGGTGTCGCGTGCGGTGTTTACCAGCTGAGATATGTATCACTGTTGTAAAAAAACAACCAACTATGATTAATTATAATTGGGGTATTAATACGGATATATATAGATATAATACGTGAATCAACAAAGTATGGAATTACCAACTTAGTGATTATTCAATTGGAAAAAAATATATCTACATAGTCAACTAAATATAGTGTTTGTTTTATCTATTAGTTAGATTCTACAATGTGAGTGAGGCCCCCGTTCGATAGCTAAGTTGGTGAACATAACTCCAATTTCACCATGGTTTGTGGTACGCAAATAACGAACTAGTTGGGAACGGCGCTGACAGGCGCCTGTTGTTTTCACTTCTCAAACACTACTTCAACCATGGAACAAGTTCAGAGTAACATGAACATGAAAGTTAACACCCCACCCCACCCCACCCCATGATCAACATATCATCATCAGCGTAACATGAAAATGAACCTCAACATCCTACCCCGCCCCACCCCATGATCAACGTAGCATCATCAGCTTAACGTGAACATAACGTTAACATCCCACCCCACCCCACCCCACCACACCCCATGATCAACATATCATCATCAGCGCAACATGAACATGAACCTCAGCATCCTACCCCACCCCACCCCATGATCAACGTAGCATCATCAGCTTAACATGAACATGAAAGTTAACATCCCACCCCACCCCACCCCACGCCATGATCAACATATCATCATCAGCGTAACATGAACATGAACCTCATTTTCCTACCCCACCCCATCCCATGATCAACGTAGCATCATCAGCTTAACATGAACATGAACGTTAACATCCTACCCCACCCCACCCCATGATCAACATATCATCATCAGCGTAAACATGAAAATGAACCTCAACATCCTACCCCACCCCACCCCATGATCAACGTAGCATCATCAGCTTAACATGATGAACGTTAACATGATCACGTTAACATCCCACGTTAACCCCACCCCACCCCACCCCACGCCATGATCAACATATCATCATCAGCGTAACATGAACATGAACCTCATTATCCTACCCCCACCCCACCCCATGATCAACGTAGCATCATCAGCTTCACATGAACATGAACGTTAACATCCCACCCCACCCCACCCCATGATCAACGTAGCATCATCAGAGTAACATGAACATGAACGTTAACATCCCACCCCACCCGACCCCCCGTCATCAAACAAGAACAGAAAAACGAAAACAAAAAGAAAAAAAATACCAAAAAGACAACAAAACACCCAGGCGCCCTGCAGCGCCCATGGCAACTAGTTACTGGGTGGCCTCACATTGTGTGGAGGTTTCCAATCCATGAGGGTACCCCCAGCTCTCATCCATTGATGGATGGATTGTCCATTATAATAGAGGGATTGTCTATTATAAACCATCTATTTGGGGGTACCCCCATTTATGAAAACTCCATTTTTCATAAATAAATATATATATATATATATCATGGGATTAATTGGGATACCGCAGGATTTACATCCCATTTCAATGGGTAAATTGTTTAAACCAGTATTGATTGTTGTAACAAATCAAGCAACTATGACTAGTTATTATTGTGATATTAACCCCGATATATATATATATATTTATATTCATGGTGATTTAATTGGGATATATACCCTACTTGGTTGTTCATCCCACGGATCGAGGGTTATAACCGTGCTTACTCTACTTACTAAGTGGGATGAGCCACCAAGTAGTTGATGTGTTAGTTTGTTGGGACTTATACCCTTTGGTTATTTAACATAGCCATGGTATAGATGGCCCATTTATAGATGGTTTACCTGGGTTTACCTATTAAAAATGGTGATTTTCCATGGCTATGTTAAATAACCAGATGGTAATTATACTGTCAAATTGTTTGGTGACTATGATTCCCCATAGGATTGGGAATCCGTTTTCAACCAACTTGACTAACTTGACAGCTGAATGTGACTTGGCACCGGGATCTCACATGATTTTGCAGCACTTGTATGGTCTCTAAGGGAATGAATTTGGGGAACTCTCCTCCAACAGGTGGGTCTTCACTGTGATGCAACAACTTGCTGTTGAATTACCCGTGGGAATCGTCAAAAGGTGCGGTCAATTCACCCGCCAGTTTTTCCGGACATTGGTTCCTACAAAACGCCCCGTTTGTTAGCTACGATCCGTGGGAGTTTTTGCACCAAAAAAGAAGCAGCTGGACGCCGGGGGATCCAAAAACCCGTGGGGCAAAACACGGGCAAAACATGTGGATTGATGTGGACTTTAGCATACCTAAACCAACAATGAACGGGGATTTTATGAGGGTATAAACCAACACATTCGTAGGGTGGATAGGAATATTTCCATGGTTTTTTTTTACCAACCAAGATTGGATGCATGTTTTCCATGGATATTTACTGGCATCTGGGCATATGGGTGGGGGATTTAACCATCAAAAACAAAGACAATTGGTAAATATCTACGAAACCAACTGAATGGGATACGTGCTGGAAAATCCACAATTTATAGATTATGTTCTCCCAAAACATTATTCCCAGCCAGCCCAGCCCAGCACAGTCATCCAAAATGAGCCGGAGCCAGAGCCTGCCAGTTCAAATGAGCCAGAGCCTGGCTGTTCAAATGCTACTTCAGATTCATCGTCAGACGCAGCACCAACCCTACAGTTCATCTTTTTATTGACCGTAGGGTGACTCTTCAACGACGTCACTTGCGAATCATCGCTGAAAATCTTGAGGCGCATGAGGTGATGGATGACCAAACCAATCTTGCATGGCACTTGCCATGTGCTTGGCATGATGCAGCAAGCCAAGCTTTTGGGTGCCTTGTGGTCCTTGATGGAGGCCAAATGTATTGAAACTAGGTCTAGAAGCCATGAATGTTACATATACCCTCTGGTAAACATACAAAAAACATCAAAAAACTATGGAAAATCACCCTTTTCAATGAGAAAATCAACTAGAAATGGCCATGTTCAATAGCAAAAAACTGTTATTTTACCAGAGGGTAAACCATCCAGCTATTGGGGTACCCCCATTTCGGGAAGACAAAAATAATTCAATGAGATCAACCGGTCAACCCGGCAGCCCGGCGTTTTCCCATTTCGCGCAACTGACCCAGGGAGCGCTGCCTGATTTTGAGATTGAGTTGGCACGCGCAACTTGGCTCCTTTTGGTGCCCCAGTTGATGTCCTCCAATTCCACGTGCTGGAAAATTACCCATTTATGGGGGATTTCTCTTTGCCGTATTTGATTTCCTGAGGGGTAAATTGGGTCTAACCACCAAAAATGGTGAGTCAGTAGGCCAAAATTTGGATTTCAGTCGCAAAATGGGGGTTCAAACCAACAAATGTAATTGGTCACTGCCTTGCACGTGGACTTTGATTGCTTACTTGTTGGGTGCATGGATTTTGCCAACACACATGGTGACAATCAATGATGTTGAGTAAATCAAGGCTTTGTATTTTGAATTGTTTGGTGAATGTTAGGTGAGCCGTTGAGAATTCCTGTTGATTCGTTTCAAACTCCGGGGTTCAGCTACCTTGTTTATTGTAAATGAACTACCCCGTTCCATCCTGTTCCCTAAGGCTATTCACCAAGCAACCTATTGGGATGGGATATGGGGATATATGGGGTATGTCTAGTCACTCGAGCGCTCCAATGACGGATTTTTTTTTGGTGTATGAAGGAGGGGAAACCATACCATCGACAGGATGCTAGTCCTTGCACTCGGACAACCGACTAGATGGGTAGAGACTACTCCTGGAAAAATCTTTGCGATTTGAATAGGAATATCTACTATGCAGCTAGGATTTTTTTTTGCAGGGTAATTATTTAGGATTGGCAGTGTACATGTTGAAATATGGTGAAATTTATGATGACGTTCACAGTACGTACCTCTTTTTTAGTATAGATACACGTTGATTTTAGGGATCCTGATCCGGGTATGTATCAAAATCATCCGTATCCCCGAGTCAGTCGGATGGTCAGTACGACAGCAACAGTGACCATCCAATTGGTGGTGTCATCTTTTTCCATCAAAAATCCATTCTCTCCCACCAAAAAGGCTCCTATTTATAGCTGGTTGGTAGTTTGGAACATGAATTTTATTTTTCTATATATATATATATTGGGAATAGTAATCCCAACTGACTATATAATATTTTTCAGAGGGGTTGAAACCACCAATCAGATAGCAATAAGATGCCGACGAGAAAAGTTGTTTCACCCTGGAATCAAGGGGTGCCCCCTAGATGGCCAAGTTGCCCGGGATTGTTTGGCGAGTTGTTTTGGTGGAGATTACTGTAGTTAATGTTGTTTATCAGCCAACTTACAACTGGGAGCCCCACCTTCTACATGTATGTAGTGAATGGGTGTAAAAAAAAACAAACCTAGCTGCTTGGGGGTGCAGTTGAAGTTCTTTGTCATGTTCTTTTCACCATAATCACAAGTGTTATATCCCAACAATTAATCATGATAGTTATTTCAACCAACTTACACTAACTCAGATGATTACGTGTTGTTTTTTAAGAATAACTGTTCCGAAAACCCCAATCATGTTTTAATAATAGATGATTGAGAGTTGTTTTTAAATAACTGTTAGAAAAAACACATCATTATCCGAAAAATCCAAATCATTATCCGATAACATGGGCGTTTTTGTTGACTTAGATGTTTTTTTGTGGGTGTTCTGCCCATGTGATCCGAAAATGCCCAAAACGCCCATGTTTCGAGATGATCTCCTGTGCCAACTCACAGCATCCCGTCGTAGCATGGAGAAGGATGGATCACACGACGCGGCTACGTTGCTTCACCGCCGTATAGCAGCGCCATGGATCCTATGGGTATATAATGGTATATATAAATGGCTAACCTGGTTTATCATCCATATATAACCCTGGTTGGTGGTTTCAAACATGAATGGATTATTTTCCATTTCATATATGGAATGTCATCCTTCCCATTGACGAACTCATATGTTTCAAGATGGTTAAAATTGGTTAAAACCACATAGTCAACTAAAATATAGTGGTTTTTATCTATTAGTTAGATTCTACAGTGTGAGGCCCCCGTTCGATAGCTAAGTTTGGGTTCACAAAACTCCAATTTCACTATGGTTTATGTATGGTACGCAAATAACGAACTAGTTACTGGGGCGAATCTAAACCAACTTATAACTGAGGGGGGGGGGGCCACATTGTATCATATGCTTGGATTTTGACTCTGGAGATTGAAATATTGAGATTCCTGATTATTCACATGTTTTTTGTTGACCCTGATAGTGCTAAAAACCTGTGAAATTCAATAATGTATATTTGTTTGTTTGACATTCAATATATTTTTGTTATATTAAATGTAATATAATATAATATAAGATAATATAAGATAAGATAATATAATATAATCTAATATAATACAAATAATTCAGATGATATAATATAATACCAAACCATTTAATATACTATAATATAATACAATATAATACAATCTACTATAATAATAAGAATATAACATAATTAATTTTGATTTTATATATATATACACGCATTCTGTGTGTATGTATTTATACAAGATATACCTGGTCTATTTCATTGGTTATCAGCTACTTAGGATTCTTAGTTCCCGCACGCCCAAGCAGTATTAAATCTGTTCTAAATCCTTAAACATATATTTACATATTTGTATTTATACATATATATATGTATATTACTTTCATGTATGTATATATATATATATAATTTGGTTCAACTCCCATTCTTTCTACACAAAACAACACTTTTTTTTTGGTGCCGGCACCCCTTGCGTGCCTTAAGCCAGGCAGTGAGTGACCTTTCTCAGCATCTTGGCTAAATCACGTGGGAAGGTTGATGATTACAGTCTTTTTATAGGGGTTTAAACCATCAAAATATGGGGATTTAAAGTGGATGTAACTACAAATGAAGGTTGGTTGATGATTTGTTTCGTGATTTTAATGGGATTTAACCGAATCAATTAATGTCAAGTTAGGATTAATAATCCCAGCGGTATTAATCAACCCCTTCTGCCCAAAAAACAAATGTAATTTTTAAAAAAAAGGTGGTCCCCCAGGATTAATAAACCGTTTGGCTGAGACATGATTAATCAACACCCTGTGCTGAAATCAATTTTTTTATCCAACAATTTTTATTTCCAATTCTATTTATTTCCAATTGTTTTTCCTTTTTTTATCATCATTGTTATACTTAAGGTTTAAGTTGATCATTGAACATTTCAAAAAACAACTATTCCCCAAATGATCGATTTCTATGTCAAATCTTTTTAAAAATCATCAGTTTGGATAGCTCCCAAAGGGTACCCCCCATGAGCCCATCTCCCCCATTAATAATAACCACGGTTTGCCCCTGATTAATCAACCACCTTTCTGATCCATGAGATTTTAACAAATCCAATGGAATTCTATTAAGATCTAATTGACGTAAACCATATCCAACTTTTTATGGTTCAGAGTTGCTTATTATTAAGGGGTGGTCAAGAAAACTAGCCAGAAGGTACCTACCTACCTACCTACCTACTGGGTGGGGGGGGTTGATTAATCCGATGTTGGCATTATAGGGTTTGTGTGGTTTTAAGTATAAAACCTGTAGGTTATTTAGTGAATCATGATGCTTGGTCAATTTTTTCGTTGGTGGATTATACTAATCGATATCTTCGGGAGTATCAACATCCATGAACGGGGGAATCCCGTGCTCAACCAACCGGGATCAGAACGGAGGACACAGGGTTTTGAACACTGCCCAAGTGTTTGTTTTTCAAAAACCGCATCAAAAACAAAAAAGATAGATCTACCAGGTCAACAGTGACATGAAATGATGTCTTGTTTTTATCTCAAGCCAGAATAGCTGTCATGAATCACATGAAGGTCCAAGTGTTTGCTGGTCAAATCCATGTTGGTTTGTTCAATCACGATTTTTGCGAGCTATTTTGTCCCATGTTCCTTGATTAAATCAGCATTGTAGAAGATTGGATTTGGCGTATATCAAGTCAACATCCCGAAATGTTAGGTGAAGACCTACAATTAATTTTTGATGATTGAAGTCCTCAAATTGCTGGTCAAAAGTCACCCTCTATCCACCAAGTAACAGCAACAAAACCGGGACATCCGTCTTACAAGCGGGGCCCCCTAGTTATCAGTGTGTTTATAACCCCATCTAAGTATAAATATAACACCCATAGACCCAAGTTATTGTAGTTAACCAGCTTAGCTATCTTGGGGCCCCCACATTGTACAAACCATTTCTGTAGATAAACATCTTCAGGAAATCCTCTGATATTTAAGGTGAAAATCATGACATGGTTTTCTGTGAAACTTAAAATGGATTATGTAATCCATCAAACATGCTGGTAAAACCAATGAACATGGGATCTATCTATATAATTCTCTATATATATATATATATGTGAATATATGTATAATGTAAAATGTATATCATGGTGGTTTCCAGCCATTTCCTTAGTTTTTTGCTATGTTTTTAAGTTGTAATGTATTTGGTTATCCCCAACTCCGCAGGGAATCTGGAAACCAGTCAGTAATACATTTTTTAGATAATACGTAATACTATATGTATTAATATACATGGTAATAATCCAGAAACCCCAAAAGATATAGAACGGTTAATTAGTCTACGTTGCCTGGTTGGTGGTTTGGACGATTTTTTATTTTTCCATAATATATGGGATAATCCTTCCCATTGGCTAATATTTTTAAACATGGGTTGAAACCACCAACCATTGTAATTAAGCCCCCAAAAAAAGATAGAAAAGTCTTTCCAGAAGCGATGACTTCGATGATATGGAAATCTCCTATTTCCAGGTGTCCACCACACTGGGCTGATTTTTCAGTTGAGCCATGAAGAAATAAATAGCCTGGTTTGTTAAGAACTAGGGACTTACCCGCTGGCAAACTCATAGGGCGAACTGGAAGATCACCATCCTAATAAGTAAATCAATGAACTACATGGGCCATGGCTTTCATAGTTCAGTTTACCAGAGGGTATACTACCTAATGAATTGGGAGTGTGGTAACCGTAGGGAAACCGATATTTCATGGCTCAGTGGATAAATCCGGGCCACCAAGTGGTTGAACCAACAGCTGCGGATTTTTAACCAGAAAAAACATGGGACTATACTGTGGATTCAGGCGAAGTTGATTAAAATAACATAGCTGTTGGGTTTATGGTAGATACCCTCTGGTAAACGTTTACAGTTTGCGAGCTGGAAGCCATGGCCCAGTCGAAATAGATGGTTTACCGAACTTAGAAATGGTGATTTTCTATAGCAAACTGTGAAATTACCGGAGGGTATATCGAACTAGTATTCATGGAGTTTATAAACAAACTTATAACTGGGGGGCACCGCGGCACCACCTTGCAGATATAACGATCTAGAAAACTGGGTGACCTTTTTTACGAGCCAAAAAAAAATTGCGAGCTGCCCTGATGTAAGATGTAACCAAAAAAATGTCGTCTAGAAGGCCATGTTCCGCACTTGTAGAGTTATTTCTGGTTGGTGGTTTGTGGGATGATACTACTGTACCCTTATGATCGTACTATACTATACCCCATGTTGGATGGATGTTGGTTGACGTTTGATGATTTGGGCTGATACTACTTGGTGGTTCATCCCACTTAGTAAGTGGGTTATAACCCTGGTTTCAAATGGTATAAGCAGGGTTAATCCACTCAAAAAAGTGGAGTTCTAACCCACTTACTAACTGGGATAAACCACCAAGAAGCCTTTGGAAAAAGTGGGATCAAAAAAACAGCCCCCTTTTTTGTCGATGAAGAGTGACCGCTTCCAGTATGTGACCTACCCTCTGGTAAACGTTTACATAGCTATGGAAAATCACCATGTGTAATAGGTAAATCAACTATAAATGGGTCATTTTCAATAGCTGTGTTAGTTTACCAGAGAGTATCTTTTTGGGGGTTGCTTTGATCCATTTTATGGGGTTGTCTGAAGATAGACCCCTAAAGCCTCTGGTTCATCATTTTCGCTATTAAATGGTAATGTTACGGGTAGATCCCATTTTCTCACAGACCCATAGACAGGTTCTTCTAGTAACCAATGGCTCGTATAATGATTAATTACTGTATATAATGATGATATAATGATCATATAATGATCATAATTACAATGATTATAAAATGATTATATAATGAATATACAATGATGATATAATGGGACGACATTGCGGGTTCGAATGGTTTGAAGCTGAATTCTTGAACCCGGGTCAATCCCAGGAAGTTGCATCCAGACCCGAAGAGAAATTCCCTATTTCTGAATCATATCTAGAAGCTGGTGTAGTTTGTTCACTAAGTTGGTGTAAAACTAATCTAACTAGAGTTTATGCTAGGGATACCTATGGTTAGTATATGCTAGTATATGTATCTATACGTTTATACATTCAACTCAAAAAAGCCCCGTGTAGCAACCCCGAGAAGTAGAAGTTTGTAAAAGCCTAGAAACACAGTACCATCTTTCTGGGGTTACAATATGCAGAAAATTCCCGTGACACACTGCAGAAAATTCCCACCTTGCCAACTTCCCGCAAGGAAGAAGCTGAACTCTCCCCGCAGTTCGTTCTATGTGACCTGGAGCAAGATATAATATAGATATAGATTTGGGATGTCACCACTTGAAAAAGTATCGGTTGGTGGTCAAAAATAGCGGATTGATATGGATTGAGAGTTTCCCCAAGTGATATTTCAATCCCAAGTGTTGTTTTTCGATGTTTTTTTGACTTTTTGAGATTCTCGAAAAAGGCTTTTCAAACAAAAGTGCCGTGCAACACAGCCCTTCGGTGCTTTTTTTTGCCTTGTTTCTGGGTTGAATCCGGCAGCGTTAGTCAAATGACGACTGAAGGAACTCTAGAAATAGATGTGTCTCAAAAATCAGAAATCATCTGGTTGGTGGTTTGGAACATTTGAATTATGTTTCCATATATCGGGAATTTCATCATCCCAACTGACGAACTCATATTTTTCAGAGGGGTTGAAACCACCAACCAGTCATGTATGATCATCACAATGTGTCTAATATGCACTGCTTCATGTCTAGAAAAAGAATGATCCCATTTTATGACCAGTTACCAGTTTGTCATCATTAGAGAATGGGGCGCTTTATTTTTTTTTTGTATAATCTCAACGATGTGATGATGTCTGGGATGCTTTATGGGATTCTCTAGCCGATCGTAGCAAGGTGATGGAGAAGTTTAAACCAGATCAAGCACAAAAGCCAGCCTCTTGGCACGACAGTTCCAACAAGTTTGTACTTGAGCCGTGAAGAAATTTTGGGAATTCACTATAGCAACTCTCGTATTTTTCATAATGCTCAACAACCATCATAATTACATGGGATTTTACCGGGATTCAAGGGGACACCAACTATTAAAGATAGCCCGGTTGATTGTTTATAATTATACTACCTGGTTGGGATCATGAACTAATCCATGTTAGAATACTTGGTGGCTCATCCCACGAATCGTAGGTTATTAGTCATAAAGGAGCGTTTGGTAGGAGCAATGTCCACTGAAATAACTAGGGTGAACGGGCCCCCACCTAAACGATTCCTGGGTAGTTCACCACCAAGTAGTTTAATCCATATATATACATATACTGTGAAACTTGGATGAGGCTTTGTCAAGCCCATTGCCAGGAAAACAAACGAAATGTTCCGGAATTTCCGCTACTCACTGCACGCAGAGGGGGGCTGACTGTGTATGCAACACCCTGGTCCCAGAAACGGGGCCGCCATTTTGGAAGCCTTTCCTTCTTCCGGCAATATTGCGGCCCCGTTTTTGGGTCCGGTTTTTGGCCCCATTTTTGGGACCACGAAAGAGCAAACAGGAGCTGCTCGACGGTCCTGACGGCCCGGATTTCGTCCATTTGCTGGCGCCAGCCTTCCTTCTGCAATGCAAGCCGCCATGGACACACACATCCGTATAATACTCTATATATAATCCATATCCCATAGGATCCATGTATGGTATACAACATTTGGAGTATATTGATGGTAAATGTTACCATATATAGCAGCGCCATGGATCCTATGGGTATATAATGGTTTATATAAATGGCTAACCTGGTTTGTCATCCATACATAACCCTGTTTAGTGGTTTCAAACATGAATTTTATTTTCCATTTCATATATGGGATGTCATCCTTCCCATTGACGAACTCATATTTTTCAAGATGGGTTTTTTAGCCACCAACCAGATATATATATATATGGTTGAATTTGCCAAAGTTATAGTTGATTTACCTATTATACATGGAGCATATGGGATATATAACCCCTTTTTTTTACCACCAAATCTGGCTGATCCGGTGATTTCACCTCGTTCGTTGGGCGTGACTGTTGAAGGTGTCTATGATTGGGCAACTTGGAACATCTAATTTAGAATAAGAATGCTCACTTGAATAATTTGGAATACTCACTTAGAACTTAGAATAATTTGGAATACTTAGAATTCTTGAAAAAAGAACCTAGAATAATTTGGAATACACACTTATACTTCACTTATACTATTAGAACTTAGAATAATTTGGAATACTTAGAATTCTTGAAAAAAGAACTTAGAATAATTTGGAATACTCACTTAGAACTTAGAATAATTTGGAATACTTAGAATTCTTGAAAAAAGAACCTAGAATAATTTGGAATACTCACTTATACTATTAGAACTTAGAATCATTTGGAATACTTAGAATTCTTGAAAAAAGAACTTGGAATAATTTGGAATACTCACTTAGATCATGAATTTAGAATATTTAAGCGAGCTGCAGTTCGTTTCTTTAAGGGTGCTTTATTTTCACATATTTTTTGGGCTATGAAAAAATCACCTGCCATAAATCGCAGCTGAGACCGTCTAGAGATTGTAAGCCCAAAATCCGACCAGGTGATACCCACGAAATACGACCGCTACTTGGAGGGTCGGCATTACATTCAATGGGAAGCTCTACAATGTGAGGCCCCCAAGATAGCTAAGCTGGTTCAGAACTCAAATTTCACCATGGTTTATGGTACTTATAACTATAGTCACTAGGCTTATAAACCAACTTATAACTGGGGGGGCTCACATTCTACTGTATCCTAAAATGAGGTACGTTAGTACTATTTTTCAGACCATAGAAATTATGGGGATATTCTCTGAAATAGGCCTGAAAAATAGGCCTTATGTATGTTAGCCTCCAATCAATCGGTTCCTGAAATGGCCATTGATACATGGCCCCACAAATTGCAGTCACCGCAGTGTCGTTTTTCGACTCCCCAGCCTGAAAAGTCGTTGAAAAATTTTCACATCCGAGGATCGTTCTACACATGAGGCCTATCTTCGACAAGTGGCCAGTGTATTGAAGGACGGAAAGAACACCGCGGACCTTGGAGCTTACATCCAATTTTGCCAGTTAATTCCACGAACTGGTCCACAGAAATAACCTACAACCCATCAACCCCTATAATTATTACCATCAATGTTTGTTGGGAATAAGGGTGATGGATATATATATATAGATATAAGAGGGGTTACATAGTTATATATGGATTAAAAACCTATGGATTTTATATATATATATATATCTGATTGGTGGTTTGGAACATTTTTTGTGTTTCCATATATTGGGAATAATACTCCCAACTACTCATATTTTCAGAGGGGTTATGACCTCGGTGATTTCAATGGACTAAGCCACCTAAACGATTCTTGGCTAGTTCACCACCAAGTACCCTTACTATTATCCTTTGGTAAACTATATAACCTAACTATGGAAAATCACCATTTTTAATGGAAAAACTCACTATAAATGGCCATTTTCAATAGCGGGTATCCATCATGATAAGATATACAAAGTCATATGAAACTATACCATTCATATCCATGTAGAAAATATATTCATGTGAAACTACGTAAAATATTCATTCCACCACCATAGTCATGTGTTTTTTTACATGTTAAAAGAAACTACCATTCATATTCTCATTTACCCCTTATTTTCCCTGATTTTCATGGGACAATTCCAAGAAGCCGTTGGGCCCCTTGTTTCATCGAAAAAACGCCATTGGAAATCATCGTTCCCTAACTTAGGTGGTGAAATCGGAGTACCATGTTCTACTTCACAATATTGTACCCTCTGGTAAACATACAAAAAGCTGTTGAACATGGCAATTTATAGTGAGTTTTCCCATTAAAAAATGGGATTTTCCATAGTTATGTTAGTTTACCAGAGGGTATGTTATTTTAGGTACCCCCATCTGGGTAAATTATAACGACCTCACTGAGAATCATGGTTAATAAGGGAAATCATCCCCAAATGGCCGAACAATTCAGGTTAGTGAAATATTATAATTTGCCCAGCCCCATGACTTGGGAAACCTCCAGTTATACGTAAGTTTTTTGAACCAACTCTGCTAAGTAATTAAGAATAGTAATTTCTCGTAGGTGAATCGGCCTCGGGTAAACCTCATACATGACTCATAAACTATTTCGACATATCAGTGGTTTATAAACTCAACAATCAAGCCTACTTAAGCCTTGATTTGCTGAGTCAATGGTTTATAAACTTAACCCACTACTTGGGGGAATCGACTAATTAAGGGAATATGTTTTATTTTTGGTGGTTCCTTAATCAAATCCAAATAACCATAAATGACCTAGTTGCGTTTACCAACTTACTCATCCATTAACAGCAGAAAAAAAATCCTGTGCTTCTGGTTGCTTCTGGTCAGGACGTACAGAGAAAACCAACCAGATTGGAGAATAAGGCGCACCTTTTTTTGATGTTCCTGCATAGACCTTCCGACGCGTTAAAGTACTATTTTTATCGGGTGCAAAATATCTAGGTAAATTATAACGACCTCACTGCGACCGAGCCCTGGAATCATGGTTAATAACGGAAATCATCCCCAAATGGCCGAACAATTCAGGTTAGTGAAATATTCTAATTTACCCAGAAAATATATATAGTACTGGGTGGTGAACTACCCAGGAATTTTAAGTGAGTTATAAGCAGAGTGATTTTTGTGAACATTGCCCCTACAAAACGCTCAGTGATAACCAGGGATGAACTTCCAAGTACCTAGTTTTCACGGGTACTTGGAGGGTCTAGGTAGTGGGATTCATGTGGTTTTTTATGGTTACCTTAAAACTGAGATCTAATTGAGGATAGAATATGGTTTTCGGGCTACGTAACCTAAATATGATACTTGGAGCCTGAGAATGGGTTGTACACCCTGAATGTTCGGCAATTTTAAGAGGGAGAATGATGTTTAAAATCATGAGGTTAGGAGTGTGTCCAAAGATGTCAAAGCATTGGGGGGCGCTCCCAGTGGATGTCTGGCCTCCGACCAATTGGTTTCAATCAAAATGGGTTCCCAAAAGTTTTAGTTGGTTTTCACAAGACTGGCTCAACTGTAAATACATCCACCAGAAATCCTATAATTCTTTGAATTATAAATTGATTTACCCTCTGGTAATTTAACATAGCTATTGAAAAATGACCATAGAAATCGTTGATATCCCTATGAAAAATGGTGATGTTCCATCGTTTTTTGTATGTTTACCAGAGGGTATTCATCCCTGGGGCTCCACCGTCGATTTTCCTCCACATTGAGGGTTTGTCTCGAAGTCGGACCGGCCAAAATCCGAAGGGGTGTTATCCAACTTGTCCCATGCCTTCCATTTCAAGTATCTAAACTGAAGGTACTGTACCATATAAAACATGATAATAAAACATTATAAAACATTATACATCATTATAAATCATTATAAAACATTATAAAACCATATTTTGGAGGTATATCCCCTTCCATAGCCCTTACATAGACCTGACAAAAATGGTAGGTACCTCATGGTACCTCCAATGAATCGGTTCCTGAAATTGTTTTTTTGACCAAGTTTTGTTGGTAAGCATTCCAGCAACTTGGAACCGGATAAACATTGAGCCACTGGTTGGTGGTTTCAACATTTTTTATATGTTCCATAATATATGGAATAATCCTTCCCATTGACTTTCATATTTTTCAATATGGTTAAAACTGCAGACACGCACAAATCAAGAAGTGTAACACTCCCACACATGTCCATTTTCAATGAATCCTGCGGTTGACGTAGCCGCTTTTTTACTTCAAGCATTGGCGAAAAAACATTGCGGCTGCGAGCTGCGATTGCCGAGTTGGAGGTGCCCGGAACTGGAAGTATCTGTTCTTATCAGTGTGACAACGAGGGGAACTACAACATAACGATCCAGGTTGGTGGCGTCTTTAGGTTATGAGCCCAAGCTCTTCCCTGTGATCAACTCCAATGACCTCGTTGTATGGTAGGAGAAGGGCCACTCAACAGGAACTCCAACAAGGTGAACGTGAAATGCAAGCAGCTCAAGAAAGGCTTGAACGTGAAAACCAAGAACTACCTCTGGAGGATCAAGGACAAGGGTTGGAAAGGGAGCAAAAAGATTTGGTAGCAGCTGAAACTTCAGTAGTAGCCTCAGAAGAGAAAGGTGAAAAGGAGTCAGAAACTGTAAAGCCAATTCACGATGTTTCCAAAAGCCCGTCAGCAGTTGAGCCGACCCCCGCAAGTGAAAAGGGAAAGGTAGGTTCAGCAGCTCCTTCAGTGGTGCTGATTTCTCCTCAATATCATCGCCAAGATGCGACTGGTGGTGCTCTTGACTCGTCAGGACAAGGGGTTGGGGCAGCCACACCACAAGTGACTCAGCCTCAAAGCAGTAGAGATGGGATGGAATCAGTTGCCAATAGACCGGATGTTGGTTTTGCTGCCACCCCACAAACTCCTCTGTTTACAAATGAGCAGCTGATGCAATGGAGAATATTAGAAGAACAAGCTCCTCTGTTGCTTCCTCGAAGACTCGACATGATGTATAACATGCCACTGCAACGTCCTCAATTCATGGAGTTTGAAGAAGCGAGGTTGATAGAAGAACGTAGGAGGCATGAAGAGCTTAGGCAACATGTTGAATCACTGATGGTGGAAAACAGAAGGTTGTCAAAGCGTGTGGAAGAGTTGGAAAGTAGACAGGTAGATGCCGCAGAAGAGTATCATACACCTGACCAAAAAGGAATTGAGCCCGTGTCTCGTAGAAAGGCCGCAGACCACCAAAAGGAGGCTGCAGACCACCAAAAGGATGCTGCAGACCACCAAAGGAAGGCCGCAGACCACCAAAAGGATGGTGCAGACCCCCAAAGTAAGGCTGTAGACCCCCAAAGAAAGGACGAAGATCTTCAGAGAAGGTTGGGAGCCTATGGAAGGGAAGTTGAAAGCCGTCAGCAAAGATTCGAGGACTGTCCAAAGGAGGCTGCAGACCCCCAGAAGATTGGAAGTTCTTCGATCCCAAAGACATCAGGAGGCTGTAGACCCCCAGAAGATCCGCCAAAGGAGGCTGGTAGACCCCCAAAGGGAAGCTCTACGGGCCAAGGTGAATTCACAGAGAAGTCGCTGGAGTTCATGGCGTTGATGATCGACTCCATGATGCAGCGAAAAATGACAGAAGGGAAAGAAGAGGCAGGCATGGTGAAAGGGATGGAGATCGTGAGGACTGGAATTCCTGATCTACCTGTGTTGCCGTCTTGGAACCCAACAACAGGACCATTGCAGCTGGGAGACTGGCTTTTGATGGTTGGTCCACTGGTGGCTGATATGTCAGCATCTTCAGAAGAATGGTGGAAGTTGACAATCAAAGAAGCTGAGGCGTGGTACAAGGAGCACATGCAGCTCGCCCCCTTGGAAAAGATTCAACACGGCCATGCTACACCGTCTTGTTTGCAGGACACCAAGTGGCAAAGGCTGGAACGACGAGTTTCAGTGATGGTGCTTCAAAGCGTTCCAGAACAAGTCAAGGAAGAATTGGTTGCATCTCGCCGCCTTGAAGTGTTCGGCATCATCACCTACCTTCATCTTCTTTACAGTCCAGGGGGAGTGACAGAAAAGCAACTCCTTTTGAAGACTCTTGAAGATCCTGCAGAAGTCTCAGTTTTGTCAGAAGCTCCTGCCGCTCTACGACGTTGGTTGCGGTGGAAAAGAAGAACTTTGGAAATTGGGGCAACACCGCCCGATCCTACGTTGCTCCTCAAGGGCTTGAATAGGTTGGTGCGAAAGGTGGTGGAACCAAATCGAGAACTACAATTTCGTGTGTCACTGGTACGTTCCAGTTTGGGGGTCGACACAACCCCTAGCGATCTCAACATCACCCAGTTCGCCAACCACCTCTTGGCGGAGTTGGAGCAAGCTTCATTAAGTGAGAAAAGGTCCTCGAGCCCTACCAAAGATCAACCGAAGTTGAAAAAGATTGAAGACAGTCAAGGTGGAAGAGAAGGTCGAGGATATGAAAGAGAAGAGGGTCAGCAGAAGGAAAGACAAAGGTGCAAGTTTTTCTTCACTGATGCTGGTTGCAGAAAAGGAAAGGAATGTCGCTTTTTGCACGACATCACCAAGGAGGAGATGGCAGAGAAAAGGCGATGTTGGACATGCGGAGCTGTCGACCATCTGTCGCCAAGTTGCCCCCGGAAGACTGGAAGCGAAAGTCCAAAGAAGGGAAAGGCGCTGAAGGCAGAAGGTGGAAAGACAGGTGCACAGAAAGACGGAAGTGGTTCACCGACGTCATCAACAACAAGTATGAAAGATTTGCTGGAAGAGGCCAGCAAGTTGCTCAAGTCATATCAGGAGCCGCCGACTCCATCCTCTACGACGTCTTCAGCGAAAGAAGAATCAGAAGGAGGATCAAAATAAGAAATTTTGGAAAGACTCCATCAGCAGATCAAGTCCATGAAGACCTTCAAGCTGTTGCAGATTGGACGTGGAACACATCAAGGACTGATTGACAGTGGTGCGACACACCCTCTTCGACCTTTGAGACGATTTGAAGATGCAACTGCGTATCCAGTTGTCCAGGTCACTTTGGCCAATGGCACCACTGAGAAGTTGAAGATTTCTCCAGGAGGATCCATGGTTTCAGAAGTGAAAGATATCGAGCCAATCATTCCCATGGGCCTTCTCACAAGCCGATTGAAGTGTCAGGTCCAGTGGTCTGACGAGGGCATTAGTATCAAGCATCCACGTCGAGGTCTTTTACCAGTTTGCAAAGATGGGGGATGTCCACAAGTCCCTCGAGCGTTGGCCATGGAGTTGATTGAGGAGTTAGAAGAAAAGAAAGAAGGTTTGAAGCTGAAGGGTGCCCAACTTCAAAAGGAGTTCGCATGGATGTGCGACCTTGTGGACACTCATCCAGTGTTCAGCCAACTTCCAAAAGACATCAAAGAGGAGCTCAAGGTGCACCCTGGAGACTGGGCAAAGCTGCCTGGAAATCAAAGAATGAGAAAGAAGTGGAAAAGAGATGGCTTTGTGGTTCATCTTTTTGCAGGGCCATCGGAAGGGTTCACTCTTGCCAGAGCTTTTCAACAACAAGGCTCTGACCCAGAAGAGATCATCGAGATCGACATCTTGAGAGGCAAAGACCATGACGTCCTCTCCAACGACGGCGTCTTTGGAGCTCTTCTCACTGCGTGTTTTCAAGGAAAAATGAAGGGTTTGGTTGGAGGTCCAAACTGCAGAACAAGGTCAATACTTCGACATTTTCCAATTCCTGGCAATCCAGAAGCTCCGCGACCAATAAGAAGATGGGGAGGAGAAGAGTTTGGCATTTTTGATGCCACAGAAGAAGAAAGGAAAAAACTTTTTGAAGATGACCTCCTTTTTTGGAGGATGGTGCTCCTCTTTGTCGTTTCGGAGTACGTCAGGGTGGCAATGGAAAAAGAAGGGAAAACGTGGTTTGCCTTAGAACAACCGGCTTCTCCACGTCAATACAATGAAGATGTGGTCTCCATTTGGGACACTCCTCAATGGAAGGTCATTGCAAAAGAGTTTGACCTGCACGAGCTCACCTACAACCAAAAAGACCTTGGAGGAAAAGCATCAAAAAGAACGACTTTTTCAACCAACATGGACTTGGAGCTGGCCGGTAACTACATGAAGTGCCAGTCCCAGGGGGAGGTTGGAAATTCCAAAGAACTTTCAAGGTGGTCTCCAGGGACGATGTCTATGGTGGCAAAAGGCCTGGTTTCAGCTTTGGGGAGAACGCCAAAGATCAAAGCTTTGAGTTGGCAGGAACATGTCCAGTTTGGCCATGTTCCCTATCGGCGTGATTGCGCTGTGTGCCAGCAAACACTTCAACAATGTCTTCCCCATCGGCGAGTCAAATGGCCCACTCCTGGCGTTTTGTCCTTGGATACAGCTGGCCCCTTGAAGAAAGGAAAAGATGTGGACTCCTCTACTTCCAAGTACTTCCTTTGCGGTGCTTTGGTGTGGGCTGTTCCAGCTGGAACAGAAAAGATGAAGCAGCCCGATGAAGTTGAGGATGAAGAAGCTCCGATGATCGAAGTAGAAGGAAGAGCAGATCCAGAAGAAGCAGAAGAGGCAAGAGGTGAAGAGAAACCAAAGAAAGGAAGGCCAAGAAAAGAGGGGGAGGGAGATGAGTTCCCTGATGCCCCGGCTGATTTTGAAGAACAACAAAGGAAAGAAGTTGAAGAGGCAAAACAGGAACTTGAGTTCCGAACCTTCAGGCTGGCTTTTCCTTTACCATCAAAGAGCGCAACGGTGGTTACCAACGCCGCCATGGATATGATCCTGCAGCTTCGAACTGAAGGATATCACATTGGCCGCATCCACTCAGACCGTGGACATGAATTTGCCAAGACCTTTTTGCCTTGGGCACGGAATCGGGGTATTCATGTCACCAAAACCCCGGGTGACGATCCAAGAGTCAATGGAAGAGCTGAGGTTGCCATCAAGAACACCAAGACGCAGATCAGAAAAGTTTTGAAGGCAGCTGAAGTTGGACCAGAGTACTGGCCCTTGGCATTGAGGTATGCCAACGCCGTCAACAGAAGCATCAGAAGAGATGAAACTCCGAACTGGCCGCCATTTTTGTCAGATGTGGTTGTCAGAAAGAGGAGGTGGAATCGCGATGACTTTCGCCCTACAATGGAGGTGGCCAAGTATGTGGCACCATCAAAAGAAGATCATGGACATTGGATCACCGGGGAAAATGGTCAAGTCCGCCTGACCCGATGCGTCCTTCGAAAAGTTGAAGCAGTTCCCACAGAAGAACAGTGTGTAGCGATTGAAAGGCAGGTTGAAGATGCCCAAACTTTGAGAAGAAGGCTTCGCAACAAGGCTGCGGTGAGAAGGCTGGAAGGCGAAGTTGAAGAAAGTGAAGAAAAGAAAAGAAAAGAGAGGATCTGGAAGGTCATAGAAGAAGAATCAAAGTTCATGGTGGGAGATGATGAGGAGACCATCATGGAAGAAATTAAGTTGATTTGCGATCTGAGGAAGGTCGCCATAGAGGAGGAAGTTCCAGAAGAAGAAGTCTTGCAGACAAAGATCGTTTCTCAAAGAGAAGTTTCAAAAGAATGAGAAAAGTGGAAGATGCCTGCGGAAGATGAGATTCAGGCACTTTTGAACGAAAAAGAAGCGATGAGAAGCATCAATAAAGAGCAGCTTGAGGAGATGATTCGAGCTGCAGAAGAAAGAGGAGTGAAGGTTGAGTTTTTGCCTTCAAAGCTGGTTTTTACGAAAAAGCCAGGAAAGAATGGAGGAAAAAGAAAGATGAGGTGGGTGATTTGTGGGAACTATGAATCCCGAAGTGATCAGGAAAGCAACTTTTCCAGCGGTGCTGACAGCACTGCCTTCCGCGTCATGCTGGTGATGTGTGCCCGGAATCAATGGCAAGCCGGGACGTTGGATGTCAAAACAGCTTTCCTGAACGCCTTCATTGATCAGGAGTCGTCATCAAACCTGATCATTGTCAAGCCACCATCCCTCTTGGTTGAAAAGGGATGTTTGCCCATCGACATCTTCTACCTCCCTGAGCGTGCAGTTTATGGTTTGAGAAGATCCCCAAAACTGTGGGGTGAATGCAGAGATGATGTTTTGCGAGTTTTGGAAGTGAAGATTCCAAAAGGAGAAGGTGAAGAAAAGCTGAGGTTGAGTCCGATGGAAGCTGAACCAAATCTTTGGATGATTCTCAAGCGGTGCGATTTGTCTGAAGATGAGGAGCCCCAGCTGAAAGGCCTTCTCATGACCTATGTGGATGATATGATGATTGCAGGTGACGAGAGCGTGGTCACTTCAGTCATGAAAGAACTTCAATCAAAGTGGACGACTTCCACACCAGACCGAGTCAGTTCAGTGCCAGTTCGGTTTTTGGGCACTGAAATCACCAAACATGAACATGATGGCCGTGATGTTTGGCTGCTGTCGCAAGAGTCCTACGTGCGGGACTTAGTAGCACAAGGTGGTGAGGAAGTGAAAAAGCGAAAAATCCCCATCACACGCGATCAAAGTTCCCAGCTTGAGGAGCCTGAAGAAGGAGTGACTCCAGAGAAGGTGAAAAGAGCTCAGAAAGAGGTAGGTGAACTGCTTTGGTTAGTGACCAGAACGAGACCGGAGCTGATGTTCGCAGTCTCAAAAATGGGCTCCGCTACCACAAAGTCACCAGACTTGGTCCACGAGATCTACAAGCAGGTCTTGGGCTATTTGCTGGTCCACCCAATGGATGGTTTGGTCTTCGATGTGAAAGCAGAAGACCCTTGGCTTTTGGAGGCGTTTGCAGATTCTTCATTTTCGCCACAAGGTGAGGAATCCCACGGAGCATTCGTCATCAAGCTCTGTGGATGTCCCATTTTTTGGCGATCAGGACGTCAATCCCTGATCAGTTTGTCAACAGCCGAAAGCGAGATGATGGAATCAATGGAAAGTTTGGTAGCTGGCGAGTCAGTCGCCGTCATAGCAGAAGAACTTCAAGGTGATCTTTTGAAGATGGCTTGGAGTGACAACCAAGCCGCCACTGTCATTCTCACAGCAGATGGTGGGAATTGGAGAACCCGCCACCTGAAGATGAGGGCGCTGGCAGCACGTCAATTGATTGCCAGCGGCGAATGGACACTTCGCCACAAAAAAAAGGCGAACACATGGAAGCTGACCTGGGCACAAAAGCACTCACAAGTGCCAGGTTTGAAATGTTGAAAAAGGAGCTTGGAATGGCCGCCAACACCGGCGCTGAGGCCCACCAAGAAGGGGGTGGCGAGCCCGCGCCTGATGCCGGAGCGCCAACCGCTGGAGGAGAGCGGGGGGCAATGCCCGCATCAAATGGCCATCCAAGCCCAAAGATCGAAGCAGCGAAAGCAGTTTTGAAAGTGGTGCTGCTTTTGGCCGCTGTTCAAGGTGCACAATCAGAAGGTGAAGAAAACAAAGGAGGAAAAGAAGAAGAAAGCTTTAAAGAATTTGAAGTTTTCATGGTGGTTTTCAGCTTGCTGGTGGTCGTGATGACCATGGCCTTTCAATGGATGTGGAAGGTTGGAGTAAGTCGTGTTTTTCCCAGTCTGCCAACGCAGGAGGGAGAGGATGGCCGAAGTCACCCTGCTGAAGTTGATGCTGCGCCACAAGCTGAAGAACCAGAAGTCCCCGAAGAATTGAGCTCTGCTACCACATCAGAAAGTAGCAGCAGTTCACAGGAAGAAGATCCACTAGGAGTTCAACGTGCCATTCAGGATATCAATCGAGAAGAAGCTGAGCTCTGGAATCGAATCAGGGCTGACCCAGCATGTTTTGAGAATGAGTATAACGAGTTCGAGAACGAGCAGCTCTCAACTCGAGTTTTCAGAACGCGCTATGGAGTAGTTTATCATGGATTTCTGGAGTGCGGCTATCTCAGAGCTCCACAAACTGGAAGGGCGTTTGAATTTCACTGGTGTTATCTTTGCAGGTACGTGGCGATGAAAACGAGCGGACCACCACCACCAGGAGTAGTTTTTTATTTGAATGGTGTTGGCGCTGCAGTGCACACAAGCGTGAGATGTCCTTTTTTGCGAGACTCAAAGGAATTTCCAATGTGTGCTCAGTGCCAGCCAGTCACCAGGACGTCTAGCTCAGCTGAGCGCTAGGTGTTGAATGATCGTCCGCAGTGTGACGTGACTTCACAAACTGAGTGACTGTAGCACCCAAATTTCAATTAGCGGTTTGAGTCATGGATGTTGTAGAACCTGACGGTTTCTACAAAGGGGGAGTGCAGACACGCACAAATCAAGAAGTGTAACACTCCCACACATGTCCATTTTCAATGAATCCTGCGGTTGACGTAGCCGCTTTTTTACTTCAAGCATTGGCGAAAAACCATTGCGGCTGCGAGCTGCGATTGCCGAGTTGGAGGTGCCCGGAACTGGAAGTATCTGTTTCTTATCAGTGTGACAACGAGGGGAACTACAACATAACGATCCAGGTTGGTGGCTTCTTTAAAAACCACCAACCAGTTTAATATAATGGGTTAGTTATAGCTTTAACAATCTGATGTTTCATACGTATGGATCAAAATCCGCCCCAAACCAGGCCAGTTTTGGTTTGCATCGCTTTTCTTGTCCATATGTGGTATAGGAACCCCTATGAAGATGGAAAAGTGGGAAACCTGGAAATATCTACTCAATTACTGAATATTATCATTTACCCTCTGGTAATTTAACATAACTGGAAAATCACCATTTTTCATGGGAAAAATCACTATTTCTATGGTGATTCTCCATAGCTACGTTAAATAACCAGAGGGTATATGATAATATCATTTTTCACCTGAAACACTGTTCTATCCTTCTTTGGGATGGCTACAGACATTTGTTTGACCCATATGTTTTTTGAATATTTTTTACCTTTGGAGAACACATTGAAACGCACAGAAAGTACTTGGTGGTGAACTATACTCAATTTTTTGTGGGTTGGTTCACCCTAGCTACAAGTGAACTAACCCTACTTATCCCATTGAATTCACCAGGGTTATACCGCACTTACGATTCGTGGGATAAGCACCAAGTAGAGTTAAGCATATGGCTCCAGACTTATCTCGTAAGCTGCGACTTGTCGCTGCGTTCACAGGTGGAGCGTCGGCGCTTCTACTCCTTTGGAGAATGAACGCATTTGATCCATGTGCACCTCGGTCACAGGGTTGAAGCCCTCAAAAATCCATGGGATACATAGGTTGAAAATGGCGGGCAAGAAAGGCTAATCTCGACCGATGTTTTCAACCATTCAGTAATGAACCTTGCCTGGTAAGGGATTTCGACATGCTTACAGGATTTCAATTTTCCAACTTCTAGCAGTATTGTTTCGAGAGGTTGACATGAAGTTAGCTGACATGAAGTCATGAACATGAGCCGTTTACATCAGGAACATTATGTTCAATCATGTTTCCAACGCTCGGATGTTTCCAAGGTTGGAACAAAGCATACGTATGCGTTTTCCATCCCAGTTTGGCATTGGTATGGTTGGTTCAATCCATAATATGCCGCCTGTCAGTCATGTCAGTCACGGTTGATTTTGGAAATGGTCATGAACATATTTGTGGGGATCTTTGTTGCTTGGTTTCACCCAAATAAAAGATTCAGAACAAGTATAGATTAATATCTACCATGCATAATTATTGGCTCGTATCTTATGGGTGTTATGAACTGTTTAGATGGTGTTAACTGTTACAAGGGTTGAGATCACTGGTAATATATATGCAATCAAGATGATAATCTTCCAACTTAAGGCCCATCACTGGCCCATCAACATGGGAAAACACATGTCTGTCAAACGCGCACTAACGCATTGACAGCAACATGTCTGTAAATATGACTCCTTTTTTGAAAAGCACGTGTGCGAACTCTTGTGTAAATACTTGGCGGTTCATCCCAGTTAGTAAGTGAGTTTTAACCCGAGTTATAAGTGAACTAACACAACTTAGCCCAGTCATAACCAGGTTATATATAACCTACGTACTGGGATGCACTTCCAAGTCGCGTCAATTATTTCATAAATGCCGTCAACTGATTTACAAGCAGTTTCTGGCTAGGGATAGGGTCCCGACAGGCACAGAGGCCGTAGCAGTAGCACGCCCAAATTCATCTCTGCTTCGTTGTTGAGATTATAATGTACCCATCATAGATCTGGGCAAATTATAATGATTCACTGAGACTTGCAGCCCTTTTGGGATGATTCCGCACAATCTAACCATGATTCCGTTCAGGAGAACAGTGAGGTCGTTATCATTTGCCCATCATAGATGAATCAACCCAACCGTTCTCTTCGTTATTTCCAGAAACAGCGATGAATCGCTTAGTGGGGTACTGAATCGCACCTTTTTGTCGGATGCGCGTCCGTACCCTTGGATCTCCATCAGTCCTTATTCCCGGCCCGTGTCCCACTGAACTGTTTTTCAGCAGTTTCTGAGGGGCACCCCCAACGATCTACTTTCAAATATCCCAGATCATCAGATTGTTGCCTATACATCCGCCATATCCCTGCAACATATCCCAACTATAGAGCAAAAGCCGATTTTGCATCGCCAATTAAAAAAACATGTGGTATTTTCTGTGGATACCCATGACTCATGACGGCCCTATGGCCGAACTCCAAGGTGGCCCTTGCCCTCCGCGTCAGTTGACAGCTAGTCGTTAATCGTTCCGCTCCAGCACGGCCTTGATGTCAATGTTGGGTGATGGTTATCTAATGCTTAGGATGGAATTAGCATTGAAAAAAGCCCTATATGGGGATGGATCAAAACATGCTATTACCATATAACGATCCATTCACCATCTATTTTACGGTACCTAGAGTGGCAGGGTCTTGACAAAAATCGCCATATAACTATATATATATAACTCCTATATCATGGCTTGATGCTGATAGTGAATAGTTAGCCGAGTCCGAATGGGAAAACTGGTAAAGAGAGATGTGGAAAACCTATGGGGGCTTCACCCCTTCCGAAAAAAATCGACATTCATGGTGGCTGTTCCACATCTATATTGGTTTATATTAGTTTACAGTAACGTAATGGTTATTTGTGATTCTTTGACAAAGGCGTAAACTTAAGTTGTTTTGTGACTTACGTCTCAGTTTTCTTGCACATATAGTTGAAACTATTTTTGGAACATGCTGAGCCATATCACAAAGCGTCAAATGTTTTCAGTGGACATTGCTCCTACCAAACGCCCATTTATGACTATAGGCTTATAACCTACGATACGTGGGATGAGTCACCAAGTATTCTAACATGGTTTAGTTCATAATCCCAACCAGGTAGTATAATTCTTAATAAACAATCAACCGGGCTATCTGTAACTGGTTGGTTTTAACCATATTGAAAAATATGAAAGTCAATGGGAAGGATTATCCCATATATGAAATGGAAAATAAAATTCATTTTTGAAACCACCAACCATATATATATATATATATAATCCATATATAAATGGGCATGATTAGTCAATGGACAAAAAAACCCACCAGACACTGGCGCTGCAGCTGCAACGAGCCTGGAACGCCCTGACGCCACTGCCACTGAGCCCAGAGCAGCCGTGGACAGCCGTGATTCTGTCTGTGAAAAGCTTGGAAAATGTCGGAAAAACTATGGTTTTGGCTAGCTCAATTAAAGTCCCAGTAAAGCCCCATTAAAGTCACCATGGAGCATTTGGGCATTACAATCACCTTGTTATTCTGGTTGGTGGTTTCAAACATGTTTTTTTCCATTTCATATATGGGACAATCCTTCCCATTGACTTTCATATTTTTCAAGATTGTTTTTTAACCACCAACCAGACGATGTGGGGCCACCAAACATTATGTTTGTTGATTTATAATTCCATCTAGCTGTACTTACAACCATAAACCCTAGTGATTGTAGTTATAAACTAACTTAGCTATCTTGGGGGCCCCACATTGTACCTCAATTAAGGCGGTGGGAATAAATATGAAATATGGATACGTGGTACAAATATGGATATATTAATATATATATATATACGATATATAATATATATATATACGATATATATATATATATGTACGATATATATATATATATATGTACGATATATATATATATATACGATATATATATATATACGATATATATATATACGATATATATATATATATACAGATATTATGATGACTAAACCATTGGTTCTAGGGCTATTCTAAAATGTGGAAATAGAGGTAGCACTGGGAATATGGTGAGAATCTCCTGCCAGGGATTTCTGACCAGGGTTTTTTAATGACAACGCCTCCTGCAGTTCACCCCCAACCTTGGATAGGTAGTTCAATCCTTTAGTTTCTTGCGAGTCGGTGGGTGGGCCCGCAAAATCCTGCACCACCAAGTTGGGATGTTTGAAGCCCTATAAAAAATGGGATGCTTACCACCTATTTATGGAACATAACCAGGCAACCAGCAAAAGATTACTTTTTTTGTAGACTACCAAAGATTCACCATGAATATCTAGCGGAAACATGGCCATACACCATAAACCGATCTTTCTTGGTGTCACCAACTTAGCTTGTGCCTGGCAGACAAGTTACAGGGATGATTGATTGGTTAGGTATGAAAATGACTCAGCATGACCATATTCAGAAACCACGAAATAACTTGTATGTTTCTGTGTTTTGTACAGTATGTGCTAAATCATAGTTGTTATAGTTTATAATCATTTTATATATCCACTATGGTGTTATGTGAAACATCCCCTATTCATTGTATACATCATAGTGGTTAAGCTGGTCGGATATCCCAAAAACACATTTAGGGATTCAGATCGCCAGGGAACCACCTGCATGGGACCATGAGGCCTAAACAAAAATAGTTCGTTTCATGATTCTAGTATAGTATAGTATAGCATAGTATAGTATAGCATAGTATAGTATAGTATAGGATAGCATAGTATAGTATAGGATAGTATAGTATAGTATAGTATATTTTAGTATAGTATAGTATAGTATGGTATAGTATAGTATAGTATAGCATACTAGAAAGTATTCTAGTATAGTATTCTAGTATAGTATTCTAGTATAGTATTTTTGTATAGTATTCTAGTATAGTATAGTATAGTATACTAATGAATGTCCATTCTAGTATAGTATAGTATAGTATAGTCGTTTTATGATTCGTTTTATGATGGAGGTACTGTGCAATATACCCTCGAATAAACTAGCAAAGCTATTGAACATGGACCATCTGTAGATGCTGAGATGTTGCAGGGGGTCAGGCCAAATGAACAACAGGGCTGCGAGACACTCCTGTTGGTTGATGATTGGTTCGGGGATTTGACTAACTAATATATTGATACACATATAATTATATATAGGCATAGGGTATAATCAATTCCATCAGAAAAGTTCCGTTCTCACCCAACCAGTATAAAGGGACGACACCGAGTTTGAACACTGCTCAAATATTGGTTGGATATTTCTTTACACACGCTTTGCATAGACTATGAGTATGGTAAGTACCTCCAATGCAGGTCCATGAATTCAATGGCTGGCATTTTGATGCGCTGCACATGTATATATATATATATATATATATATATGCGTGTGTGTGTGTGTGTGTCAGAGGCAAAAAGCAACATGTTATCCTATATCCTGATTCTTTTTCGGCTTGTACCCCAGAATTCACGACATAATCGCCAATTGTCACGACGTGACTTGCCGATTCATCGGTTGTGCCGCTTCGAAATCCTGCAGCACCAAAAGGATGGTTGAAAGCCTATATTTAATGGAATGTTTACCAGCTATTTCAACTGCAGGATTTCGCAACCATCCATAGTAGCATCAAGTCTCTGTGTGTGTTTGCAAGATTTTGCAAGTGCAAGAGAAGATCATCATGCAGCCTATCCTACGCAAATGAACATGAACGTTATTGCCCCACCCCACCCCACCCATGTGGCATGATAACAAAAATGACGTGTCGCCGGGGTGTGAGAAAACGTCCAAAAACATGGCCCTGCAGGCTGTACCATGCTGCGTCCTTGGCCAGGGGCTGGAACCAGTCTTCTTTATGAATGCAGCAAGTTCACGGCTGGAGCACCGATCATCGCCCGACGGACAGCTAGATTCAGAACAGCAGAAATGCGGGATTTCATGAGGGCTTAAGCTACACAAATGGTGGATTTCATCAGCGTTTAACCTACAAAAATGGCATTTTTTAAATGTTGATTTACCATGTTCAACCTACAATGCTGGATTTCCTGGGGATCCTGCCAAGTCAGAAAACTCATCACAGACAAAGCCTCCTGCTTTGGGACTGCTGTTTTCATCCACCTTGGAAGGGTAATTTACCCTCTGGTAAACTAACGTAACTCTGGAAAATCACCATTTTTAATGGGTAAATCCACTATAAATGGCAATTTTCAATAGCTATGTTAGTTTACCAGAGAGTAATCATGTTTATTCCTTTAGTTTTTTGCCGTGGGAAAGTAACCATAACCAGCTATTTATTCTTGTGTGGACTATCAAAAATTGACAATGTTTTATGGAACGTTACTGTAAATTAATCACGTCCAACTGTACTGCAAAGCTTTCCATTCTCAGTTTCGATGTCGAGGCAAAATTCGAGAAAGTTCCAGTGGAATGGACATGTGAACAGCGCATTGTCACGTTTCAAGCAACTTTGAAACTGAGTTTCATCTTAAAGGATGGAACCAGTTCCAGCGAAGTCATTTCGCGCTCCACCATAGGCACTGCCACCGAGGAGCTGCCAGGTTTTTTTCTCCGATCTGTACAGTTGCGCGTCAACCGCCACGGTTGGACACAACTTGCCGGGACAGATTTGGAACGATCTCTGGGTCGACCTTAGTTAGATAAAAACTATATAGTACTTGAATCTGAATTGCGATTTTAATGGTAAAAATCGTCCATTAGATACTTTCGACTACTTTAGTACTTTAATCTGAATTGCGATTTCAATGGTAAAATTCGTCTATTCACCAGCTCCAAATTGGATTTTCGGCAGGTATCTACGATTCACCATGATCTATGGAACTGGTAATATCAAATGTCATAAGCCAAATAACTTTGATGGTTTTCGAGATATGATGGTCACTTAGATTTGCTGAGTTCGTGTTTAGTTTATTTTCCGATTGGTTAATGCATCAAAAATTAGTATGTTGATTTATTTTCCAGGATTATTGTTTTTTTGAATACATCCTATGTATACTTAGTCATCATGGAGTAGATTGAATATGGAAATTGTTTTAAAAACAAACTCACTAAAATTAAGAATATGATTAATATGATTGAATAACACATTCTATCTACTTCAGAATGATATATAATGTTGCTTGCTGATTGGTAGAGGGTCCTAACCTCCCCAGCGAAAGAAAAAACGGGGGATATGGTCCTTTTTCTCGAAGATTTTGTTGGACGAAGGTTGGGAACCAAGGGTCGTTGTCCTTTAAAAACATCCTGGGGATTTGAGGAAAAGGTTGGGAATTTCAATTCATTTGAATCTACCTTTGGTGTGTTATTCTCTCATTTCTCTCCTTCGTTCTTTCTTTGTCTCCTGTTTCCTTTTTCTTTCTTGAGTTCTTGATTTATTTCATCCTGTTTGTCTTCCTTTGTTCCTTCGTTTTTTGCTCTTCTTTTCTTTATTCCTGTCCTTTGTTATTTCTTTCTTTCTGATTTTCTGTTTGCATGATGATTTTGATGTTGGCTAAAGTAATGACATTAATTCTTTGGTGAGTCTTGGCATTCTGAGGATTCAAAATGGATGCGGCTAACTAAGATACAACAGCTATAGTAAAGGAATGTAAAGGACAGATGGACTAAAGGACTCGGGGATCATTTTACTCAAGAAGGGCCGGTTTACAAAAAAGCACCACCCAAACCTATGAGAAGCTGAGTGGCTCATGGACCCCTTAAAGATTGGTGATTCTTGGCACTCGAAGGGTTCAAGATCAGGCGTACAGTACGATACAGCAGCTTTAAGGTGTATAGCTACAATGTGAGGCCCCCAAGATAGCTAAGTTGGTGAACATAGCTCCAATAACTATGGCTTATGGTACTTACAACTATAGTTACTGGGGCTTATAAATTCTTTTCATCCTGAAAAACATTGGGATTGGGAAAATTTAGAACATGTCTACAATAGAGGCCACCCCCCTCAAACTCAGGATCGTCAATTATTTGCAACAACAAATCCACCAAATCCACCAGCAAGGGCCCCTCTACTCATCAGCGTACAATGATATACGGGTGGTTGATGCCCATTTTCACACAAACTCATGATATCTATATATATATATACACAGCGTAAAGGACGTGTTTTTTGTTCAAATGCGTATTGGGGGGGGTGTTTGATTGTGAGTGGTTGTTCAAATGATTTCAAATGCTATTTTCCAGCCCCGGGTTCAGACATCTTCCAACAGCCTCCGAAAGAGTAACTTCAGCCCAAGATGGAGCAGATTGGGAGTCATGATTTCGGGAAAACGATCGACC
The DNA here is from genome assembly GCA_947184155.2 of Cladocopium goreaui. Taxonomy (NCBI): domain Eukaryota; class Dinophyceae; order Suessiales; family Symbiodiniaceae; genus Cladocopium; species Cladocopium goreaui. Next base: position 142,195 of record CAMXCT020000006.1, read on the forward strand.
TGTAGAGGGATGCCGGACATGGCCATATTTGACCAAAAAGAACGTAAAATGGCCAAACTCCGGATAGAACATGTAGTCTGTATGGTTTTCCAGGTGTATATACAGTATATATATATATATAGATTATGCAAATAAGTGGTGATATCCGGATTTTCATGGTTAACCAATGATTCTTCACCAATTCAAAAAACTGTCCATTCGTAATCTTGGTCCTCCCACTACCGGCAAACACATCACCTTTCAGCTTCCAAAAAACGAGACACCGCCTCTACGTCCACGAGTCGACAGTACGGTGCCACGCCCCACTCGTTTTACCGAAGGGGGCGAGGCAGTGATTGGACAAGTTGGACACTGGGTGTGTTGGCCATTGGCAAAGGAGAGTGGCAAAATGAACAGTGGTTGCGTTCGACACACTGCTGGTTGATGATGAATTAGTTCGGGGTTCTACTGCCCTATATATATATATACATATATATATATATATATACATATATATATAGGTAATTATTGGGGACGAGCATAATCCATATGAGGGAATCCCTATCAACCAAGAAGTAGAATGGAATTTTACATATCAGGTTTTTGAACACTGCTCAAGTAGGTCGAAAAGCGTGGAAGACATGGGATCCAAGATCGGTACCATTTCATTGATGAAAAATTCCTAGTACTGATAGCATGTGATAGCTAAATCACTATTTACGCTTGGTAAATCCCATGAATAGTGGCCATTAACTATAGCAATGTGTGTCCAGCAGCTTCTTTGCCATTCTGATGGAGACATATGTGTTATAATTATATTATATAATATTATAATATTATATATGTTCTTTGGCAACCATGCCTTCCAAGCTATCCAAGCAATGAATGTAAAGTGCTCCTTGGTTGCGGAATTGCCATCTCAAGCAACTCCGAAGCACCTTGATTCGGGGTTGTCTGTTATATATACATATATAGATATATATATATATATGTATATGAGTACCTCAAGATTTGATTTCATGGTTCATCTTCATTTTAACCCTCTTAAAATTACAAATTTAGGAGTATATCACTATATCACTATATCCCATGTTCATACAGGATGGGGTCCCCAAGTTGTAAGTTGGTTTATAAACCGCATTAACATTCAAGGCAGAGCGGCTCAGGGCTGAATATGATACCTTTATGATACCCGAGAATACCCGAGAATCATCCAAGTTGTCACAAAATCGCGGGGTGATCTGAGATCTGCGCCTATGACCGACGAAATCCCAGAGCGCCGAAAGGGGGTATTGGAATTTAATTTGTAGCCCATTATATGCTCCATGTAAATTACATTTACCTTACATTTGAGCCATTTATGGGGTACTCTCCGGTTATTTTTCACATAGCTACGGTAAATAGATTGCCCATGAAAATAGATGATCAATGATAAAGATGATGACGTACTGTTCTTAAAACTGGTGATTGTCCAGTTCGCTAGGTTTAATATGCAGAGGGGACATTTATTTGAGTTCCCCCAATTCGAGCTTGTTTTCCCATTAAAGACATCATATATAGAAGATTTTCGATCTAGCCACATTTGATTACCGGGTTGGGTGAATCCATGAATATCCCTATTCTATTCTCATCCCTTTTTTTCACCATGTAAAATCATGATCTAAACTATCATTAACCATCCATTTGATGGATCAATTCTCCATTCCCAGAGGCTAAAAAACGTTGGTAAATGCATGGAGCGATGTTGGGCTATGTTTCAAGCACAGTCTTCCGACGGCCTGTCGGTCTTGACTTCTGCCTGACGGTGGCAATTGCGATATGTTTTTTTTTGTGGTGAAAACAGGTATCCAAATCCTTGGATAACTAGAGACGGACTAAGCCATCCGTGCGAATAGTTACCATTTGACAGTAACAGGATGTTTTGACAGGCAAGGTAGTTACATGATGTTACATGGCCACATTGCTAGTATGGTTTGACATGTTTTGACCCATTTTCATATTCATAATTAGGTTAGCAATGTATAGGTTTGTTTTGGATGGGAACCAACTTGAACCAACACATCCCAAAGGAGGGCACCTATGAGCCTCCACGGAAAACCCCATAGGGCTGTATCTAAATTCATCGCGGAGGCTTCTATTATCTATGATATTTAGCTGGTATGTTGAAAGATGTTGAAAGTAACTTTCAAGGGCTGTGCAAAAAAGGGTATTGGGTCAGATGTGGTGTTTTTTGCGGAAAATCCATCCATTTCAAGGTGGTTTTCCCGTAACGGGCCCCATTTTTCACTGGACAAATCATGATACCTTCGGTTTTCTATCATCAACAAATACGGATTTAATGGGATCTAATGAGAATTAATGTGAATTAATCGGACGACAATAGGATCATCAAGCACGGCTTGCTGGAAAATAGTTGTTTTTTTAATGTTGTTTTAATTCGTGGGAACATCAGCGAAGCAATTTACGGAGACTTTCCAGCAAGCCATGACTGACGGATAATTCCAACATTAACCCGCCTACAAAATTCGGGGATTTATAGATTATTTGGGGGGGGGTTTTTAAATGGTGGTACCCAAAATGGATGGATAAGGGAAAATCCTACTAACGTGGATGAGAACTGGGGGTAGCCCTATGGCTTAGGAAACCTCCATTTATTTATGATGATTTACCTATTACGAATTATGATTTTCCATATCTAGGTAACATGTAACCATGAATTAATCAGGGGATTTTATTCATTTATTTATTTACCGTATATAAGTATATAAATCATTTTTTTTGAAATCATATATGTTTGTGAATTTCCACCCTGATTTTCCACTCAAGGAAGCACCATTTTTTGGTTCGAGGATTTTCCAGTTCGCTACGTTAAATATCGTTAAATTACCAGAGGGCATCTCATTATTGGGAAATCCACATTATATCCCACTATAAGCGAATGAAATCACCATTCTAACATATTATCGCACCTGTAACAAATGGGTTTTATCGACAACTCTTGATGCTTGCCTGCAAGGTGAAGGGAAACAAAGGTGATTATCATTTACTGGTTGGTGGTTTGGAACATTTGGATTTTTTCCATTCAGTGGGGAATGTCATCATCCCAACTGACGAACTCCATCATTTTTCAGAGAGGTAGGTCAACCACCAACCAGATCATTATTAACCATCATGAACCATATAATAACCATTAATATTAACCATTACTAACAGCATATCAACCACATATTAACCATTCAAATATAGCCATTCCCACAGATTTCTTGGTTTGTTTACTCCCATCCTGCTCTGTTTAGAAAGAGATTCAACAATGGCACCGTCCCAGCGGGCAACAGACATATGAAACCAGCGACATGGGAAATCGAGTTGGGTATCCTTGTGACTTTCCTGATTATAACTGGTTGTTGGTTTGGAACATGTTTTATTTTTCCATATATTGGGAATAATACTCCCAACTGACTAATATTTTTCAGAGGGGTAGGTCAACCACCAACCAGATAATAATGGGTAGCAAATGGCTAGCAAATGATTATTTGTGTTGATTCTATTTGCGATTTTTTTCTCATTCAGTTGTTTTGCTGAATTCTGCGGAAACCCTCCAACCGCAGCAAACAAAAGTGTAGTTTTGTAAAGTTTAGTACAACTTTATTTGGTTGGTGGTTTGGAACATGAATGGATTATTTCCATTTCACATATTGGGAATTTCATCATCCCAACTGACGAACTCCATCATTTTTCAAGATGATTAGGTCAACCACCAACCAGAAAATTAGTAACCATCATGAGCCATTAATAATAACCAGTAATATTAACGAAGATGGTTTTTTAACCACCAAGCAGTTATTTGTTGCTGCCTGCTGTTTTGGCAGTGTGGGGCGACCCTGTTCACCGAAATTCACCGAAATTCACCGTTAAACCAGCGTGAAGTAAACTTGGGGATTGTTGGAATTTTTGTTTATTTCACTACTGGAGGTATTTTCTAATTTGAGAGCACTGCAAGAGGCAGCAAGATATAGACTCTTTGAAGCCTGGGAAATGGAAATGGAAACTATTGGAGTTACTATACCCCATAGGCCCATAGGATCCAAACGGTGCTGCTTTTTTTTGGTGCTCCATGGATCCCATCAATATACCCCATTTATGTTAGCATATATGCCATACATGGATCCCATGGGTATTGGAGTTATTATACACATATCTGGGTAAATTTCATCACGACCTCACTGTTCTCCCGAGCCCTGCAAATCATGGTTAATAAGGGAAATCATCCCAAACTGGCCGAACAATTCAGGTTAGTGAAAAATTATAATTTACCCAGACATATGTAGTAAAGACATAGCATTTATCTCTTGGACCCAACTCCTGAATCGGTTTCACACCAGGATATAAACTGCTGAAAGAGCTTCGCTACTGGATTTTAAGCCCAACCAAAATCATGTCCTGACCATGTTGGAGTTTTTCCATGTTATTCCACTACTTCCCAGTTTTTCATGATCGAAGAAAAGAATCCCATGACGCTGCGGAAAAAACCGAACACCGACCCTTCCCGATCCGTTTTATCACGTGCTTGACATGTTTGACGTGTTGGACATCGGTTAAAAACCGTTCGTACGCCCCGGCAGCGCGCATTGGAATCATGGTGGTGTGTCTCGCCAAAATGAAGATAGCTTGGTTGATGTCAGGATTGATAAGCCTCTGGCTAACGAATAGGGGGAGTACAGATTTTCAGCAATGTTTTTTCGGTAACTGGAAACATTTTTTTTAACTCTTTCTGATTGATCAGGCTTTATGAATCCGGGTATCTAAAATGACTGTAAAGTATACCCTCTGGTAATTTGTTACATAGCTTTTGAAAATGGCCCATTTATAGATGGTTTACCTATTAAAAATGGTGATTTTTCATAGTTATGTTAGTTTCCCAGAGGGTAAATGCGGGGAATAATTACGGTATATTCACCAAGACGTTTGTGCCAAGTGGAATCTAAAATTGGCCATGTGCCCGTTGTGTTTCCATGTTGGCCACGCCAAGATTGGCCACGCCATTTGGCACATAAGAAATGTGAAGTGAAACTAGCAAACGGATGGAGAGTTTGAAATAGATGAATGACATCCTCCCCAATATTTTTAGACGCCCATGTTGGTTGATGATTTGTTCGGGGATAATAATATCCTTCCAAAAAAACTGGGGTTATCATAATCCATGAACTGGGGAATTCCCATCAACCACACGAACTGATAATGGAAAAACGGCAAACCAGAATCTATGTTTGGTTGGTGGTTTGGAACATGCGGATTATGTTTCCATTCGGTTGGGAATTACATCATCCCAACATATCCCAACTGACGAACTCCATCATTTTTAAGAGGGTTCAAACCAGCAACCAGATGTTCTAAGCAATTTTCATGAGAAAAAAAGAGGTGACATACTAAGTCCAGAAAACAGCCCAGTTATATCGAGGTTTCCGACGTCATGGGGGTACCCCTAGTTCTCCTCCATTTTAGATTGGGATTTTCCATGAAATGAACCATCCAGCTCTTGAGGATCCCACAATCTATGGAAACCACCATATGAAGGTTTCCATAAATGGGGGGTACCCCCAAATGGATGGTTTATACTGTATTGGAAAATCCCAATCTAAAATCGATGATTTGGAGGTACCCCTGATTTAGGAAACCCCCGTATACAATGTGGGGCCCCCCAGTTATGTTTGTTGGTTTTTAAGCCCCAGTAACTAGTTCGTTACAAGTACCATAAACCATAGTGAAATTGGAGTTTTGTTCACCAACTTAGCTATCGAACGGGGGCCTCAACTTGTAGATCCATCACAAGTTCATGGAAATTACTATTAATAGGATATAATAAAATATTATGAGCGGGATATTAATATATGACTATTGTAATATAGTGGATATTACTAGGGATATAATGTCAGTAAATATATCCCAATATCTATGTCTACTGTCAGTAAATAGTCCACCGTAGTCAGTAGCATGTCAGTAGCTTGAAATGGAATATTACTATTACTAGGGTGATTTCTCTACATATATATATAATATATGGGTAAATTTCATCACGGCCTCACTGTTCTCCCGAGCCCTGGAATCATGGTTTACTTTTAGGGAAATCATCCCCAAATGGCCGAACAATTCAGGTTAGTGAAATATTATGATTTACCCAGATATATGATATTAATAGTAATTGTGGATTAGTAATATTTCATGGATCCCCTTTTTCGGACGTCAAGTTACACCTGCCTGACCTGGTATCGTGAAATCTTCGGACCTCAGCTTCTACTTGGAATTTTCCCATGAAAATCAGGGAAATAAGGGGTAAATTAGAATATGAATGGTAGTTTCATATGACTTTATATGGTGTAATAGCAATGATCATGGGATAATAGTAGGGATACTTAGTGGTGAACTACCCGCGAATCGTAAGTGGGCTAGAATTACCCTAGTTATAAGCGGAGATTGCCCCTGCTTATCCCACCGAAATCACCACAGTTTTAAGCCAGTTACGATTCGTGGCTAGTTCGAAACCAAGAATGGTAAAATGTGTCCATTCAGCAGCTCAGAAATACAGGATGGTGCCCCCCAGTTATGTTGATTTATAAACCCTATGAACTATAGACCATAGAATTCAGCCATAGATCATAAACCATAGAATTCAGCCATAAACCATGAACCATAGTTATATATATATATATATCTGCCATAAACCATAGAATTCAGCCACTAAAATGGACAACTGAACTGCTCAGCGATCAGATTTGCCGAGATCATGGGATCATTCTGAAGCCTCCCGAAGCCTGGAACCATGGATTTTTAAAACGGGGGGGAAATCATTCCCCTTTTATGGCCGAAGAATTTTCAGGTGAGTGAAATATGAGAATTTACCCAGATCATTAGAATTTACCCAAGTGTAATGATAGTTATAACATTCATTAGGCTAATGAGTGAATCATTATAGTTTACCTAGATGATTACCTAGATAATATACCTAAGCTAGTGAATCAGTACGATAATTAGTGAACATCAAGTTACCCTCTGGTAATTGGCTACATAGCTATTGAAAATGGCCATAGAAATAGTGGATTTACCCATGGAAAATTGTGATTTTCCATAGTTATGTTAGTTTACCAGAGGGTAGTTGGGCATTTTGTTGATGATTGAAGTGTTACTTGTTTCAGAAGAGCTAATGATATTAGGATACACTGAAACAGACACATGTTGGATCATGTTGGGTATCTACGATGATCACCATGCCAAATATCAGGTACAACCGGATGAGACCGGGTCCCATGATCCTAGCGCTTGCCATTGCGAAAGGCCTGGGTTGAGACAGTGCCGTTGAGCCTCTGCAACCTGAGTACTTTGTCCAAGCACCCTTTTTTGAGTATTTCCATGATGGCAGGTGGTGGTTTTTCGAGACCCAAGTTGCTATCAAACGGAAGAAACGGAAGTACCAGACCCACATAGACCCACATCATAAAATGGCATGTTGACCCGAATGGGATTTTCTTAAAATCGGAGTACGCCCAAATCATCCAATCTTAGCCAAATGTGGTACTTTTTCGCGTTGAAACAGCCATGGTTATTTTAAGAACGCACCACTTCGGAATCGCTAAGTTGGTTGAAACAACAAAGTGTCACTGTTGTGGGTTTATGCTAGATATTACCCTCTGGTAAATTAACATAGACCCTGAAATCACCAATTTTTAGTAGAAACTAATCTTCCAACCCCGACAACTGCCAGGGTCTATGTTAAATTACCAGAGGGTAATTGAAGTATAGCTTTCATGGGGTGTACCTGAACCAACCTCTGCGCATTTCACTGGTTGGTCAAATTGTTCTTTTCACCCGCATGAATCACAATGATAACATCAACCCTGGATTAATAAACCCCTAGGCTGTTTAATTTGCAATGTACCATCCAAGTATCAAATCATGATTTGGCTGGGGGAATACCCCCCTAATTAATAAACCATGGTTTATTAATCCGGAGTTGACATGAATCACTATGTTTATTGGTTATAGCCATAGCCCCAATTCAAACATGTTTTTATCCCAATAAATCTGGCTGGAGTTCCACGGATTTTTGCGCATGGCTTTTCTCACTTCATGATGCCAAACAGCTTTGGAAACAGCATATCTTGGAAGTGTCTGACAATCGGGCTATTTAAAATAGATAGTATGGGTTTATCATCTACCACTATCATCTACCATACTGACTTCTATTTAAAAGCACAACTTCTTTTTGTTCGGGACTCAGTTTTTTTGAATTGGGATACAATGTGATACAATAATTTGAATAGTGTATAGAAAAATTGATCCTCCAGTCCTTTTTGTTGAGCATTGAAGTTGCACAGCTTCGGGATATTTTTCTGGGGGGAATCAACATTCTGGGCTCTGGTGGTGCAAAGATGCAAAGATGATTCAAAGCATCCACTTCTACAGGATGGGACCCCCAGTTATAAGTTGGTTTATAAACCATTATAATCCCCATTAACTATAGTTATATCTACCATAAACCATTGTTAAGCCACTTATAAACCAACTTAGCTATCTTGGGGGCCCCATCCTGTAGGACCAAGCTGGTCATCCTCGGGTTTTTCTCAGCGGATTCATCTGGACCAGTCAAGTCCAGCAAAGGGATGTCGCAAAAAGAGTCGTCATGGGATGTCTGGTCGCCTCATTTTGTCATCCATCTTGGGGAAAAAAATGGTTGTTCATTTAAGCGATGTTTTGATGAACTCGGGTATGAAAGATATCATTTTGGTCCGCGGTCAAAGGTCGGATGCTGGACATTGAGTTTGTGTCAGCTAGTAATTATCTAAGATATGCATAGATTGCCATACCTTCTCTGGTGCAGAGAGCGATTCATCTCTGTTTGTTTTTAAAAAAACACGTCAAAATGTCTGGGTTTTTGGTCACATCGAACTCGTTTTCATGGGGAGTTTCTCTCGACGCCCTGCGGTAACCGGCAACGTGGCAGGGTCCAAACCACCGCTAGCCATCCTTGTCATTGCTTTTTTGCCTCGCATCTATCGTGCCCTGCGGCGAAGATTGGGTAGTTTTTGGTGCAAAAAAACGGGTTCCGGAACAATTCTGTGCGCCACATGCGAAATCTTTGGGCCCCAATTGTGATTCTGAAGATCTCTGGACCGATTGAACCGGGAATATATCTTCGGGGAATACTTCAAATGAATAGGAACATGTTATATTGAGGAACTAAGCATTGGAATCTGATCGCTTTGGGGTTGACTATGGACCAAGCCAATGGTGATTCGGGTAGTTTCGTACAGGTCAATATATAGCTTGTTTGAACTGTGGCTCGACTGGTTCGTGCCATCTATTTATATGTATATAATTATATTAATAGATAAACTAGGCATAAACTACTACTGTACTGTATAATATGTAATATGTTAAATTGTGTTTTACCTAAGCGCAAAAGATATCCAAGATTAGGCAAAATATCTACCTGAATGGGAGGCGAACGTTGAAACATCGCAACATAGCTCAGGTTTTTTTTGTACCGTACTGAATCAACTTGCCATGATGATATGATAATTACCGACGGGGCAAACTTGAGCCATAACTAAAATCAGGACTTTGTCCCTCAGTTCGGTTTGTTGCTCTATATAAAACCCCATAAACAGCAGGATGGGGCCCAGAGGTTATAAATTGGTTTATAAACCATTATAACCCCCATCAACTATAGTTATATCTACCATAACCAAAGTCAAGGCACTAATAAAGCAACTGAACGCTATCTCGGGGGCCCCATCCTGTAACTAGTTTGATCCCTCATAAGTCCAACAGTGGAAGTATAGAAACGAACAGAAACCTATTTGTCTCGCAGAGTAGCCATAATATTGCCCTCCATGAAAAAATTACCATGTTTATTCGATATACCCCCATTGTTGATCGTTGAAGCCACCATTTTTGCCAGGTATCAGTGAACTATTCATTGCATAATCCTTGCACCCGTGGCACCCTGACAAATGGCCTCTTCGTGGCGTTCGACGTGAATTGCAGCGCCCACGATTCGCGCCGGTCGTCCCAAGCTTTCTGCAAGGTTTCGACAGCTTTCTGCGAGTGCGGCAAACAAAATTGCGGACTTGTTGCTAGATGATGGAGATATACTTAGATGACAAAAACCAGAAGTATGTACCTACAATGTGGGGCCCCCCAGTTATGTTTGTTGGTTTTTAAGCCCCAGTAACTATATAGTTATAAGTACCATAAACCATAGTTATTGGAGTTATAAACCAATTTAGCTATCTAGGGGGCCTCACATTGTATGGATGGATCTGGTGTTCTAACCAAATAAAAAATGGGATGAACATTGGAATATTATGGACACAAAAGCGGATACATATAGTCATCCGGGAGTGAATATGGAATTTTCAATAAATCCTCATCGCAAGTGAATATGGAATTTTCAATAAATATTCATCGCAAATATTCGCAGATCAAATTTAAATCAACCAATTCCATTAAATCCCACAAAATTCTCATGTCATATACGAATTCTATTAATATATCCATTGGATTACCATATCATAATATGTATATATATATATTACAATTATATAACAATAATGATATCCATGTATTATATTACCATATAATTTAATAAGATTCCCTTAATTGTTCACCAAATTTCATGAAATCCCATGAAATTTCCATATATCCATTGGGTATCCATCCGTTTTCGAGGCGATGATGGAGCAAGGATCTCCACAGCCCCTCGGCCCACCCTGCAAGTGCCATCACGAGCCCCAGGTGCGGAGCGGAAGCCGAAAGATGCAATGAAAATCTGCGGTAAACACATACAGTGTGGGGCCCCCAAGATAGCTAAGTTGGTGAACAGAACTACAATCACTGTTGTGTTTATGGTTGTTATGACAATGATGTTAGATGGGGTTATAGACCAACTTATAACTACCTACGGTAGGGGGCCCACATTGTATAAACACCAGGAAAATGGAGCTTCATCTTGATTTCTTCAAATCTGCTCCGTTTGGGAACATGTGTAAAAAATTGGATTCGGTCTTGACAGGATCGGAAATATCGGCGTTATCCACCGATGTTCAATGATATTCACCATTCAAGCCATGAAGCATCATGAAGCATACAATGTGGGTCCCCCAAACGTTATGTTTGTTGGTTTAGATTCGCCCCAGTAACTATAGTTAACAGTTATAAGTACCATAAACCATTTCGTGAAATTGGAGCTATGTGAACCCCAACTGAACGCTATCGTGGCCGGGGGCCTTACATTGTACCATTGCTGAATGGTTATAGGAGTTTATACTACCTTTCTGAATTGGGGATTACGACAGGCCATAGGAACATGTGAAGCCCCAGATTTCAGGCAGCCCCTCCGGTCCATGTTTTTGCCCGAAGGCAAAGATCTGGTAGCGTTCATCCGTGATGTTTCGGGTGAAGGACCAGCCACCTGGTGTCCACACTGAGGGCTTCAAAAACGGTAGGTGTTAACCCACTCCAAATAGACACGTGCTAGCATTTCTGCTGGTTTTAGATGCGGTTTCAAACATAAAAGAGAAAACGTAGGGTTTCAGGTTGTTTGCACAAGTCATATATAGTCTTGAAGACCAAACAAGAAGCGGCATGCATGGAATTACGATTTGTCAACCAAAACAGAAGAATACATATTGATATACCATCATAAACATATATATCTGGTTGGTGGTTTGGAACATTTTTTCCATATATTGGGAATAATGGTTCCAACTGACGAACTCATATTTTCAGAGGAGTAGGTTGAAACCACCAAGCAGCTTTTGTTTACACATGCAAGTGTATATCCATGAAATAAACCCATCAGTTAACCATGTCTATCCCAACTCGGCGATCACTTTTTTCAGTGCAGTTCCTGTTTTAAGTTGCTATATAACCTCAGTTAAGTTGGGCCCCCATTTCCCAACAAACATGTTTGTTTTTCTGCCATTATACCAGAGGGTATCATCCATTAATATAACATTAATATCCCATATCCCCTGAATATATCATGAATTTCCTTATGAAAAAACATATAACTGGTGATGTTCGTCCTAGTCTCTTAAGTGACCCCAGGCCTGCACCCCCGACATCGTCGCAATGGTCGCAACAACAGGATTGGCCTTGGGTCTATCTCCAGCAGCCGCCTCGGCTGCCGGATTCTCCGCCGTCGGGCCTTCAGCGGCCAGCGGCATTTGGGAAAAGGCGAAAACGCGAAGCATGGGATGCTTTTTGTGCCGCCAAAACAGAGGATTTCTGGTTGGTGGTTTGGACCATTTGGATTATTTTTCCATTCAGTTGGGAATGGAATAACATCCCAACTGACGAGCATATTTTTCAGAGCGGATGAAACCACCAACCAGATTTAATTCACGAAATTCGGATTTAATCAAAAGAAAGAGGGTTTTACCAGCAAAAGATCGAAAACATGTGGATTAAACCTCCAAAAAAATCACGCAGAAATTAGGATTCAGCAAACAGAATTGGAAAGTGTGAACAGTAAAAGTGACGGTTTGACCATGAAACATATGGATTCATCATGTCATCTATGTAAGCATGTCATGCCGTTGGATTTAGGTTTCATTTGGTTTGTAGCTACCACTGGATTTGTGGGTATAGGGTGGTGGAGGTGAATGTGGAGGAGGCGAATGTCCTTTACCATGAGGATTTTGGTCGAAAAACGTTTTTTTCTCTGATTTGCCATGGTGGCAACAAGATGTTCACGTATTCAATAAGATCAATCATCCACAAACCATTCACGAAAGAAAAGGGAGAAGAATTGAAGATAAGTAGAAAGGGGTGAGAAGACGGGAAGGCGGTTAATCAGGATAGATCAATAGGAAGCCAGAAGTGTTGAGAATTAAAAGGTTAAGACGATTGAAGAAGATGTAAAAGAGTTGCGGATAGTTGAACCGAGGTAAAAAGAGTTAATGATTACGAAAGAATTGCCTGGAAATAAGACAAACACAAGTTGAACAAGTCACAAACAGCGAGCGAAGGGGAGGAGAGTTGAACAAGTTTGCGCTTGAAATGAGTTCAACCGAGCTGAAAAGAATTTGGAAGAGTTGAGCTGAGGTGAGAAGAGTTGAGACGAGTTGAGAAGAATTGAGAAGAGGTGGAGAGAGATTGATGAGAGTCGTTGAGAAGAGTTGACAAGAAGTGAGAAGTCGTGAGAAAAGTTGAAAAGAGGTGAAAAGAGGTGGAAAGATCTGAAAAGAGGTGCAAAGATCGTTGAGAACAGTTGAGGAAAGTTGTGAAAAGAATTGAGAAGAGCCGAGACCTGTGAGAAGAGCTGCGAAGAGCCGAGAAGTTGTTGCCGCAGTTGATAAAGATTGAAACAAGAAGAGGACGAACTCACAGAACAGAGTTGAGAAGATGTGCTGAGGCTTCCGTCCAGCTCCTATAGGCAAAACTTGTTTTTCACTCTTATAGTGAACATGCCTTGCTGCTGGAAACTTCCGCCACCCGCCTCGTGCGGGTTCAACTTGTATGGATGATAATGGCATATTAGCGGGATGACATTAATGGGGACATTGATCTGGGCAAATTATAGTGACCTCACGTCGTGACCAAACCCTGGCGGACTTCTTACAAGTTTCGTCTCGTCAGAGCGCTTTAGGCGTGGCTACAGCTCAGTCACGTGCTCTGACTTGGGTGGCCAAGTATGCAGGCTTTGCTGTTCTCAAGGAGGCCCTTGCCTCTCCAGTTGTGAAGTTATACACCGTGCCCTCTGAATCCGAAACATCTCTTATTTTGACCCACACCTGCCACACGGATGAAAAAGCGTCCGATGTCCTGCACCTGCAACGGAAGACGACGTTCCAGACTTCAAAATGTCCCGCAAGTGCCGCGCCTGCCACGAAAAATCGTGAAAAATCGACATAGCCCCCAAAAAGAGCACGGTGCGCTGGTAAAACAAAACCTTCGGAAGAGAGGTCTCCGGGCAACCATTTCGTGCGAGACTTCCTTCGAAAGCGGAAGACGGACAGGGATGAGAACACCTCGGCTGAACACTATAGGCCCTAACAACTATATAAGAACCCCGTGGCTACACCGTTTGACCTCTCAGTTTTGTCGTCTTCCTGGAATCACAAATTTTGAAGGAAGTTGGCACTGCAGCTGATTGACTGCCTATGGGATGCATCTTGGTCCTCATTTGGAGTTCGCTTCGCTGGAGTGATGCTATGTGGGTGGCTCCTGCCTCACTCACTGTGGAGGAGGACACGATCCGAGGAATGGCCACGAAGACAAAGACAACGCTTAGAGGCATGCCTTTTGCTTTCTTGACCTATATGGTCATCTTTCGTGGCGCAATATTTGGTGAACTTGTGGTAAAGGGTCAAAGTCTTGTTTCGAGAGACTGTCGTCATTTTTGATTGCGGACATGATGATGATTCCGCGTGGCAGGTGCAACGCTTCGGATTCCTCGGGCTCATTATTTGCGGCAGGCGCAGTACTATGTAGACCTCAAAACAAAACACTGCCGGAAACGTAGGTAGAACATGGTAGAACATCATTTTGGACATGTTCAATGCTCATTTTTCGTGGCACGCCCAATGTTTTGTGAAAATCTATAACATGTGCTTGTGCAGCCGTCTCGTGACTTTGGGCGTGTCGGATCGCTCTGGTTGAGGCGCGGTGCGAATTGTGAGATCGCTCGCGCACCTCTCTCGGCACTTTGGGCGTGTCAGATCGTTCTCGTTGTGGCGCTGTGAGAATTTGCTTTTGCTCACGCAACCTTCTCGGCATTTTGCGCGTGTCAGATTGCTCTCGTTGTGACGCGGTGCTGATTTTGATAATCAAGGAGATCTTGTGCAGAGATCTTGACAAGGATGTCCTTTATAGAGAGCTTGCGCAGAGGTCATGCCACGGAGATCTCTTATATAGAGATCTTGTACAGATACAGAGACCTCTTATATAGTGCAGAGATTTTGCCGAGATGTCTCTTACATAGATTTTGCCAAGAGAGCTTTTATAGAGAGCTTGTACTAAGATTCTTCAATTATAGGGAGCTTTTGAAGCGATCTTTCTTCGAGATCTCTTACACAGATCTTCTGTGGAGAGCTCTTATAGACACCTTGCACAGATAGCCTTACAAAGGGATCTTGCACAGAAGCTTCTACAGAGAACCTGCCAAGGAGATCTTGCACATGATCTTCTACAGAGATCTTCACAAAGGGAACTTGCAGAGTCTAAACTGGTATCTCTTCTTCATGTTCCTTGCAACACTGTTTGGGGTCTTGCCTGGATAATTTGTTCCGAAGTTTGGAACCTAACTTCTTTCCATGAATTAAAGCTATAGATTTCCCAATTGAAATGGCCAAAGAAAAAGAGCATGATCCCCCATTTTGAGCCACGCCTATATCCCAGATCGTTGCTTGCATATCCCCTTAAGTTCCGTTCTAAAATCGCCATATCATAAACCATATTAACCACCATTAAACATCAGTAGGCCCTTATGGTCACGATGGTTGCTGGCCAATCATGAAACCTTTAGACAAACCGAGGTTCAGTCTACAAATCCAATCTTCTGATGAACTTTAATGCCGATTTTTGTCGGTTTTGCCCCCTTATTTGTCAGTGTGCTTTTCATGTCTTCAATCCTTAATTACACTTGTTCAATCCCAATTTTTGTTGGTTAAATTGCGTGGATGCATCTCTATATTCTATATTAGCCCCTGTTGAACAACTTTTATAACTAGATCAGTATATAACTACTGCTTAAAAGCCAATTATAGATGGACAAGTTGTTATGGTTGGTAAATCCATTGCAAACCCCATTTTTGCCGGGCACTCGGAGAATCATCCCACTTGGTAATTTATAACCTAATCCACTTGGGGGACTTGCTAACCAGGCTTAGGACCACTTACTAGGTTTGATGATCCTCCAAGTTGGTACCTTTTTTCCTGTTTAAATCCTCCTCTTCCACGACCAGGTAGAGATCCTTCCGTGGACCTTGCTACATCCGCAGCCGAATCTCGTCGGAGGGTAGAGTTGAAGCAGGGAATTGATGGGGAATGGTGTCTATATCAAGGGGCTTATGCATTCAAACCTACCAATGTAGGAAGCCCAGCAATAAATCTACCGTTTGGGGATGGTTGCTTATTGACTTTACCTGATTACAACAGATATCTATTTACCATGGCGTCAAGCAAATTATAGTAGATAGAGACCACGGTTAGACCGTTCATGGGATGAGCATGGTTTAAAGCGGGGTTAAAATGAATATGGTGGGGTTGAGATTTGGCAACACTATTTATACAAAAGGGATTGAATATAAATATATATATATTGTTTATAATATATATATATATATGTATATGTATATGTATATAATTTATATATATACATGCACATGTGTATTAACTCGTGATTTGCGTAATCGATAATGACCTTGGTTTTCACGGTTTGCACATTGTGTATAAGGACGACATATTCACATAGCATTGCGATTATTGGATAGCCGCTGTTTATGGGGGATATAATCGTATATTCGGTGTGTATTTGGTATAATGTTCGAAACCATGATCAATCAGGTGGTTGTATCCTACTCATCGAAGGAAGTCAAACGTCCGACAACATGGACAGATGAAGCTTCCAGATAGATAGGTAGTTAGATAAGATAGATAGATTGATTGACTGAATGATTGATAGATAATGATACATTTATTTCTATACATTCATATTGTGTTCAATCAAATGCAGCACCCTGCCACTTCGCCCGACGCTGTAGAGCAATGGCGCTGAGCAGATCCGGATGGCAAGTTGAAGTCTTGAGAAAGGAGAAGCCCCGTTTGCACGTGAACTATTTCCATTTGCGTGCCATCCTGAGGCTTACGTTTTTCCATTAGACGCTGAGCAGGTATAAAGAAACCAAGAAATCCAAGAAATGCAATGACAACAACTTGTTGTTTTGATACCTTTCTGTGAATTTTTCGTCCTTGCCTCGAGGCATCACACAATCTGGATTTGCTGCAACTGTGGACATTATGGACTACGACAAGGGTTGCAAGAAGAGGCGGAAAGGATTTGCGTGCTTGGGCTGCATCCCAGGCCGCCGTCAACCATTAGAAAAAGGTGCTTGTCTGTGTTTACATGGAGACCCGGAAGCGCCAATTGTCAGGGTGACACAGTGCAGGCAAGGCTACATCATTTGCAGCCCGTCGGTGATGCCCAAGGCAGCACATTACCTGAAGGAGGCAGTGGGCACCGCTGCTACCTTGGCGGAGCAGCTAGATGCTCGTGTGGCACAGCTTACATGATTCAAGGGCTTGACCGCATTTGTGTTTTCTGCTGCTGCTATCCCCCAATCCGCCCCGCGCTGCCCTGCTAGGTTCAAGCCGTCGCGGACCTGCGGCCATTCTTGTCTTCACCTGACAGCGCTGGGCTGGACTTTTCCGGTGGAGCCGATCCTCCGGCATAAGTTCTACGTTGAGGGTTGGTCCGGGGTGTAAATTTTGTAGGTCGCCTATCCCTCCAACTATGTATATTTTGGGTTGGGACACTTGGGGTCGTAGCAGGTCTTGCGTTTCATATACCGAAGAAACCCAGAAAATAGCATGATTTGTGTGTTTCTTTTTTCCTTGTGTTTTTTTATGAATATGTTTTTTATTCTGACTTTGTTTTGTTTTTTTCTATGATTATTGTGACTATGTTGTTATTGTTGTTATTATCGTTAATTTATTGTTTATTTTTTGATTATTTTTGCTTATTTATATATACATGTCTTTTTGTGACCCGCTAGCCAAGGTTCAGCATCAGCACCCCTGTTCGCAGGTCGGTGCCCCAAATCAGGGATGGAGCCAAGTTCTTGCGGACGTGGTGGAGCCACACTCGTCTTTGCCTTGGGCCCCTTCAAGATGGCTGCGAGACGATCTAGAGGCCGAGCATGTTCTTCAGCCTCCCGTATCACGGAGTCATGGTCAGTGTCAAGCCATGGGTAGAGATACCACCCTTCATGACAACAAAAGAATCACATTGAAAGTATCACCACGCAAGATTTAAGAGAACCAAGCTTCACCCATTCCCCGTTGCGTGTCAGGCATGACCTCCAAGCGGCTGCGCTGAACTCTCGCTGCTTCGCTGCCCAGCCAGAATTTTGAAAAATGGATGCTCATTATCCGGGCCGCGGCTGCATTGCAATCTTCTAAATTGCAAATTCAAGATAATTTATACATGCTGTTTATTTGCAACTGCGGGAAGTTTCAGAATTGATGCTTGGTAGGCGCATTGCCAGGTGTGGTGGCTTAAAAATTGCTAGAAGCAGTCAGATGTGCAATAACTTCATGCATACATTGAAAAGGTACTTTACACTACCCAGGGGTTAGCAGAGCTGAGGTTTTACACAACCCTTTTAAAGTTGCTGTGCTTTGCTCTTTCGCTCGTGCGTCAGGTGCTGATATCCGGATGCCCCTCTACCAGATCCAGTTCTGTGGCAATGCGTAGCGTTCCTTCACCTACCAGGCGTTGACCTCCGTGAAGGAGTTGCTGGAGAAGGGGGACGATCAAGAAGTCAAGACGCTGGGTGATACGGAAGCCAAATGGCTTGTCCGGATCATTACTGGCGCGCCGCAGTCAACCGGACGCTCTGATCCAGACAAAGTTGGCATTTCTGAGTGGGCCTAGAAGTGATCCACAAGACCTTGGAGATGAAGGCGCGGGGACAAAGGTTTGCAGAGACGCTGCCGCAGTTGAAGGTCTGGACGCCTGGGGCATTTGCTTTTCAGCTCCCTGATCCCTGGACAGCGTGCAAGGGTACAGAGGTTGGGCCTCCTGCGCCTTTCAATGTGCAGCCCCCGCGTGGAAAGCGGCATGTTTCTGCACGGTTGGAGCTGCAGCCAAAAGAGAACGAGCAAGACTGTGACAAGGACGAGCCGGTGAAGTACATGCTGTCTTTCCTCGGCGGCATCTATCCTTTCAGAACCACTTTTGGAAGTTGAGTTCGAAAAAGTGCACGCTGCTGCGGCGCGAAGCACATGTCCACGTGAAAAGTGTTAAAATCTGATGAGATTTGGACGTTGAGATGTCGAAACAGTGCACGCCGCTGGGGCGCGAAGCACATTTCCAAGTCAAAAGCGTTTAAAACTAGCGGTTTCGGAGCATTTTTAGAAGTTGAGATGCCGAAAAAGTGCTAAACCTCCTCGTGGCTCGAAGCACGTTTCCAAGTGAAAAGCGTTAAAAAACTGATGGTCTCCTATAGGTTTCCTATCTTTGAAACTTCCACCGCCGTCTTGTGCGGTACATGTCATGACTGGTATGAGAAAATAACCAATAAAGGAATTATGATGGGTTTATGCCACCTCATTTAAGGGGATGTAATGGGATATCACCTGGGTAAATGATGCTGCGACCCCATTTCGATGTCACTAGAAATGACGCTTATGAAAACTTCCCCCCGTTTTGGCTCGGTGACCCACCCAATGATGGCTGCTTGAAAGAAGCCCTTAAAAAAGTCATTGTTGGTGGCTAATAAGCCTTTTACCCTTTGGTAAAAAAACAGTTTCTGGAAAAATCGCAATTTTTTAAAAGCTGCTTCATCGAACTAAATGGGCCATGGCTTTCATAGCTTCGAGTCACCTTTGGGGCGGCTTGTCTGAACCCCACTGACTTCAGCTTGGTGCTATTTGGTGCTTATAATTTCCCCAGGTGGATGCCCTATGGAGTGGCTTGATTTGGGTATCTCTGACAAGGGATAAAATGGGGCTATGCCCCACATGATACTGCTTCAAAATAGGAAAATGATGGAAATATATGGGAAACCACACCGCTTGGATTTTGAGGTAGCTTATTTACCATAGTTGATGAACTGCTGATTTTCAGATTTGCTTTGCTATAAAATGATGGATAAATGCTGACAAATCCATTCATGACAGGCATCCTTTTTGACACGTTTTCGATCCAACCTGGGATCATGATCCGTTGCAATTTTTCATGTGAGTTTCACCAATGATCCACTTTTTAAAAGTTTCAGCCCTGAGGGTAAAACACGATTAAAAACCATTGAACCCATGGAAAATCACCATTCAGTCCAATTAAATCCTATTAAACCTTAGTTTTTGAAAGTTTGAATACTGAGGAAATAGTTAGTACCGTCTGGTCATTGAACGTAGCAAACTGGAAGCCACGATTTTTGGCAAATCATCAGTTTTGTCATGGATCAATGGGGCCATCTATGCCATAGCTATGTAATAAACAACCAGAGGGTAAATCACCGTTGAAAACTACTGAATCCCATTATATCACAACTGAAGCTAATTAGATCATTCTTAATTTCCGTTAAATGACCGTTAAATCACTGTTAAATGACTATCAAATTCTATTAAGCCCTATTTTCTCATTCAAATCACCTATTTGGGATTGAGGACCTAGATAAAATGGGGATCCTGAAATCGCCTGGCGTAGACTGGGACGGATGTTAGCCATCCACTTGGATCTATCCCAGCATTTTCAGGGTAAAAGGATCCCCATGGCTTAGTTAATGTATTGGGGGGTACCCCATTTGATGAACACGATTAACACATTGATTATAGGCATTTTGATGTAAAGATACTGTAGTGACTAGATTGATTTAAGGGAAAGCCGAAACCGGAAACCATGGATTTTCCAACAAAAAACATGTTGGTGTCCATGCAAAATGTCCCTTAAACCAATCTAATCGTGTATACTTTAATCAATACATATCCCATTAAAAGTTCCGAAGTTTTTGCAGCGGATCACCCAAAAAAATGTTTGGGTGAATAGGATTAAGAAGAATATGCCTAGCTAAAAGCTCCGTTATTCAAACCTTTGCCCACATGGGGAGATACAGCACCAAGCCTGAAAATTGTGGGACCTGCAAGATTCACCATGGAACGCGGTAATGTGGAAACTCAATGTCATAAACCGTTCCAGTCAGCAAGGATAAAGGGTGGTCAAAATGAACATTATCCCATTACTAGGGCATAGAAAGTGATGACAAATGGTCCAGTTGAAAATGGCACCAATAGGAATGTAGTCCTCATATTTTCTTGAAGAGAGGTCCCAGCTAAATTTCACGAATCCTTAGAAGCTATTAATTGACGCAGCTCGATTGAAATTTGATAAGAGAAGCTAGCCAGCAAGTTTGGTCCTTTTTATATTTATATATATAGATATATAGATATATATATATATTATTTGTTTTTTGTATTCTAAAAGAGATAGTATATGTATGTATATCTATTATTGTTGGTATACCACAAGAAATTCGCAAGTCTGTGACTTTTCCCTGCCCATCGGGGAAGGTACGCATCATTGATAAATGATGCACACCACATGTTTGACGAGCAAGAGCTATTACAAGGTGGTGCCCCCTGGTTATAAGTTTTTTTGTCAGCCATTAACTATAGATATAATCCTAATAAACCATAGTTTTTGGAGCTCTACACTAAGTTAGCTAACTATGGGGCACCACCCTGCGCCATGCTGCGATCAAGCTTGAGTTTGCTATCACGTTTTATCCAAGTGCTGCTGCTGACGTGGTAACTTGCAGATCTTGCGGCAATCAATTCCACGTAGACGCGAGGTACGCCGAAGTATCGTTGAACCCTTCGGACTTGGATGGGCATTCCACTTAGAGCGATATATTTATACGTGGCATATACCCCAGTCAGAGTCATGGTTTATTGGCTACTTACTCATATTGGACCTTTGCGCAACAGATCCAAAAGACAGACCACTTGGCCCGCCTGGATTCGTTCCGGACAAGGTCGCGCATGGACTTACTGAAGCCTGCGAAAAAGAAACGTCCACTATATACCTTTGCTTCCCCAAACCTCAACCCCAAGGTTTAATTCAGCCGCGCTGATTAACGAATATAAGATGGGAATATACCTGTTTTAATATGGTATTCAGGTGGGAATATACCCATGATAGTCTGGTATTGATGAAAGTTTAAATCTCCATGACTTACCCCCAAAGTAGGTTCCTCTGACCCATTTTGTTTACCATGGTTTTACCAAACATCATAACCATTGTTCTTCCCAATGATTTACCACCAAAAGAGTATTGTTTAATAAGCTTTAAGTATGGGATAAACCATAGTTTAAAAGCATCCGTAACCACATATATATATATATACAACCCCAAGAATTACTTTAGCCATGGTTTATCCCCATTACATACCCCAAAATCCCCTATGGTCCATCTGATACCCGAGGCCCTCCTGGGAAGGCGCCGCCTGCACGGTGCGATGGCGCTTCCATGTGGTGGACCTTCGTGGCCTGGCGATGTGACCGATGTGACCTGGGTAAACATCCCCAATCTGGGATGAGTACTTTATAATCCTTTGGTTTTTTTCTTTGCATGGAAAATAACCATAACCAGCAAAATATGTTTCACCAACATTAACCTGTGATATGGGGATATGTGAATTTTATATATATATGCGATGTTTATATATATATGAATGTATTTGTTATATATTTTTCCGATATACATATGTTTATATCTATACGATTTTGATTTATATTTATACGTGATTTATTTTTATATACCGCACATGTAAACTTACAATACTTGAATATATATATATATTTATATATATATATATTTATTTATTTGATATATATATATATTTATATTTATATTTATTTATTTGATTTATATATATATATTTATTTATGTATTTATGATATGTATTCTAAAAAAAAGTATATACGCTTTTTTATTTAGAAGGGACTGTTTTTTGTTTTTTATATCATTGGTATGTCATTTTTGTTTTATATCAATATATGTATGATTATTTTATTTATTTATTTTCTATTTTTTATTTATTGTTCTTATTTATTCTTTTTGTTTTTTATTCATATGATATATATATATATATAGGTATATGTGATATATTTGTTTTTGTATATATATATATTTACGATTTATTTATTTATACCAAATATATATATATATATGGTTTTATTTTATGTATATATGTATATGACATATGTTTTTCAACGATATAGATGGTAAGTATCACTAGATAGATGGGAGCTTTTTAGATGGCAGCTACTTTTTGATCAGTCTTCGAAAGCCTGTTGGTTTATGATGGTTGTAGGGGATGGTACTACCTTTTGTCTATTGGAGATTTGAATAGTCCAAGAACGGTGGAACCCTTACTAACGAACCAGGAACAACAAAGGGAGTTTGAACGCTGCTGAATTTGGGTGATAAAACGAAACCAATACTGAACCAGATTTTCCTGAGGAATAATGTGGTGAACCCCAAAAGAAATGGCAGTCAGCAATGGAAATCACACTCAGACAGTAAAACATGTCATTATGTAGAATTATCTCTAAAAAACTCTATATTTAGCGAATCCGAGATTGAATCATAGGTCCATATAGGTGAATTTTACCAGTTAGGTCAGCGTGCAAAATGTACACGGTGTGGAATTCAAAGGATTACTGGGACGCACTCTCCAAGCTCACAGGTTTGGCGATGTTCCTACGGCACTCCATCTTCCCATCGAAGACCAGCTGCTCATCCTGACAACATGCCACGACCTGCTTGTAGATGCCCAAGTCGGTGAACATGCATATGTGCTGGTGTTCGCTTGGAGGCTGGTCACAGACGCATCAGAACGTGGCATACTGTGAGATTGGAGGATAAACTGGAGAACGGGTAGCACACGTGAGGACTCCTCGAAACCGACGGCAGCACTGCATTCAGGTATGATTCTAATCTGTGCTGCAAACTTCATGATAATATGATAATTGCCAGCCTGATCGATGGACATTAAAGTTCATTAAAGGCCATAACTGGATGGTTTCTTCAAGCTGACTTGGATTTGTCGTGTCAATGTTGCTGGTGAAGAAACGAATCATGGTTTGGTGATGAATGTGTTGAAAATGATGATACAACTGAGTATGAAAAGAACGATAATGTTGCTGATCACACCATGCCGAATCACAAGGGTCAGCAGGATGCAACCAGTTGTAATACACGGCCCTGATGTGTGTGCGAGGCAGGGTCACCAACATTTTATAAGTCAGCCAACTTCACAACTTGACATGGGAAGTAGCTTTCTCAATTATGAAAAAAGAAATTAGTTTCAACTACGAGTAGTCGCTTTGGCCACTTGCAGATTTCTATCTGTCTGGGATAATTGTTTGATTTCTTGCCTCGTCTGCCTCGTGACTTTCATGTGGATTTGGGATTTGTGTTTAAAAACCAGAGCAACTAGTTCAATATATCTGCCATAAACCCAAGTAAATTTCGAAGCATGTTTGCAAACTTAGCTAACTGAAACGTTAGGAAAGCAATAGTAAACCATCCACAAATTTACAGTACCATTCTTATGGGTGGTACAAACCATCCAAATATGGGTGGTTTATGATTGCTTGCTTTACTAGCAATTAAATCAGTTTGGGAGGTCTTTCTTATCATTGGGTAAATATGCATGTAGGCCGCTAATGCTTGAAAAATCCTTGGAAATGTCCAAAGAAATCTCCAACAATTGCCGTCCAATCAATTTCTAGCCTCCTCTAAACTAGCATAGATGTGGTTTTTCCCGCAATTTTGTAGATCCTTTTCCCAGGGTTTCCCCATGGCGTTTCCGGTGTTCCACGTATTTTTTGCGAGTTTCACCGTTGCGGAAAATTCACCGAGGTGCAAAGCCCACTGAGTTCCACGCAGGAAACAAGAACACCTGGCACCGTGTCTGATGTGGCCCCAAAAATGACGATCTGCACGGGGAACATGTATCTGGGTAAATTATAATAATTCACAAACCTGAAATGTTGGGCAATTTTGGGATGATTCCTCTTACTAACCATGATTCCAGGGCTCGGGAGAACAGTGAGGTCGTGATCAAATTTACCCAGATGGAAAAGCACGGATGGAATGGACGTAGCCTATTTTTGTAACCTATTTTCAGATTTCGGAGAAAAGCCCATACTGTTTGGTGGTTTGGAACATGGATGGATTATGACTTTCCATTCAGTTGGGAATGGAATAACATCCCAACTGACGAAGGGTTGAAACCACCAACCAGCATGTATCCACTATCCATTTGGAGAATGGGAGGTGGCCTAGGTCATGCGGGTACTAGTTCGAAACCATCCAGCTATAGGCTATACGTGAATATCAATTGAAACTTTGGGAAACCGATGCTCTCGGCTGGTCGCCCCTCGTCTGATGCCACCGTTGGAACCTGAGGCGCTTCAATGACGGTGCTGGCTATTGGTCCCAGATGAAAGTCTTGCCAGGCGGGGCCTCCACTAAGATCCACTGATTCACAGCAAAAATGTCGGAGATCCGTTGATATTTAATGGTGTTTTCTATCATCAACAAATGGGGATTTAATGAGATCTAATGAGAATTCATGTGAATTAATGGGATCTAATGACTGGTATATCCTACATGATGGTTTTGCTTAATGTTAATTATATGCTGGAATGACCCAACCTTTGGACTTGATTGATTGACTTCGTTATATACTGCTTGGTGGTTTGGAACATTTGGATTATGACTTTCCATTCAGTTGGGAATGTCATCATCCCAACTGACGAACTCCATCATTTTTCAGAGGGGTGGGTATACCACCAACCAGGTTGATATCCTACATGATGGTTAATTTTATGCTGGACATCCATTGATATTCCAGTGTGGTTGGATAACCGTAGTTGAATATTATGTTTTATTATCTAGTAAGGCATGATACTGGGATGATAAAAGGGATATTGATGGATTTACTCTTGGTGTCATCAATGATGGCGGACCACTGGGAAATCCCCAAACTAAATGGAGGTTTAATTTGCTGGGAAATTTTCCCGCAATCCATTAGTTGTAGTTAGGATCTTAAGGCTTTCCGGAGTATCCTACTAATTACTCGAGGTAGAAATGGCTGCATAGAATGTGGGTGTGTCTGGGAATTGGGTTTGTCGGACAATTGGATACCCCCAAAGCGGTTCAGCTTCATCAGGAACATGATGTTCAACTATTGGATTTTGAAATATTGCAATTTCAGACCCACTTTTCCGAAAATTGCCCAGATACACTTTGAAAGTGGCTGCATTTTACCTGACAACAATGGCAATTGTTAGGAAATATTAGGGGACGTTCATTTTCTGACGAAGCCCATGGTGAGGCATTCTCACCGTGGAGATGTACATGGAGCGAACGTTGCCTCTGCAAGTTGAGCTGGGAGTCATGAGAAATGCGCCATCAGCCACTTGCTTCTGAAAGAGTGTGGGTTTGTGAATATCATATCTGATTGGTGGTTTGGAACATTTTTAAGTTTTCCATATATAGGGAATGTCATCATCCCAACTGACGAAATCATATTTTTCAGAGGGGGTAGGTATACCACCAACCAGATGGTTAACTATTGTATATACAGCTGATGGGATTTCAGAAACCAACTTTTGCTGATATTTTCATATGGGGATGGGTCAAAATGGTCAAGCTACCAAGGAATTTACCATATGATTTGGGAAATCACCATCCAGCAGCCAGCTAGACCCATGACCTGGCTGATGGATTCAGAAATCAGCTACACTCTGGGTATGACTAGCCATAGGCATGGAAGCCATGGCCCATAGAAATAGATGGTTTACCGAACTTAAAAATGGTGGATCTTTCCATGGTAAACTGTTAGATAACCAGATGCTAATATTTTTGAAGCAATGTCATAAACCCACCCAAAAATGTCCCCCTTCGCTCTTATTTGTTCACAGCAGTGCACTTTGCCCAAAATGGTCAAGACAACCCTTACACGCGCAATCTGTCAGAAACGGGGATACAGCCTTTGCAGCTTTGCAAACTGCCCAAGCTGGACAACAGCCCCACAGTGAAGAGTACATCCCTTAGAGACAATGACCTGCCTATACAGTGGACAATGCAGCCTCTACATCATTGTAATCTGTCAATATAGTTGTATATATGGGGTTTTCCTAAACTAGTGCTACCCCCAAATCATCCATGTTAATAGGATTTTCCATTATTAACCATCCATTTTGGGCACCCTGAAATCGTCCATTTTTGGGGGTGGATTTTCCATGAAATAAACCATCCATCCAGCAAGCTCGCTTGGGGTACCAGGGGTACCACCATGAAACCTGGAGATCCTGGGCCCCGCAGATGTACTGCTCTTCACCCGCAGGGTGATACTTCCCAGAAGCCACCTATCAAGAATACTCATATGAAGTTTTTTCAAGAATGGGTGTACCCCTAGTTATCATCCATTTTAGATCAAGATTTTCCATTATAAACCATCCATTTTGGGGTACCGGCAAAGACACCAGCGGATATGGCTGGTGCCACTTCGAAGCAATCCCCGCCAGTGGATGTGACTGCAGGCCCTTCGAAGGCAGCCTCATCGAAAGGCTCCTTGCCACCTCCGTTGCCGAAGGGGCCGCTGCCAAAGCACTTGACGAAGGCGACCTTGCCCCCACCGCCGCCTGCGCGTTGGCCTGCTCAGCCAAGGAGCAGCGGCCGAGGGCATCGACACAACCCTTGCCAGGAACGCCGTGAAGCTGCGCAATCTGTGGTAGCCACAGAACGACTCCGAGTGGAGACCTTTGGCCATCAGCAAGGACTACTAGGGCAAAGCAGTCAGCACTCCCTGCAGTTGCAAGCCCAGCAACACAAGCAGAAAAAAAAATACCCACTTTTGGTGGTGCCCTTCGTTACCAGTACAGCCAGGTGGCGATGGCAGCGCAAGTTCTGAGGACGCTGGAAGCTGATGCAAGACGTGCCGCAGACCTGTTGCGGGAGGCGAGGTACCTAGATCGATATATCTACCATAAAAGCCAACAGTTTTCTGCTGTCCACCAACTTCGCCATCAAACTGGGGGTTCACCACCTTGTGTCTAATGGATGGTATCACGATGGTGATGATTTGACATTTGGTTGTTGAGATATTTCCCATTATGTATATCTGGGTAAATTATAACGACCTCACTGTTCTCCCGAGCCCTGGAATCATGGTTAATAAGAGGAATCATCCCAAAATTGCCTTATTTCAGGTTAGTGAGTGATTATAGTTTACCCAGATATATGTATAGTAAATCACCATTATGAATGTGAGAAATAATTGCCTGGTTGATTGTATGCCCTACATGCATTGCCCATAGGAAATACCGATATCACCATTGGAATAGGTATAACTGATTTATATCCCTTTGTATATATTGGGATCTATTATGTTTATTCTATTTTTGATTTTTAGAGATCATACCCATACCCCAAAATAATAGGATGTAGACCCTACTTAGTCCGATGATTTTCCACATCTAAGAAAAATATGTATAGACTGATTTTATTTCACCATTGGTATGTTTCAATACCCATTGATCATGAGTATGTATCATCCGATAAATGTGGGACAACACTAAATACCCATAGTAATCATATATATATACATATAGTAAATATGACTATATAAACCATTCAATACCATGTTAAATTACCATTGGCCTTTTATTTTGTGGTGATTTCCCATCATCATATAAAGCCATATAACCAATATAACATCATATCAAACTACCATTTAATATAAACCATATATTTCCAAAATATACTTGGTGTAAGTAGCTTAGCTCACCCTAACTATCAATGTGGGGCCCCCGTTCGATAGCTAAGTTGGGGCTCACATCACTCCAATTTCACTATGGTTTATGGTACGCAAATAACGAACTAGTTACTGGGGCGAATCTAAACCAACAAACATAACTGGGGGGGCCCCACATTGTATCAATGGCTGTTTTGTAGGGAAAATGTCCAGCCACCACGTCCTGGGGAGTTCACCTCCGCTAGGACTCGGAACCAGAGGTGCGCGCCGTGCTGCTGTCGGATCAGCTCTGTATGTGCTGCTTGGAGTGATGGGATGGGAAATGATGGGAAGGATCCCCGAGAAAAGATGTGGATGTGAACTGCAAAAATGGCGATATCACCGAGACAAGTGGTGATTTGACCTAGGAAAATGGGAATTGAAGTTTAAAAAAGTGTTGGTGATAGTGGTGCCAATGGTAAAAGTGAGGAAATTCTTTGGGACTTCAGCTACAAACAATGTGGTAATTTGGGGTGAGACAACACATGGGATTGAACCAACAGCAATGAGGGCATGGTATCCATCCCCAATAACCAACCATGACTGGCGGTCACTTCAGCTAACGAACTGGGAACGAACTTGTTGGTAGTTTCTTGAGCTATATCGCTGAGTTTTGATGGATGCATTTCCATTTTTTGCTGGACAATATGTAGTTTTTCACCACGTGGGTATGACTGAACGAGGATTTACCGGTGGATTTTAGGGTACAGTGCCCTAAGTCAGACGTGTGGTCACCTGGTGAAGTGATTTTCTTGAGGCTGTCTCATTCATCAGTGACTCACCATGGCTAGTAAGTATTATGTCTTCAAGAACCTGAGATAGAGCCGAAACAAAAATGATCGAAAAATCGTTTTCAAAACCCATTTTTACAAGGTGAGGCCCCTAAATCATACCTAAGCTGACGTGCTTCCAGAATAAACAAAGATTGGAGGGTGTGACGGCTCTAACCGGCATCTGTTCAATTTGATCTTAACATGAACCCTCACCGACCGAGAGGGTTTGTGCCCTTTAGCCGGATAGTACCATTGGCCTGAGGGCCCCGGTTTCCCGATGGTTGAGAAGCTTGGGTGAATGTATCGAGCCCGGAGCTTTCATGGTCGACCGACTGGAGTTTGCCGCTGGTGTTAAATTGGCTTTCGCTCAGTGCAAGGGGGAAAGCCGATTCATGCCTGTCGCATGGATGGTCACCCGAGTGCTGGAGTTTGTGCTTACAGACAACATCAATCCGATCGCAGCCAAAGGATTGGCACAGGACTATTTCTCCAAGTCGCTGTTCTGGAGAAGAGCCCCCGGTGGCGCTGCACAGGCATCCTTTCTTGGCAGGGTAGCTAGCAGAACCCAGCAAGTGTGGCATATCAAAGGACCTATCTGGTGCTGAAAAGATGAAGCTATTCTTTTTTTGTCGCGTGCAGCCAAGTTGACGCAAATAACTGGGCTAGCTGTTGGGTTTATCGGGAATATAACGAAACCATGGGGTGAATCAAAACCAACAAACATAACTGGGTGGTCCCACCTTGGAAGGGTTTCATCGTTGCTTTTGGCGGGCAAACCTTCAGATGTAGTTAATCTGGGTAAATTATTACAACTTCTCTGCAACCTTAGTGGAATCATGGTTAGTAAGGGGAATCATCATGCAACAACAGATTGTGTCCCCTTTTGGTACTCACATCTAATGACTATGAGCCAGGTGTGGTTTTCAGCTTTACTTGCAACTCTTTGAGTTTGTGTTAGTTCACCCTCCACTTGTTGGCAATACCAACCCAATTATATCCCGTCTACTTGCTAGTTACGATGCCTTAGGTGAAAGAAAAACCTTGTTTCATTTTGTTCATCATCTATGCGTTCCTCCTTTCAGCAGCAAAATACATTTCTTCAATTTTGAAGGTTGTAATTCGGATAGATGGTTTGGAATTGACAAGGCGTTATTCAAAAAGCATGCTCCACATTCCCTTCTGCCATGGTGGTGTCCTTCAGTTGATCCGTATTGTTTTAATATTATAAGTTATAAGTCTTTCATAAGCCAACTATATTACACAGAACTTGGTAGGCACCATTTTATGTTTGACCTTCTCTACTGCTGTGACCAGCCTTGTCCGGTTCGAAAAATCAGAGGCTTAGAGCACCGCCGTCCAGAGCTTGGACTGCACTGTCTTTGTCCAGAGGCTGGAGCGGGTGGACGCGTCAGGACGCTTTCCCTGCGGAAGCTAGACATGTTTGGCGCCAAAAGGTATGTTGGCTGATGGAACATGGGATTCAATCAATTTGGTTGTGTTTGTTGCAGTTTCAACTATGGGTTCTTATCAAAAGTATAGAGAAGCAACTGAGAAATGATGATTGGTTGATGACTATAGGAAAATTTACATGGTTTAAGCATCAGTTAGAAGGGTTATACTTGCTTATAACCTTCAAATGATGAGGAATATCATGGAGACATGATGGTTGCTGGATGATTAGTTCCGGAATTATACTAAGCAATATTTCGGGAATTATCAACCATATATTGGGATGATATAGTGGTTGATATATTGGAGATTCCCGTATCCAAATAAGATGGTTTAATGTCTTTTTTTTGGCATTTAGCAATCAGGACGGGTTTTATGTGGTTTAAAGTATCAAACCTATAGACAAATAACTCATACTAATATAGATAGTAACTAAGATTTGATATATGCTGGGGAACCACAATTCATTTCGCAACCAACCAATACAAAGGAACGACGCAGGTATTGAACGCTGCTGCTTACGCCATCCAACAATAGTGATTTAATAGGATCTTCATGGTGATATGACCAACAATAAGTGGGGATTTAATGGCAATTCCCCACTTACCCTCTGGTAAACTAACAGTTTGCTATGGAAAATGGCCATAGAAATAGTTGATTTACCCATTAAAAATGGTGATTGTCCATAGCTATGTTAGTTTACCAGAGGGTATATGGGGATATAAGAAGATACAATGAGGATATCTCATTATACTCCTTAACTTTCGTGATTTTTGATGAGATATACTCCCATGAAAATTGGCATTACCCAATGGGATTCCCAGTAACCGATCTAGGCTGACCATGGCACAAGTGGGTCATGGGATAAAAGGCTACAAACGGCTAGATGTGGTAGAGATTTTTTATGAAAAAAAAACAGAAAAAATGTGATATTTATATATATATATAGTGTAAAGATCCAACCGTGGGGATACAAGGGGGTAACTTCGACAACTCCCCTGTTTCGGCAACTTCCACCAATCCAATGATGGTGGAGTTTCGTCAACAACTTCGCCTGGATCATCCCATCGTCGGTGTGTGGATCGTCATGGGCGTAGTATGCAGGGTTACTACCCTCTGGTAAACTAACAGTTTGCTATGGAAAATCACCATCCTTAGTAACGTAAATCAACTATACTGTAATCATATCCCATTATCATGTGATTGATAGATATTAATGTACACTCTGGTAAACTAACTTAACTATGGAAAACCACCATTTTCCCGAATGCGTACCAAGGGTTCCTGTTTCACTCTGGGGGTCTGGGCGTTGAGGGTGTGTTCGCTCGACGTTGCGTTTATGTTCGCAACCGTTCGTAACCGTCCGCAACCGCTCGCAACCGTCCGCAGCCGTGCGTGAGGGCCATATATGGCCGTGCCTATGGTAAGTTCTGTGCAAAAGGAATCATTTTTGGAGGTTTCAAACGTCGCGTTGCTTCGTTTCCCGTGGCAGGCGTGGCACTTCGTGACATTCAGACGTGTTTTGTAACGTGTCGAAAGTCGTTTTGTGTGGCAGGCGCAATACGTTTGCAACGTTTTCGCAAGATGAGTTGCAGTTTTCGTGGCAGGTGCAGCACTTTGGACGTGTCCATGGTCATTTTGCGTGGCAGGCGCAACACTTTAGACGTGTCGTGTTGCATGTTTTTTGCGAATCGCATTGTCAGGGCTGCATCAAGTGGCGACAAGGTGCAAATTCCATGGCAGGCGTGGCATCTTGTGAGATGTGACGAAACTTGACGGAAGCCTTGCACGAAATATCGATTTTGAGGTAGCAAATTTAAAGGGTTTTTAGAAATCTCGTAGGAAAACATCACTTTTGAAGCTACAAAGTGTGAAAATCGGAGGAAGTCTGCACGAAATGCTCGTTTTGATGCTCCCACGTGCCTCGTCTCGAGTCTCTGGTTTTCCTGTGGCCTTGCCGTGTCTATTGGGGAAGCTGCAAAACCTTTCCTTTTCGAAGGTGTCAAATGGTTGTAAATCTTGTTTTGCAGGGTAGGCGCGGCACTTTGTGACATTCCAACCTGTTTGATAATGCGTCGAAAGTCGTTGTGTGTGGCAGTCGCAATACTTTCGCGTCGTTTCAACAAAATGAGTTGCAGTTTTCGAGGCAGGCGCAACATTTTGTAGATCTCTGTCGTCATTTTGCGTGGCAGGCGCAGCACTTCACACTCCCCCTCTTTCACTTCACACTCTACACTCTACACTTTACACTCCACACTTTACACTTTACACTCTACACCTTACACTCCACACTCCACACTTTACACTTTACGCTCCACACTTCACACTTTACACTCTACACTTTGCACTCCACACTCCACACTCTACACTCTTACACCTTGCACTCCGAACTCTACATTCCACACTCTACACTTCACGCTCCACACTTTACACTCCACACTCCACACTCTACACTTTACACTCTACCCTTTACATTCTACACTATACACTCCACACTTTACAATTTACACTTTACACCCCACACTTTACAATTTACACTTTACACTTTACACTCCACACTCTACATCTTACACTCCACGCTCCACACTTTACACTTTACACTCTACACTCTACACGCCACACTTCACACTTTACACTTTACGCTCCACACTCCACACTTTACACTTTACACTCTACACTTTACACTCCACACTTCACACTTTACACTCCAGATTCTACACTCCACACTCCACGCTTAGCACGCCACTGGCTTCCATATTCCACAGTCTACGGTGCACTGGTATGGTAACAGGTGAAAAATGTACAAGACTGTTCAAATAAACTATTGCAGAAGAGTGTTCTGCGTGACTGCATATCCATGCGTTTCGACATCTGTACCATTAACATACGTGTGAGCATTCGGGTTCGTGGGCTTCAACCAGCAAACATAGACAGAGACATATATACATACAGAGTAATGCCCCAGTTCGTTAGCTAAGTTAGTTTATAAGTCCAATAACTATGGTTTTTAGGTGTATAATCCATTTATAACTGGGGGGGCACCACCTTGTATACATACTGAGACATGGGAAATCCCCGAATTATATCACGTTTACAAAAATTAGTTCGATAATGTCTCCTCATTTTCACCAAACTGTTTCTGGTTGATGGCTTCAACCCCTCTGAAAAATATTAGTCCAAACCACCTACAGTACCAGGTTTGAATGATGCCAAGAAACTCCTTTCTCAAAGGGTTTGGTGCAAGGTGGCACCCCCTGTGCTAACATGTTTTTTGGGAGAACAAACATACATGGAATGCCATAGGGAAAATCATCCACTGAATGTTTTACATGTAATATGCCTTGTGGATTTACCTTCTCTCAGTCTCTCAGTATATCTCAATGGATATGTTTCTTGCTCTATGTTCACCCATCTACAATGTGGTGCCCCATAGTTAGCTAAGTTGGTTTACAAACTAGGTTAGCTCGGGTATTAGGTATAGCTAGATAGGATTTCAAACCAACAAACATAATTTTGGGGCCCCGCGTTGCATATCTACCAATACCATAAATCCCTCAAGTTATAAGTATGCCGACGAAGATCGAAGATCAGCAAACAAGTCGTACTGATGCTCTTCTTTCCAAAGCAGTCGTTGAGAAGAAGCAAGGCCAGTCCCTCAAAGACGTCAAGGCCCGGAAAGTCAAGCCCTGAACGATTGGGGGCGGCGAGAACTCATGTTGGCTTGTGGCCTTCTGCCAGCGACTGGTAGCGCCTTTACGATGTATGGGAAGGCGTCACGTCTCAGGCAATCAAGACTGGCGTGCCTGGGCCTAAAAATAAACTGGCTCATTTTTGCGTGTTCTTTTTGCTTTTCGGGTGGCTACTTTCCCGAATTCGTAGCAATGGTTCCCGTTTCACTCTGGGGGTCCAGTCTGGGGGTTGAGGGTGTGTTCGCTCGACGTTGCGTTTATGCTCGCAACCGTTCGTAACCGTCCGCAACCGTTCGCAACCGTCCGCAACCGTCCGCGTGAGGGCCATATATGGCCGTGCCTATGGTAAGTTCTGTGCAAAATGAATCATTTTTGGAGGTTTCAAACGTCGCGTTGCTTCGTTTCCCGTGGCAGGCGTGGCACTTCGTGACATTCAGACGTGTTTTGTAACGTGTCGAAAGTCGTTTTGTGTGGCAGGTGCAATACTTTTGCAACGTTTTCGCAAGATGAGTTGCAGTTTTCGTGGCAGGTGCAGACTTTGGACGTGTCCATGGTCATTTTGCGTGGCGGGCGCAACACTTTGGACGTGTCGTGTTGCATGTTTTTTGCGAATCGCATTGTCAGGGCTGCATCAAGTGGCGACAAGGTGCAAATTCCTTGGCAGGCGTGGCATCTTGTGAGATGTGACGAAACTTGATGGAAGCCTCTACAAAGTGTAAAAAATGGAGACGGTCTCGCACGAAATGCTCGTTTTGATGCTGCCGTGTCTATGGGGGAAGCTGCAAAACCTTTCCTTTTCGAAGGTGTCAAATGGTTGTAAATCTTGTTTTGCAGGGTAGGCGCGGCACTTTGTGACATTCCAACCTGTTTGATAATGCGTCGAAAGTCGTTTTGTGTGGCAGGCAAAATACTTTTGCGTCGTTCTCACAAAATGAGTTGCAGTTTTCGAGGCAGGCGCAGCATTTCGGATATCTCTGTCGTCATTTGGCGTGGCAGGCGCAGCACTTCAGACGTGTCGCATTGCCTGCTCTACACTCCACACTCTACACTCCACACTCCACACTCCACCCTTTACACTTCACACTCCACACTTTACATTCAACTCTTTAATCCCTTCCTCCTAATACTAAACCCCCCCCCCTAATACAAAACACGGCAGGTAGTTTTTAGTATTAGGGGGGTATTTATTATTAGGGAACCAAATCGAAGCTTACCCCTATGTTAAAACCCTTAATTAAAAACTTTTTTTCCGATCTCAAAATCAATTAAATTTCCTTATATAACGCAATTAAAATATTGCCAAAAATGGCAGTTCGAAGCTTACCCCTAATACTAAATTAAAACCCTTAATACTAAAAACTATTTTTTCCGATCTCAAAATCAATTAAATTTCCTTATATAACGCAATTAAAATATTGCCAAAAATGGCAGTTCGAAGCTTACCCCTAATACTAAATTAAAACCCTTAATACTAAAAACTATTTTTTCCGATCTCAAAATCAATTAAATTTCTTTATATAACGCAATTAAAATATTGCCAAAAATGGCAGTTCGAAGCTTACCCCTAATACTAAATTAAAACCCTTAATACTAAAAACTATTTTTTCCGATCTCAAAATCAATTAAATTTCCTTATATAACGCAATTAAAATATTGCCAAAAATGGCAGTTAGAAGCTTACCCCTAATTGCTAGAGTAGCTAGGCAGCTTGGAGTGAGGGATTGGGACTAGGCCCCCCTAATACTAAACACCCCGGGGTGAACTAGTTTTTAGTATTAGGGGGGAGAACCCACAAATGGTAGGTTGATTTTTAAATTGTTTTTTAAAGGGGATCAATTAAAAGTCAAATTGGCCAAACTGAAATTTTCGGAAATTGGAGATGGATGCCTGTTTTTAGTATTAGGGGGACGTTTAGTATTAGGAGGAAGGGATTACACTCCACGCTCCCCACACTACACTTTACACTGAACACTTTACACTCTATACACTTTGCACTCCACACACCCCACTCTACACTCTTACACTTTACACTCCGCACTCCACAGTCCACACTCTACACTCCACGCTCCACACTTCACACTCCACACTCCACACTCTACACCTTACACTCCACCCTTTACATTCTACGCTGTAGACTATACACTCTACACTTTACACCCTGACACTTTACAATTTACATTTTACACTCCACACTCTACACTCCACACGCCACACTTCACACAATACATTCCACACTCCACACTCTACATTCCACACTTCACACTTTGCACCCCACACTCCACACTTCACACTTTACACTCCACACTCCACACTCTACACTCCACACTCCACACTTTATACTCCACACTCCACACTCTACATTTTACTCTCCACACTCCACACTTTACACTTTACACTCTGCACTTTGCACTCCACACTTCACACTTTACACTCCAGACTCTACACTCCACACTCCACACTTTGCAGGCCACCTGCTTCCATATTCCACAGTCTACGGTGCACTGGTATGGTAACAGGTGAAAATGTACAAGACTGTTCAAATAAACTGTTGCAGAAAAGTGCTCTGCGTGACTGCATATCCATGTGTTTCGACATCTGTACCATTAACATACGTGTGAGCATTCGGGTTCGTGGGCTGCATCTTGTTTAATGGGTAAATCAGCTATTTCTATGGCCATTCTCCATAGAGATATTACAAGTTACCAGAGGGTAATCACTATCATGGGGGCAAAAATCAATGTTTCGCACATGATGATATCAGTAATTGTTTTTTAAAGATATTTTCATAGCTCATGATGATCGTACAAGTTGTAGTAGCTAATGATTCATAATTGTTTTATACCCTCTGGTAAACTAACAGTTTGCTATCGAATTTCACCATCCCTAACAGGGAAATCAACTATAAATGTGCCATTTTCAATAGCTATATTAAATTACCAGAGGGTAACCACTTCCTGAGTGCGATGCTCCTCTAAGTACAGGATGCTATGTTGGTGGATGAATTGCTACAATTTCCCCACTTTGTTGGTTGCAAGATATTATCGTTCAGAATCATTTGTATGCTAATTATATATATATATACTAGCTGTTGACTTTAGATATAGCCTCTGCGTTATCATGCCATTATTATCTCATCATCAAACCAGCGTTTTCCCCATGGTCAAACTACCATCACCATCATGGCTATCCCATTCCCTTCATGACCCACAGTGAAAAACCATAGGCCCGTTATCAGCCTTTGGGCAATGGCCATGATGGCCGATTTAATCGATAGAAATGGCAAAGATTCATGAAACAAAATTGATGGTGATTTTCTATAAGGGATGGGATGCTAATGATACTGGTTTCTATGGCAAAACTATTTTTAATTGATATGATATTTTCTTACTCCCCCATTATTATTATATCTGATCCCTTTTTACTAAGTATGTTTGATTTAAATGGAAAAAATGATACTGGTTTAATGGAAATTATTATCGATAATGATAATGAACATGATAATGATGCTGATATCGGAAATTATTGATTATTGATAAAATAGCAATGTTTTCATCATCCCACCTTTTGTTAAATCATTGGTTCATTCCCTTGCTTGCCCAATCTTCGAAGGCCTTACTGGAAGCCAATGCCCCGCTGCCACCGCCAAGCGAGGTACGACGGGGGAGAAGGTTTTCCATTGACACGGGAAACTGCTTAAAATCAAACGGTTTTTTTGTGATTCTGTATGGAATTATATGGTTGTGCGTGTGTGGTGTTCTGCAATTTTATTTGAATTTATACCAGTAGTACCGCACAAGGCGGTGGCGGAAGTTTCAAAAATAGGAAACCTATAGGAGAGGTTGGTTGTTGTGAATCAGGGATGGCAGAGCGAAGCCACTGATGGACTGAAAGGTGCTTGAGGTCTCCTCTCTTTCTCTCTCTTTCTCTGACTATCTACTTACCTACCAGCCTATCTTTTATGTATCTATCTATCTATCGATCTTTCTATCTCTCTCTCTTTCTCTCTTTCATCTAATTACCTATCTACCTATCTACCTATCGACCTATCTATCTATCTATCTATCTATCTATCTATCTATCTATCCATCTATCTATCTCTCTCTCTCTTTCATCTGTCTATCTGTCTAGCTGCCTACCTGTCTGACTATCTATCTATCTATCAATCTATCTATCTATCTATGTATCTATGTATCTATCTATCTATCTATCTATCTATCTACCTATCTATCTATCTATCTATCTATCTATCTCTCCATCTATCGATCTATTGTAGTTGTAGTTGTAGTTGTAGTTGTTGTAGTTGTTGTTGTTGTTGTTGTTGTTGTTGCTGTTGTTGTTGCTGTTGTTGTTGCTGTTGTCGTCGAAGTTAGGGTATTCGTGTTAGTGAAGTTACTTAAGTTAGTCAAGTTAGTTAAGTTAATCAGTGTCTACTTTTTCGACATCAGCACGTCAAAAAAGGCTCAAAACACCCAGTTTTTTACACTTTTGACTTCGAAATGTGCTTCGCGCCACAACGGTGTGCACTTTTTCGACACTTTTTCGACATCTGAACCTCCAAAAGTGGTCCGAGACCGTCAGTTTTTAACACTTTTGACTTGGAAATGTGCTTCGCGCCACAACGGCGTGCACTTTTTCAACATCTCAACTTCCAAAAGTGGTCCGAACCTGGTGTTTTTGCATTTTGACTTCGAAATGTGCTTCGCGCCACAACGGCGTGCACTTTTTTGACATCTCAACTTCCAAAAGTGGTCCGGAGCTGGGTGTTTTGTACATTTTGACTTGGAAATGTGCTTCGCGCCACAACGGCGTGCACTTTTTCGACATCGCAACTTCCAAAAGTGGTCCGGAGCTGAGGTGCTTTGTACATTTTGACTTGGAAATGTGCTTCGCGCCACAACGGCGTGCAATTTTTCATCTCTCATCTAGCCAGCTGGCTCCGCACCCGCCGCTTTAGCGAGCCTACTTTTCGACCCTCCGGAGCCTCAAATCATTGGAAAAACACAGTATTTCGCGACTTTCCTACCTTTTCGCGCATCTGCATCTTCTTTCTTCTGACTCTTTCTCTTCTGATCTTCTCTCTTCTAATCTTTCTCTTCTCTCTGCCTCTTCCCTGCTCTGCTTTTCATCTGTCCATATTGTCGGGAGTTTGACTTCTAAACTTCCTTCGATGATTGGGTATTGTTTTATGATGTGGTTATGTGATTTTATTTGGTGCATTTTACGGCTTTACATTATTTGATTTGTATGTGGTTTTATGTAGCCTTATAGGGAGTCTATACGGTTTTATATTGATTTATCTAGGAATTTTCCATTGATAATTATTGAGTAATCCTTTTTCATTTTGGTGATTTCTGTTGGAATTTCCTCCGTCTTGGATGTGTATATGGCAGTATTAGTGCCTTGCAACAAGGATAGGATTGCAAAATGCCACGTTGTAGCAGTTGGTCAATAGGTAAACCCAGTTCATGGCACTGCGAGGGGCGCAAGCTCACCAGAGAGCAGTCGGATTTGGTGACACTATGCAGATGCAATCCGTCGCCCCAAAGCTCGAGGACTTCGACCGCTTCAAAAAGAGCCGGACCCAAGGGACCCCAGGACACAGGGGTATCCTCGTTGGAGAGCTCACGGCCCAATAAAACCTGCTTGTGGGACCCGACCTTGGTGACCTGGATGATGAGTTTTTGGAATAGTTTGGCTCCAAAATTTCTCCAATGGCAGAGGATACCATCCAGAAAGCAAACACAGCTGTTGAAACCCACAATTTTTGAGAGGTAAACCATCTAGAAATTGGTTATGTTCATTTATTTTCCATAGCTGTGTTAGTCTAGATGGTAGATTTGGTTCTATACAACATCAATATTGAAAAATTGCAGATTTTCATGAAACGGAAATGCGGGTGAAAT
The DNA here is from genome assembly GCA_947184155.2 of Cladocopium goreaui. NCBI lineage: Eukaryota > Dinophyceae > Suessiales > Symbiodiniaceae > Cladocopium > Cladocopium goreaui. The sequence continues at coordinate 182,580 of CAMXCT020000006.1, forward strand.
TCCAAAGAGGACCACCCCCAGGGTATGTTGGTTGGCTTGTCAGTGGGTTCGGGAGGCCGTGCCTCCCGCTGAAAAATGTTCGAACTCGAGAATATCCTCTGGTAATTTGGTACATAGCTGACATAGCAATAGAAAATTGCAGATTTAGTTCGTTGTTTTACCAATAAAAAGGGATGGAAAACCCATAATTAGTTATGTAAACGGTTACCAGAGGGTAAAGCCATTAATATTTGAAGCCAGTCACATTTGCAATATATTTAATGATATCATGATATACAAACCCCAAGAAACGGGCCACAATGAAGCCATGCGTTGTGCAACTTCACACCCATCATTCGTAGGAGTGACATTCCCATATATCAATGCCCATTCCAGGAACCTAAATTGGAGGTACCTACCATATATAAGGCCTATGTAAGGGAATATCCCCCCAAAATATGGCCTTATATGGTACAGTACCTCCATTTTAGGATCCAGTATAATTCCCATTGAATATATTCCCATTAATTCCCATTACACTGGTAAATTCTGATGTGGTCACCAAAAAAGGAAATTGCCGAAATCCTCCTTAGATAATCCCATTCAACCCCTTTATACTCCCATTTGAATCTTCCATCATTTTTGTTGTGATGATTAAATACTCAAAAAATGTTTGATAGGTAAACCAAGCAGGTTAAATGCACCATGTAAACCCGGTTTTCAATGAGATCCCCACAGTTTTTAGTTAAATCATCCATAATTCGAATGTTGAATCTTTCATAGGACAAAATCTCCAATTAACCTATCCTCTAATGTGGAAATGCGTTTGTATCTCATGGCTCTTTCAGTTAAATTCTCCATATTTATTCAATGGGTTTGTTCATTTTTGGACAATGTGGTAAACCCAATGCCATAAACAATCCCTAAAAAAGTACTAGTCTTGCTGGGTGGTACGTGGCATTTTTTCATCCCCACATGGTAGGTTTCACTGGGATAATTGCCATTTTAATCACTGCTCTATAAACCCAGTTGAGGTATGAACCAATAGGTGAATCAATACACCCATTGCTCACCACCATTAAAGTATTTCTGGGTCAATATTAGCCATTATCATCATTATTATCCATTGAAATACCGGTGTGTGTTCTTCGTCTATTATTGTTAGTGCTCCACACATTATTATTTACCGTTATCAACTACTTGTACTACCAATAACGGGTTAGTAATACACCCCACTATGGGTTTCAATTTGGAAATCACCATAAATATGTCACAATAAATATGTTAACCACCATTATCGCCCATACAACTATTGTTCTCACCCAGGTTGCACAATCACCACTAATGCCATTATAATCAATATTGTTTCCCACAATATGGTTGATGCTAAAAGACATTCACCATAAACGACTCTTAGTAGAAGATAACAATCCCAAAACTGCCTTATTTCAGATTCTTGAAATGTTACAGTTTACCCAAATAAATGATTCGCCAAAACTTACTATAGGCACCAAAAGATTGAACCACCGTCATTAACAGTTCACTAAAATAATATAATGCACTGTTAAATGGTGGTGATTCAATATGATATTACGATTTACCTGATTTAAGGATTTACCATAATACAACCATATTAGTACTATATTATGACCATAATATGAAAGTCTTAAATCATAATACTGTTATCAAAGGTGAATCCCTATATCCACCTTACCTGTGAATCAGGGTATTTAGGTGATTGAAGCGCCATCACGAACAGGTCACCATAGTACCCTCTGGTAAACGTTTACATAACTATGGAAAATCACCATGTTGAATGGGTAAATCCACTATTTCTATGGCCATTTTCCATAGCTATGTTACAAATTACCAGAGGGTATTATAGTTTGGTGAAACCTTATGGGTGAATAACATTCACCATAAAATCATGCTATATTTGGTGACACCATATTTCACGATTTACCACAATATAACCATATTGAATACATTCAAATACTATATTATAATCATATGAAATATTCAAAACTATATTAAATACTCTATTAAATCCTTTAGTATAGCCATATGATCACCACATTAACTACAATGTGGGGCCTCCTAGTTATAAGTTGGTTTATAAGCCCCAGTAACTAGTTCGTTATTTGCGTACCATACACCATAGTGAAATTGGAATTATGTGAAACCCAACTTAGCTATCGAACAGGGGCCTCACATTGTACCATCTGAATATGGAGGTGTTCTAAAATATTACCCCAAAACCATTGCTTTTCCCATTGACACATGATTTTCCATGATTTTGGGGTACCACATCAGTTGCGAACATTACCCCCAGTTATCCACATAGTGAATCATCACCTTGGCAGGTCAGCCACTGGCCCAGCACGGCCGAGTACATGGCCAGCTGGCGCCCGGCGGTGGATCTCGAAGCCGCAGCCAGCGCAGCCGATGAGGCGCAGTTCGATGGCCGATTTTTCATAGGAGAAATGACCATTGACCCATGGGAAAATATGGAAAAATGTGGGAAAATATGGGAAACCTTGGAAAAACTATGGAAAACATGATATTTGTTGGGTTGAATTGGGTTGATAAGTGGCTGAATTCTATGGTTTATGGTAGATATAACAAACTAGTTACCGGAGTTTATAAACTATTATCAACCAATTTATAACTGTGGGGCACTATCCTGCATGGAAAATGTGGAAAAATGGTGAACAATCATGGTTTACCCGATGGAAATGGTTTTTCAATATGTGTCATGGGAGAAATTACCATCTACTTGGTGGTTCGTCCATATAAATCAAACATATTCGTGGGGAATAATATCATATAGTATCATATTTAACATTATTTAAGCCATGGTTCTGGGGTATGTCCAATTGGGATATGTGAACATGTTCTGTGAATGAATACCTTGTGGTTCATCCCAGGAATCGTAGGTGGATTAGTTCACCCCAGTTATAAGTGGATTAAGCCTACTTGTCCCAATTAAAATCCCATTTAGAACTTACTTAGTAAGTGGGATGAGCCACCAAGTACCCATGGAAAAATGTGGGAAAATGGTGGGATTAGTGGGAAACATCTGTGATTTGGCTATGGATGATGGTTTCGATAGGAAAAATTGTGATTTACCAATGGAACATGTGGAAACATTGTGGTGTTAGTGGGAGAGATCCATGGAAATTGTGGAAAGAAATCATATGTGTTCATGGAAAATGTGGAGACACGGGGAAGGGTGGTAGCTATTCCGAAATGAATTTATTTCAGTTTGGTGAAATAGTATCGTTTTTCCGGTTGATAGGCTGTGGGATTGGGCAGTTTCAACCAATTCTATCCAGGTCACGGTTTTACTAAGTGGGAATTTCTTCAAATGATCAGGTGGTTTTCAAAGCGTACCCTGCCCCAATGATGAACAGCCCAAGCATGTTCAGGGTGTTGTTTAATGCGCATACCAGTTACCACTTAGAGGTTACAACCTATACTTACGCACATATAATATATTCATATGGGGTATCCTGCATGTGCTAGGTTGATCATGGGGGGTGTGAGAGCATATACATGGCACCCAATACAAGATATGCAAGGCGGCATATTCCGGCATATACTGGATTAGTTAATGTACTATATATAGTGTCTATGATTGAGGCAGTTCAAGACTCCATTAGAGCTTCATGGTTTCTGCTGGGCAAACAACCAAGTGCTGCCTGAGCTACCCTATGAAATGTAACTGTTTCCAAAATGGGATCCTCCACTTGCGTGACTACATTGATCAGGGTTATCAAGCGGGCAAGTGGAATGATCCTCCAAGTGGAGAAACATTCTATCTGCCTGAAATGGCCATAATTTTCTAGTGGATAATATTCACGTCGGTGACCATGTTGTTGTCCGCAAGATTGGACTTGGATTATGATTCCAATTTGGGCATGGGCACTAACTCAAGGTCGCCATTGACCCACAAACGCTGGGCAGTGTTCCCACTATCATCCAAGGTGTTATCCAGTTTTGGCCACACCCGTATGGAGAACGGAGCTATGCCGTGTTTCTGTGAAAATTACATATCCCCATGAAGACTGCCAGAAATTCATGGCAAACATCCCATATATCCATATGCCATGTTTTCAATGGGAATTCCAGGGTACTGTACCATATAAGGCCATATGTTGTGGGGATATCCCCTTATAGGGCTTATATATGGTAGGTGATGCGCCTGGTTGCAGGATGACACGCGGATTCTGTACAACGTGGAAATCACTTGGGGTGTGGAAACCAAGACGTTGAATCGTCGAGTTGGATTCCACCTGGATGAAAACAAAGTGATAAAACAAGAATATCATGTCTTGCCCATGGAAACATGATAATCTTACAGATTTTTTTTTGGTGAGTATGTATATTATATATATATATTCATCCAGATGCTAAGAAACTGAATGAAACTACCCGGCAACAGTGCGGGCCATGGACTCTGGACACATGACGACATGTGTAGCTGAGTCAAAGGTGACATGATTGGAGAAGATGGGGCAGTTCTTTTGGAGAATCATTGCTCGCATGGGGTTATGAGTTAGATTCAAACTGTTTGAAATGAAAGAGTTCAGAAGGTTCGAGTTACACAAATTCACAGCAGGCATTCTTAAAATTCAAGCTTCACCCCCCCGATTCAAGAGATGTTTGCGAGGTGAAAAATCAGCGGAAATGCCGTTGAAACGGGGCACAAGGCCTCCCATTCTGTAGTTGAAATTCGAACTGGGATGTCAGGGATGAGAAGAGGTACACAGCAAGAAAATCAAGAGCAAGATGGAATCGACCACTCCTCATAATGTAGCAAGAGCCTGCTCATGGACTCATGAACTGCTTATGAACTGCTTCTGAACGGCTTGTAGGGCTCATCGAATTCAGAAGCTTTCACCGACCGTCCAGCCAGGTGCGCAAAATTGGAAGGACCGAAGGAATTGCTGGATGCAATCTCTCTCAAGTCATAGTCTCAGAGTCTGCTAGCTGAAGGATTGCGCCTGCGAGAATCATATGCACCGTGAATGCCGCGCTAAGTTCTCAAACTGCATGCGACCGGACGTAGATGCGCCATGGATAGCACAAGCATCATCCCCTCAAGTTTCCGGAGCATCCGAGTTAGCAATCCAATTCAGTGCCCTCTGACGTTGTGAAGGCTCCTGATGGCCAAAGAATCAAAGGGATCCAAGGGTTTGTGCGCATTCGTGCGCCAATGTATTCCATTCAGATCCCCCACTCCACAAATGAGTCAAAGTGTTCCTTCATAGCAGATATAGATATAGATATAGCACCTTCTTAGGATGAAACAGGCGTCAACGAGACTATATTTTGCTCGGATTTCTTGCGCACTTGGAACAGTCCTGCTTTGTCGGGCCATGGACTCTGGACACATGACGACATGTGTAGCTGAGTCAAAGGTGACATGATTGGAGAAGATGGGGCAGTTCTTTTGGAGAATCATTGCTCGCATGGGGTTATGAGTTAGATTCAAACTGTTTGAAATGAAAGAGTTCAGAAGGTTCGAGTTACACAAATTCACAGCAGGCATTCTTAAAATTCAAGCTTCACCCCCCCGATTCAAGAGATGTTTGCGAGGTGAAAAATCAGCGGAAATGCCGTTGAAACGGGGCACAAGGCCTCCCATTCTGTAGTTGAAATTCGAACGGGGATGTCAGGGATGAGAAGAGGTACACAGCAAGAAAATCAAGAGCAAGATGGAATCGACCACTCCTCATAATGTAGCAAGAGCCTGCTCATGGACTCATGAACTGCTTATGAACTGCTTCTGAACGGCTTGTAGGGCTCATCGAATTCAGAAGCTTTCACCGACCGTCCAGCCAGGTGCGCAAAATTGGAAGGACCGAAGGAATTGCTGGATGCAATCTCTCTCAAGTCATAGTCTCAGAGTCTGCTAGCTGAAGGATTGCGCCTGCGAGAATCATATGCACCGTGAATGCCGCGCTAAGTTCTCAAACTGCATGCGACCGGACGTAGATGCGCCATGGATAGCACAAGCATCATCCCCTCAAGTTTCCGGAGCATCCGAGTTAGCAATCCAATTCAGTGCCCTCTGACGTTGTGAAGGCTCCTGATGGCCAAAGAATCAAAGGGATCCAAGGGTTTGTGCGCATTCGTGCGCCAATGTATTCCATTCAGATCCCCCACTCCACAAATGAGTCAAAGTGTTCCTTCATAGCAGATATAGATATAGATATAGCACCTTCTTAGGATGAAACAGGCGTCAACGAGACTATATTTTGCTCGGATTTCTTGCGCACTTGGAACAGTCCTGCTTTGTCGGGCCATGGACTCTGGACACATGACGACATGTGTAGCTGAGTCAAAGGTGACATGATTGGAGAAGATGGGGCAGTTCTTTTGGAGAATCATTGCTCGCATGGGGTTTTGAGTTAGATTCAAACTGTTTGAAATGAAAGAGTTCAGAAGGTTCGAGTTACACAAATTCACAGCAGGCATTCTTAAAATTCAAGCTTCACCCCCCCGATTCAAGAGATGTTTGCGAGGTGAAAAATCAGTCAGGGATAGTCAGGGCATGACACTGTCCATCGATTTTTGGCATGATACTTACTCTGGCCGACATACTTTGCGCTTGCCACAGAATTTTTCCTGCATTCTTTTCCTGTAAGTATTACTGCATTGAAAAGCCCTGTTGCGAGGCAAGTTTCAATGCAAAGTTTCCCACAGCTCGCGCCCTTGAGGAAAGCCAGCGAGCCCCATGAATCCATGAGAACGACCGGAACGGTGCATCTGCGAAGCAAATGGCTGCACTTGAGACTTGTGGCTTACTGGGACAACTGCAACTGGCACACGTGGCGGCCTGCAGTCACACCAAAGGGCGCAAGGGCGGGCAAGCTCCTGGGAGCTGCATGGCAGCCAGATGGCTGACTGGGCTGACTGCTTGAAGAGTTTCAAAAACTCCTGTGGAGATGGTTGCTTACAGAAAACTCTGTGCATTTTCAGGTTATTTTCCGCGCATGGGTTTTGTCGCCTTGCAGAACGCATTCTTTATCGGTGCCCAAGCTTCTAGTCTCAGGCCCATTCTGATTAGTTGAAAGGTAACTGTCAGTGGACGGAGGGTCACTTTATGTCACATTCGTCCACACTCAGTTGACCCCGGGCACTGGGCAAGCGTGAATGGTCAAGATTGTTGAGTCGTATTTTTTTGAGTCCTGTAGAGTCCTATTTTGACATTCTCACAGTTCGTGGTTTTCAGCTAGGGATGGCTGCTAGCTTTGGATCCCACTAGTCACATTTCACGAAAGGTAGCGTCAGCTACCTGAGTTCTCCGTGCTTCAGCACAATCATAGGGGGTATTGGGGGGCCAGCCCGTGGAAAACGTAGACTTCTCGACGTTATGTATTAGATATCAATTATAAGGGTGGGGCCCGCCCCCACCCTCAAGGAACTATCGGCGCACGTTGAAAGCTCCAATCCAAGACCAGCTTCAGTCCTGCACAAGATTCTTTACAGGAATCTGTCAACACAGTCGTCATAACTTGAGCGAGCTAGCCTCACATCAGGAAAGAGTGAGGAAGAGATGGTTCCGCCAGTAAACTAGCCACCGTATGCCACCGTGAGTGGTAAATTTGTGTGTTGAGTGAAGACATTTGATCATTTGTTGTTTCACAGTGCAAAATGATGTCAGAGTCTCAGCGCCTTCCAGCGATTCCAGCAGTGGTTCTGTTGTTCACGATCGTACCATCAGCCAGAAACCAAATAATCCCCTCAAGTTTCCGTATTAGATGTGGATGCTTGCGTTTTTTCTATAGCAGTGGGAAGTCGGCAGTCCCGTGCAGTCCCCAGCCATGCTTGGAAAGTTGGCAAGCCACTGGAGCTGACTGGGCTGACTGCTTGAAGAGTTTCAAAAACTCCCGTGAAGCGAAACAGTCCCGTTCTCGACATTGGACTTTCTTCAGGTGAGTATGGGTGCTATCAATCTTGTTTCCATGGCTGCTTACGCGCAAATCATTCTTTCTCGTTGCCAAAGGCTTTAGTGGCTCTAGTATCAGGCCCTAAAGAAGCTGTCAGTGGACGGAGAGTCACTTTATGTCACATTCGTCCACACTCAGTTGACCCCAGGCACTGGCAAAACGGAAATAGTCAAGATTGTGAAGTCGCATTTTTGGGAGTCCTTTTGAGTCCTATCATAGTCCTATCTGATTTGATCCATCTTCAGCTGTAATTTCGCTGCTTTGCAAATACTCGAGAGGTCCTGAAGGACTTTATGTGAGATCCTTCTCATTCTCATGTCAAAATTTCTTTGAGATATTTGCCAAAAGATCCGCATGTTTGGAAGTGTTTTTAGCCACAGAACATGTCCTTATATCAAGTGGATAAATGTTTGTGGCCAGGTGCAGCATTTGCAAAGCTCCTTTCCAGCTCAGAGTTGGGCTCGCCCTTGCAGAAGTTTTCCAAATGGTCATCACGGTCCGCCACAGTAGAGGCACACTCTCCATGAGGGAGATGTCCCTGTAGTCCAGCATAATTGGTTTGCTTCAGCCTCAATAACAGTTGCTGCAAGGGGTCTTAAAAAGGGTTTTAAATAAACCCCTTTTCGTGCATCATTTCATGCTGCACAAGACACCGTATCATGCAGTCATGCTCTGGATAAAATCATCTTAGACCAAAAACGTTTTTGGTTTATCATCTTAGGGGCGCAGCATTTTGACACCACTCCTCCGCCACTACACTACCTTTCGTCCGCCTCCGCCTGCTCTCAAGTGACGTGCTGCATCCGCGAGTGTAGTAGCTGGTGAGACATTTCAAAGTCAACGTGGACCAGAAGCAAGATGCTTGCACTGCAGCTCCTGCAGTCTAGTTAATCATAGTTTATCCATGTTCATCCCACATGGCGTGGTCACATCCGCTGGGAGATCTTCGACGATTTCTCTCTAACATTCTATGGCCCAAGATGCTGGTGGCACATCCGACTTCGCTCATAGCACGAGGAGTTACAGAGAGGATCAGTTTACCTTAGAAGCTTCAAGCGTAAATTTGGAAGAATTGATCCCTCGGTTTCAACCAGACTTCCATACCATTCCATGCCATTCCGTACCACACATCCGGGTAAGGAGCTACAAGGGCCAGCAGGTGGCCAGCAGAGTTACCCGACTTACCCTTTCCAAGAAAAGGTTAACGTCGCCTAATTAAGCAACGATAAAAAATTAAGCTAACAATGGTGGAAATCATGGGATTTGGACATGGCTCCGGTACCAAGAGCATGAGCTATATGACCAAGAATTACATGTTTGTGCCAACAAAAGTGCTGGGGACAGACCCATGGAGTGATGAAATTGAAAAGACACAGGTTGCTGTAGGCCTTGCTCTGAAGCAAAGCGGTCTCTTAGACACAGATGGCACAATCTTATTAATTTATATAGGTGATTCCAGCGATTCCAGCAGTGGTTCTGTTGTTCACGATCGTACCATCAGCCAGAAACCAAGTAATGCGAATCTATCGGGTGCCCTCAACTGATTCAGAGGTGTTTGTCCATGCCGTCAGGTTGCAGCTAAAGCAGCAGCCAGTCAGTGAGTTTGCAGGTGAAATGACCTGCCAGCCACATGTCAAGAGACCAGGACAGGTTTTCTGGAGGCTTGTGCTGGTTTTCGAAAAGTGAGAGACAGAGAATAAGATGCGGAGCATCCGCGGTGGACAAATTGGGTCGAGTTGGTAGTGTATTAGATGTGGATGCTTGCGTTTTTTCTATAGCAGTGGGAAGTCGGCAGTCCCGTGCAGTCCCCAGCCATGCTTGGAAAGTTGGCAAGCCACTGGAGCTGACTGGGCTGACTGCTTGAAGAGTTTCAAAAACTCCTGTGAAGCGAAACAGTCCCGTTCTCGACATTGGACTTTCTTGAGGTGAGTCAGGTAGCATCCCCTGTGATTTACTGGCTCAACCATGTAACATGGCTGATGGCAATTGCATTGGCCCCCTTCACTTGAGCCTAGTGTTTTGCAAGGCAAGCGCAATATATAGGCTGAAGTCCAATTTTTTGGACTTCAGCCTTTAAAGACGTCGCATGCGACCTTCGCAAGTCGGAAAAAAAAAGTATCGGTTGGTGCCCTCAAAAAAAACGTTTGAAACATATGATGTGTTTTGGCTTTGGCATGTCAAACGGTGCACCCCCCAAAAAAATACAGAGTTGTGAGGATGCCCATGTTTAAAAGGCTGACGGTGAGGTGAAATCTGAACAAACTTGCCCTCTTTTAACGCGTCAACGCGGCGCTCACTCAATCACTCCATCAAAACGCATGCATGCTTGCAGCGTGTACCGAAACACAGTCAAACGCGACATATGCGCCGGATGGCTCTTTTCAGCAATCCGTTTTGTACGGGATATCATATCCTCATCAGCGTATACCATAGGTATTTTGGGTTCTTTGGCAAGTAATGCCACACAGTGTGCCCCATGAAGTGCACCTTTGGTCTCATATGGTACTTTGCCTCCTTTTTTTGGACAGCAAGATCTGCTAAGGTGTTCAGAGCAGACCTGTAGACACAGTAAGCTCTTTTGAACTCACAAGTGGCCTCTGGGGTGAGTTTTCTTCCACCCCTCAAAATCAAGGTTTCCATCGTGGCAAGTCCTCCGATCAGCCCGCACCAGTACCTTAGTCCATGGGGGCTTTCAAAAACCAGCAAACCGGATTGCCTTTACAGTGGCACTGGATGTAAGTTTTAAAAAATTAACCTGGAAGAACATCTTTTGAACTTTGATAACTAAATTGAAAAAACGTGGAAAGCAAAAGCCATTGGATTTGAATAAGGTTCTATAGGTCTGTTTGGAATGTGTCAAATGCAGTCTATCAACACTCATTCGTGGATTTTGCTTGGAATAGTTCCCCCGGTGGAAAAAACACCCCAGTTGTATGGAACCGATGCGTATAAAATCTTAAGGCTTAAGGGTTGCGAAGGTGGGAAATTTCTCTTTGACCATCTAGTTTAAAGAATCATTGACGGGATGCTTGTAGATGTCATCATCCAAAACAATTTGTTGAAGCGCCCTCGACAGCCAAAAAATCAGATATCGACAGGCCGTGGCAGATAAAATCTTTTGGGACACTGCTGGGTATTGGGCACCACCCTGCGGGCGCAACACACCCGTAGTGAAAAATTTTCTCGCTGCACGATCGGCCACACCTAGGTTGTTCGGTTCACAGTTGCTTTCAAACGAATCTGGCGTTGTTTTATCTGTTGAACTTGCCTGTTGAAGGTCAAACAAATCTACCCCCAGCAAAAACACCAAAACAAACCACCATTACGTTTCCTAGGGACTGGTAGCTTCACACCATTCCCGGTAGTTTGCATACAGCGTGGACAGTTTGTCATCCCTGGTGGATCCTTCAATGTGATTTGGATAGTCACACATGTCAATGAGCACCGACGCCACTGCATCCACACCAAGCGCCAAATGGACAATGTGCATCCAGTCAGGATAGATACCTTAGGATGTGGCGTTGCAAATGGCCATGCACATACATCAGCACTTATCTACCTGTACATATCGGTTTTGATATTTTTTTGGGTATAAATAAATATGTGACTACGTCTATATGTGTATGTTACGAAAGCCAGCCGATAGGCTAGGCAAAGTTGTTTTGGCGAACGAAGTGAGTATTAGGGGGTCTGGGGGGTGGTCGTCGCGTATGGTGCCAAAATCTCGAAATTAGTTGCAGTGGAGGGTGGGCACATTGAACTTTTTGGGGGGGCATGTACCACTACGCAAAGAGGTGACGATAGGCTTCGATTCCCCCTAGGTCCGTTGACTCCGGCAGGAAAAAGGGAGGAAAAAACCAAGGAAAATGAAGGAAAATCGTTGAAAACAGGGGGAAAATCAGGAAAAAGGTAGGAAAAAAACGAAGGAAAATCGTTGAAAACAGGGGGAAAATGGAGGAAAATGGAGGAATGACAGGAAAAAGGTAGGAAAAAAACGACAAAAAAGGGAGGAAAATCGTTGAAAGCAGGTGGAAAATGGAGGAAAATGGAGGAATGACAGGAAAAAGGTAGGAAAAAAAACGAAGGCAAATCGTTGAAAACAGGGGGAAAAATGGAGGGCAATAGCGTTTGAAACACGTGGAGTGTACTGTGTGGAGTGACATACAATCTGTCACCCAGCATGGAGTGAGGCGTGTACAGTGTCAAGTGTAAAATGTGGTGTCTAGCGTGTCGAGTGTGAAGTGTTGAGTGTAGAGTGTAGAGTGTGGAGTGTCAAGTACACCTGAGCAAAATTTGGGCGAAAAGTTCGGATGCTGCAGATGCATCACATGAGTGTGCTGGTTAAACTTGGGGAGCGCGAAAACCAACCAAAAAACATCACAACGCATTCAATTTTCAGCTCCAGAAGGGATCAAGTTCGGCAAAGTGCCGCTCGAGTTTAGCATAGGTTGGAATCCACCGACTGCCATAAACCATCCCCCAAATCACCAATTTTATGGGTAGGATTTCAATCCTCCCCAAATGGTAAGCTTATTATAGACTTTCCCACATCCCTTTATCAAGACACACACAGACATTGATTGGTTATGACAATGTCCTCCACTTGTCAAAAGGCACCCTTTCATAGCTCCCAAGCAGTACCCCAAACTTGGCATTCGAGGTAACGGATGGTAACAGCATGTTTGTTTGGATGTTAGCCTAGCAACTCTTGCGCTGGTCATTGTGCCAGGGGTGGTCGCAACCAAATAGAAATAATCCATAAACTTGGATGTGGATAACTGCCTCCAAAATGGAGCCACTAAATTATGTCTTCTAGTTAGAGGAGCAACCATGATATGACCAATCCTATTCGAGTTTAGCATAGGTTGGAATCCACCGACTGCCATAAACCATTCCCCAAATCACCAATTTTATGGATAGGATTTCAATCCTCCCCAAATGGTAGGCTTATTATAGGCTTTCCCACATCTCTTTATCAAGACACACACACATTGATTGGTTATGACAGTGTCCTCCACTTGTCAAAAGGCACCCTTTCATAGTTCCCAAGCAGTACCCCAAACTTGGCATTCGAGGTAACGGATGGTAACAGCATGTTTGTTTGGATGTTAGCCTAGCAACTCTTGCGCTGGTCATTGTGCCAGGGGTCGTCGCAACCAAACAGAAATAATCTATAAACTTGGATGTGGATAACTGCCTCCAAAATGGAGCCACTAAATTATGTCTTCTAGTTAGAGGAGCAACCATGATATGACCAATCCTATTCGAGTTCAGCATAGGTTGGAATCCACCGACTGCCATAAACCACCCCCCAAATCACCAATTTTATGGGTAGGATTTCAATCCTCCCCAAATGGTAAGCTTATTATAGGCTTTCCCGCATCCCTTTATCAAGACACACACACACATTGATTGGTTGTGACAGTGGCCTCCACTTGTCAAAAGGCACCCTTTCATTCATAGTTCCCAAGCAGTACCCCAAACTTGGCATTCGAGGTAACGGATGGTAACAGCATGTTTGTTTCGATGTTAGCCTAGCAACTCTTGCGCTGGTCATTGTGCCAGGGGTGGTCGCAACCAAACAGAAATAATCCATAAACTTGGATGTGGATAACTGCCTCCAAAATGGAGCCACTAAATTATGTCTTCTAGTTAGAGGAGCAACCATGATAATCCTATTCGAGTTTAGCATAGGTTGGAATCCACCGACTGCCATAAACCATCCCCCAAATCACCAATTTTATGGATAGGATTTCAATCCTCCCCAAATGGTAGGCTTATTATAGGCTTTCCCACATCCCTTTATCAAGACACACACACACATTGATTGGTTATGACAGTGTCCTCCACTTGTCAAAAGGCACCCTTTCATAGTTCCCAAGCAGTACCCCAAACTTGGCATTCGAGGTAACGGATGGTAACAGCATGTTTGTTTCGATGTTAGCCTAGCAACTCTTGCGCTGGTCATTGTGCCAGGGGGTCGCAACCAAACAGAAATAATCCATAAACTTGGATGTGGATAACTGCCTCCAAAATGGAGCCACTAAATTATGTCTTCTAGTTAGAGGAGCAACCATGATATGACCAATCCTATTCGAGTTTAGCATAGGTTGGAATCCACCGACTGCCATAAACCACCCCCCAAATCACCAATTTTATGGATAGGATTTCAATCCTCCCCAAATGGTAAGCTTATTATAGGCTTTCCCACATCCCTTTATCAAGACACACACACTAGACAAGAATGGATCATTATATGATCCGGCAGGAACTGAATCCTGTAACATGCAGATTAGACAGGAACCGAATTAATATACGATATATATATATATAGATCACAGTAGACAATGACAGTATAAAACAACAGCGATAAAATTTAATTTTATGTCCCCCCAGCTGCGTCTTAAATGCGCCCAGGGCGGGACAAGGCAGGTACGTTTACCTGATCTCCAGTGTGGAGCTTCATTGGCAGAGGCCACAACTGGAGATCCCTCTGCCCCCTGCCATATATATAATATAAGGACGAAGTTTTACGTCTATTCAGACGATACACACACACACCCTGCCTCCGGCAGGGTGGTGCGCGTAAAAATGAGATGAAAATGAAGATGAACGGGGGATGAAAAATGAGATGAGAGTGAAAATGAGATGAACGTTACTTAACCAGGACGCGAAGAGGGGAACGCAAAAGAAGAGGGAAGGAGCAAACACACACCAACACACCTAGCCCGGAGCGGGCGAACCCTGAAAAGGCAAGGGAAAAGAAAAAAGAGGAGGGTCGACGGACACGGACCAAGACCAGCGGAGGGGGGGGAAGACGGAAGCGCCTGAACCAACCTGCCAAAGCGAAAACCTACAAAAACCTCAGCACGCGACGGAGCCAACCTACCTGGGGAGGGAGGAGAGCATGAGATAGGGGACCAATGGGGAACTAGTTAGTGAGTGAAAAACAAAACCAAAACCAGGATTCAGCTCCTAAACCTAGGGTTCGTGCGTTATGCCACTCCAGGCCCGTGTTCAAGTCTTGCCCCCAATCGGCATAAAACGGCTTTCGAGTTCCAACGAATTAGGTGCACAATATGTTTAACCTCACCAGACAACCATCAAAAGAAAAAGGACCACACCTGGAAAGCATGTGCCTGCCTTTCTGTGGTCACAAATGTTCAAAAGCTGAAGCTGCAGTAAAAACCGAGTTTCTGATTGTTTCGAACGGCTTCACTCTGGCAGACAGGAATCTCGGCGAGAAAACCCTGGGACTACAGGAGCAGCGAGACTCTTCGAAAACGGTGGATAACAGTAAGGCCGACAGTTTCGCTTTACTTAAGCGAATTACCATATTAAAATGTGTGAATTCGGAATTCAAGTCAGTCGACATTGACCCCAACTGGGGTTGCCTCAATTGGCCCTATGGCACCATGTCGGAGTCACCATAGGAATCACACTAGACAAGAATGGATCATTATATGATCCGGCAGGAACTGAATCCTGTAACATGCAGATTAGACAGGAACCGAATTAATATACGATATATATATATATATATAGATCACAGTAGACAATGACAGTATAAAACAACAGCGATAAAATACATTATATGTCCCCCCAGCTGCGTCTTAAATGCACCCAGGGCGGGACAAGGCAGGTACGTTTACCTGATCTCCAGTGTGGAGCTTCATTGGCAGAGGCCACAACTGGAGATCCCTCTGCCCCCTGCCATATATACAATATATGGACGAAGTTTTACGTCTATTCAGACGATACACACACACACACGCACACGCACACGCACACGCACACGCACGCACGCACGCACACACACATTGATTGGTTATGACAGTGTCCTCCACTTGTCAAAAGGCACCCTTTCATAGTTCCCAAGCAGTACCCCAAACTTGGCATTCGAGGTAACGGATGGTAACAGCATGTTTGTTTCGATGTTAGCCTAGCAACTCTTGCACTGGTCATTGTGCCAGGGGTGGTCGCTACCAAACAGAAATAATCCATAAACTTGGATGTGGATAACTGCCTCCAAAATGGAGCCACTAAATTATGTCTTCTAGTTAGAGGAGCAACCATGATATGACCAATCCTATTCGAGTTTAGCATAGGTTGGAATCCACCGACTGCCATAAACCATCCCACAAATCACCAATTTTATGGATAGGATTTCAATCCTCCCCAAATGGTAGGCTTATTATAGGCTTTCCCACATCCCTTTATCAAGACACACACAGATTGATTGGTTATGACAGTGTCCTCCACTTGTCAAAAGGCACCCTTTCATAGTTCCCAAGCAGTACCCCAAACTTGGCATTCGAGGTAACGGATGGTAACAGCATGTTTGTTTCGATGTTAGCCTAGCAACTCTTGCGCTGGTCATTGTGCCAGGGGTGGACGTAACCAAACACAAATAATCCATAAACTTGGATGTGGATAACTGCCTCCAAAATGGAGCCACTAAATTATGTCTTCTAGTTAGAGGAGCAACCATGATAATCCTATTCGAGTTTAGCATAGGTTGGAATCCACCGACTGCCATAAACCATCCCCCAAATCACCAATTTTATGGATAGGATTTCAATCCTCCCCAAATGGTAGGCTTATTTTAGGCTTTCCCACATCTCTTTATCAAGACACACACACACATTGATTGGTTCTGACAATGTCCTCCACTTGTCAAAAGGCACCCTTTCATAGCTCCCAAGCAGTACCCCAAACTTGGCGTTCGAGGTAACGGATGGTGTAAAGTGTAGAGTGTGGAGTGTGGAGTGTAAACTGTAGAGTGTGGAGTGTAAAGTGTGGAGTGTGGAGTGTAAAGTGTAAAGTGGAAAGTGTGGAGTGTAGAGTGTAGAGTGTAAAGTGTAGAGTGTGGAGTGTAAAGTGTGGAGTGTGGAGTGTAAAGTGTGCAGTGAGGAGTGAGGAGTGTAAAGTGTAACGTGTAAAGTATGGAGTGTAGAGTGAAGAGTGTAGAGTGTAAAGTGTAGTGTGTAAAGTGTAGAGTGTGGAGTGTGGAGCGTAAAGTGTAGAGTGTGGAGTGTGGAGTGTAAAGTGTGGAGTATGGAGTGTAAAGTGTAAAGTGTAAAGTGTGGAGTGCAGCGTGTAGAGTGTAAAGTGTGGAGTGTGGAGTGTAAAGTGTGCAGTGAGGAGTGAGGAGTTTAAAGTGTAGAGTGTGGAGTGTGGAGTGCAAAGTGTGGAGTGTGGAGTGTAAAGTGTAAAGTGCAAAGTGTGGAGTGTAGAGTGTAGAGTGTCGAGTGTAAAGTGTAGAGTGTAAAGTGTAGAGTGTGGAGTGTGAGGTGTGGAGTATGGAGTGTAAAGTGTGCAGTGAGGAGTGAGGAGTGTAAAGTATGGAGTGTAGAGTGAAGAGTGTAGAGTGTAAAGTGTAGTGTGTAACGTGTAGAGTGTGGAGTGTGGAGTGTAAAGTGTAGAGTGTAAAGTGCAGAGTAAAGTGTAGAGTGTAAAGTGTAGAGTGCTGTGTGTATGCCTGTCTGTGTCTGCGTCTGTCTCTGTATGGGAGGGAGGTGACAGTTGGCTACGCGAGGTTACGGGGAAGCATGGGAGCAAATTTCTGCCATTTGGCGGCCCCCCCCGGCCGCCTATTGAATTTCTCTTCTGGGATCATTGGGAAAAGGCCGTTTAGGCCAAATCTTGGCCGGGAGGATTTCACGGGTCAGGTCACGGGGGGTCATGGGAGGTTACGGTAGGTTACGGGAGGTTACGGAGGAGGAAAACGGAGGAAAGTAGAGGAACGGCAGGAAAAAATCGTTAAAAACAGGAGGAAAATGGAGGAGCTCCGAAACTCAACGGAGAGCAGCGTCCGTTGGGGTTCGGAACAAGATAGTTTGCAAGGGGATGAGAAGTGATACTGAGGAAGGGGGGCCGAAGGGTTGCAAAGCAAGGAGAAGTCTTCCAAAGGTGCTGCAGATGGTTTGGGCTTCTAGTTCATACGGGATTGTAAGAGGACGTTTGGGGGTGTGTGGCAACTGCAGATGTATGGACCATGGATGGCACACAATATATGCAGATATAGATGACATGGAAACAGAAAGGTTATACAGAATTCGTTTGGGGACTGTTGAGGGGCGCTTGGAAAACAGAAACCTTGCCAGTTTGTAGGTTGGAAAAAACATGTTGCCAAAATTTTCTGTGACAAAACGCGCTCTGGTTGGAAACCAGCAATTTTGGTGATTGGGGACTCGCCATGCAGAGCCACAAACTCATCTCGAGATGCGATCCTCGCCAAACAACGGCTCAAGAGGACAAATACCAGTTTCAGTCAAACATGTAAAAAAGACACAAACAAGAACAAATCAAACCAAAATTCGGCCATAATCTTTGTGAAGGATCTTGCCATCACCTTCTCGGGGGCCATACACAGTGTAAAGTGTAAATTCGGCCATAATCTTGGCGTTGGCCTGGAGCTCCAAGTAGCGCTTCTCGGCACGTAGTCGTAGTTGGAGATTCTCGGCCATTGCATGTCCACTGACTCCTTCAGAAGAGTGCTCTGCAATGTTGTCCAAGTTGTCCATCTGCCTTCCGAAAGCTCATTGGGAAGGTGCAAATCCACCTATCCTTGCCATGTGGTTGTGAGCAGTGGTCATGGCGTAGACGGCTCTTCGGGGAGGCACATCCTCGCTTCTCAGGAACAACTCAATCTTGTGACGTAGTTCTCCAACCATGCGCTCCACATCTCCCGTGGCCTGATGATGTTCTGCTGGTACTTGAAGTAGTTCAATGCCACGCTCTGCGCAGTAGGCCTCCAACTCTCGTCCTCTGAAGGCACCCTCAAGGTCGCATCGAATGCGTTGAGGATGTGCAAAGTATTGGAACCATGATCCTTCCAGAGCTTCAATCACGCTCTGGGTGTCCACGTTGGCATGAATCTCCTCCACATGGACCAAGATCTCGGCAGTGATGGAGAACCCACTCGCCTCGTCGAGCATGACCAGGTAGTGGTAGACATTGGAATCGTGCTTGAAGTAGAAGGTGTCCATCTGTAGCGTGTTCCAGATTTTCTCCTCCTACTCCAAAGCAACAGCTACAGAGGGCTTGCTGAACTGTCCTTCTTGACATTCGTCGCACTGCAAGTTCTCCGCAATCGCCAGCATCTTAGGGTCGGCGTTGCGAGCAGCAAGGATCTTCACCAGTGCTCTGTTTCCAGAATGTCCACACCGACGATGTAGTTTGAGGACCGTGAGCGAGAGGCGCTCGATCTCCTGACCAAGAAGATCTAATCGCACGCTAATTAGAATGCAATCAGAAATTAAGTATACAATGGCTGGAAATGGCTATTTTTGATCACCGAAGTTTGCCAAATGCATGACAAGTCTTGCAATGGAACAGAAGAACAGCGTTGCTCATTTCTAGCTTTGGTAGATAATTTGCTCTTGAACCGCGACAAAATTGGAAGAGAGCATGATTTCTGGCATGAAAAGTGCAGTGTTGCCAATGCTTTTTGCCATGCTGACCCTCATGAGGGCAAGAGACAAACATGTCAAGAGACAGAGATGCTACAAGATGTCAAGAAAGTTTCACTGCCAAGAAACATTGAAACTGAGCAGAGCTTTGGAACCTAGCTTCTGCAGCGTCCTTGTCTTATAAAAGCTCCTCCCGTTTGGAAACTTCCGCCCCGGTTTGTCCAGGCTATACTTCTAACGAAACGAAAATATAAAACACACACACAACACGCACACACGAAAAAAAAAACACCCACACACACACCCACACACGCACACACACACACCGTACAGACAAACTACTGCCATAAGATGCTGCGCCACTTCAAATCAAAGGTTTGGTCTTTTGTTTTCTTGGGGGTGGCCCCAAAGAATAGATACCACGATGTTCCCACATGGGCGCTTGTACCACACTTTCTTTTCACTCAAACCAGCTCGCCGGTGTAACGGAGACAGATTTGGATAATGTAGCGCTGCATGGTCAATCTACTTGTATGGACAGGATGTGCCATTGTGGCAATCCTTTTCACGCGTGCTACCGTATCCTCCCCTCCATAGTTCATGTAGTACCGTGGGTTTCTCGGTAAAAAGTGAAACGTGATATGCCCCAGTTGATGTAGTTTGGGTCGTAAGTGGTATTTCACCTCTCCCCTGGAGATCGCCCTGTCCGCCAAGCTGTTCAAGCATGCACGAAAAGTGCAGTAGCCAACCACAAACTCCTTATGAGCCTCTGGTGTCAACAGTCGGGACCCATGAAGAATCACAGTTTCCATTGTCGTCAGCCCACCAACCAATCCAGATCGCCACCTCAGATCAAAGCTCAAACCAGGCAAGTTGGAAGCTGTTTTTTTTAATAACGGCCAGTGTGGTTGTAAAGCGATGTTGCTTTAAGAAAAGGTCTTTGGATCAAAGATGATTTGTATATGGCCCCTTTATCTTATAAAAACCAAAATATTTATATTAAAACTAACTAGGCATCGATCTCTACCCAATACCTAAATCCATACTTATCTATCTTTCTATCTATCTATCGATCTATCTTTCTATCTACCTATCTATCTATCTATCTACCTCTAGTTCTGTCTTAAAATCTCAAAAGAATCCAGAAAAAACACATTTGAAGCTCCCCCTAAGTCCCAACAACATAAGAAACAAACTTGGACCCGGCTTAACAAATCTTTGTCAAGATGCTTTCCAGGGACATCATTGGTGTTCACGTGGACCAAGAGGGAATTCACCCAAAACAGGAAATACCGGCATGCGCTCGCAGACAAAAGTTTTTGCGATACTTCACAATGCTTTGTGTCACCCTTAGGCCGCAACACCGAAGTATGAAATAGCCTTTTCGAAGCTCGGTCTGGAATTCCTAGGGCTTGATGAGAACCAAATAAGAAATCAACATCGTTTAACTTGAACAAAACTTACATACCTTTTTAAACAACCAAGCTATCCTCCCAAAAAAATGTCACGTCCAGGGCTCCATTGGTTTCTGCCCAACTGCGATAATTTTGCCACAAGGTGTCCAGTCTCTGGTCCCTGGTTGATCCGGCCACCAGGTTGTCCTCTTCCACCAGGTCTAGGAGGACTGAGGTCAAACTATCAACTGCACATGCCAGGTGCATGATGTGCATGAAGTCGGGAAACAAACCTTGGTTCACGCGCAGAAAATTTCTTTCAGGGTTTTGACCCCATATGCAGAGAGAGAGAGAGAGATAGAGAGAAGCACAACAGTCAAAAAACATATGTGAAAAACGTATTTTTCTGATCTTGAATCTAAAACTTGAAGATGTCTAGGGGGTGAAATAGACATGGAAATCATACGAAACATCGAAGTTTCGACAAACACCCAAATACCTTTAAAACTGTGTGTGTGTGCGCCTGCATGCGTGTGTATGTGCGTATACATCTACACATGAACAAATTGTATACATGTATCTTTGTCTATGTCCGGTCTAGGAACGTGATGGGTCGAAGCCGGCAATGTTGCACAGGGGGCTTATGCCATGAATCTGAAACCATTCCGCCGTTGATACAATCCTCAAGGATCAAGCAGGTCAGATTAAAACATTGCAAGTGTTCCATACTAAGCAAAAAAAAACTTTTCATGGAAAAAATATATATATATATATCGACACCTTTACGTTGTATTCCAATCAAGGGTCTCCCTTTCACCTTCGACTGGTCCAAAAACAGTGTAGAGGTTGGAGGGGTGGTTGTAGGCATGATGAACTTTGTTGGAAATCCATTGGACAGCATGGCATAAATGACAGCACTTTTGGCGTGACGGTCCATGTTCTAGGTTGAACACCACCCTCAAGTAATCCTGATCACATTGAACTCCTTCAAGTACAGCACGGTAGTTCCCAGGAAATTTATTTCCAGCTAGGCGAGCCCGCCGAGGGTAGTAGGATTCGTTGAAGATTCGGCCCCAAGGATCTCTGTCTGGGTATTCTCCAGCACCTTAAAAAATAAAGATGGAAAATAGCACTCCCATGATAAAAACTCCCAAAGCTTTGTTTCATGCCATGGGAATGACTTAGACAAAACATTATGGATACACATGCGTCGCACCAAGGCGCATAGACAGTTCATGCTCCATGCCAGGGTCTGCAAACACTTTGTCCTAGCATCAGTCTTGCTGTAGTTCGAATTGATAACTGTAAACCTCGGATAGGAATTTCTTGCTGGGCATGGCGTGAAGCCATGGGCAGATTGCTGTAAACTGGAGTTGGCGGTGTCAGCTGTGATGGAAATCTGTTTGCAGCTTGGCTGCAAGACCCTGTTGTCAAACGTGTTCGATGATGGGCAAAGTGGGAACTGCAAAGTGATCACTTCAAATTTTTGCTTTCCTAGGACGATTGATCCAACATCGCTGGACTTTCCATCGAAACATGTTTGAAGGAAACTGCAATCAACTTCAAAAACAAAAATGAGATAAGGATCGCTGGGCCTCAGCCCCATCACCGTATATCCTCAGGGGAATGACACGTTGTAGGTCGCAATGGCTATCCTTGGATTCCGGAATGCCACACCATAAATAAAATCCATTCATGTGCAAACGTATTTTTCTCAGCTAAGATTCTGATAGCAAAGGATGGTTCTGAAACCATCTACTGTTCCTTTCTGTCTGCCAAAACGCCAACAAATCCTTGGTTTTGTCACAAATCGAATTATTTCAATTAGGTTTTAGAGAAGAGAAAAATGCCGCATCCAAAGGCATTTAGATTAGGCACTGTTTGTCCAATCATTCTTTCCGTTTCGCCAGTTTCCAAGAATGTGGTTATAGCCTCATGGGGCAGCAGCATGTCTTGTACCACCTCTTTCGGGCCTTGGCTCCATCCGTGGGAGTCATCCCAGTCCTGAGGACAGCGTGGAATCGTGGCACATGAAAGAGTCATCAAGCTGGTGCCTTGGAACGATTCATGTGGTTTGGGTGACATATGTAAATTTAAGGTCAAAGTATTTCGATCTGAGGGGTGGGCTGATGGAACGCTGACTGAAAAGATCTCTGGAAGCTTCCGTCCTTAAAAATCGTTCAAGAGAAATTTCAAAGTTTTGACCATCACTGTGTACATCCTGTGATCAATCTTGAAACTTTGGTTTGTTACATTGTACACCCTGTGATAAATCTTGAAAGTTTTGACATCCTGCCTTTATCTTGAAAGTCTTGACTATCATTATATATGCATATCTTGTGATAAATCTTGAAGCAAGCATCTCCATGGCTGGATGGAAATCCATTTCTGCAGTGTTTGGGCAGCCCCCCAGTAGCTCGATGCCCCATTAAGGCGCGATGCAAGATCCAAGATTTGCGGCCTTGGCTGCATCGCGGTCTCATGGAGTGTCAAGATAGACCTTTGGGGTGTAATTGGACTGTAGGGTAGATATTGAAATAAAAAGGTAAATAAACAAACAAATATACATGAATACATATGTAGATAGATAGATATATATATATCGGATTAAATGGGTGTAGTTGGATTATATTGTTCAGGTATTGAAATAACAAAATGTGTGTATATATATATGTACATCTACCTCTCTAAAACGGTCCTTTTTGCCGTTTATCATTTTTTCGGAACAATCACCCCAACTTGTGGGAGCTAAAAAATAAACATTGTTCAACGGTTGCGAAACCAACTCATTATTGCAAGCGAGGGTCGGGATGAGAGCGTGTGGGAGATACTGAAGTCGGATGACTAGAGTTCGCACTGCATCAAATGTAGCCTGGGACAGTAAAGGTAGGTGGGAGATTGGGGCATGTGGGATTTCAGGAATTTGCTATTGCAAGTTTTCAAAGCTTGACATGACAAATACGTCAAGCAACACTCCCCGTAGAAAGCAAATTGAAGATCTCTGTTACCAAGTGCCGGATGGTCTCTTGCAAGTAGGACGGTGGTTCCGACATGCAAAGCGCTAAAGTAAAGGATATATATATATCTTATATGTGTGTGTTCCCCTTTGTGTGCAGATATATGTGGGGCTATGATAATTAAGGAATTGGGATAAAAAATCATCACTGGACTGACAAAAACGATTTCATCTTGAAAGGTCTGATTTAGTAGTCAAAGGGCAGCTCATCATTTTTGTTGAATGTCAAACAGCTAAATTAGACTTCATGCATGGCCCTGGCCAACCCTGTTCGAAAATGGCTCATGGTGGCTCATGTAAGGAATGGCAAATGCACTTCAAGACTGGGAAGAGCGACTGGAATTTTACCTGGCGATGGTCACTGCATCTTGGCAGAACTTTTGGAAATCCGTGGCTCAGGACAGTGACGCGTCAGGCGTCAACGATCTAAACATCAACTCATGTTGATTTCCTCAAAATTTTCTGGCTTGTTGCATCTCCCAAGCATTCAAGGTTTGATTGTTCAATTAGCTAGTGTATAGCCGAAATTGTTGGAAAGACAGTTGGCCATGCCACAACAAGCCAAGCCAGCCTACACTGGTGAAAACAAAATATGTGCCCCTATTCTTCCTTTGGCTCTCCCATCGACTCATCATCATCGCTATAGGGCATTCCATCAACATAATCCGAATTCTCTTCATCCAACTCGGTGTCAGCCAACCCTTCGAAGTGATTGGTCGGTAGGGTTTCTTCAACCTTCGCTTTCTCTTTTTTTGCCCTCGACTTAGACTTACATTTGGCCTTGGGTTTCAACTTCGCTTCGGCCTTTCGCTTCTCGATGGACTGGCCTAAGATGAAACCAGATTTGCAAAGAAAGGGTGAGCTATATAGATAAAAAAATACTTGGTGACAAAAAGACATATATAGAGAGATGAACGGTGTGTGTGATTTTCTCCAAGAATTCTATCAATCAGTGGTCAATGGAATTTAAGATCTTCAGTGACAATCAGTAGATAGCTAAGTAGTGGGCGCCTCTCATGTCCCTGAACAATGATTTCGCCTTCCTTGATCTTTTTGTCGCACTCCTGTCGGCTAAGGATCGATGCGCCGAGACCGTGTGGCACTGGATCGATGGAAGCCATCATTGCAACGAAAACGGGAGAAACTTGCCTTCAAATCGTCTTCATATGCAGACAGCTTGGCCAAGCAAGTTTTCACCGTCTCACCTTTGAATGTCATATCATTGACCCTTAGCGCATCAATGCACATCGAATGGACCAAAGGGATGGCAATACAGAACTTGCAGGTCATACAGGATACCTTTGGTCTAGTTTTTATGATTTCAAAAATAAAACAAGGCAAGGGAATCAGACTGGGGTAGAAACTCGTCCAGTATCTTTTTCAACGTACCAAACTGGTCTTCAAGTGCTTTCTTCATTTGCTCTTGGTGCTGAATTCCAGTTGCGGTGATCTTCATGGCGACACTCCGGGCTTTATTGGCCAGAGTTGAGATCCTCAAGTTTCGAGCGTTTGAATGCTTTAAGTATATAACTTTTTTTCTTATGGCAGCATATATACTGTGAAACGTTCAAGACATTTGCAAGAATGTTGCGGCTTAGAATCTGCCCACATTCCTTTTGGAAACGTGCCTGCTCCTCTTGTTCCTCTGTTTTTTCCTTCTTTTCCTTTTTCACTGGTGCTGCTTTTCTTTCGGCTTTCACCCCCGTACCACCATTTTGAAGCGGAATAGCTGCACGTTCAGCTGCCCTTGTAGTAAGAACAGCAGCAACCCCAGCACGCATTGCGCTATTCTGGGCAATCCTAGCTTTTGCCTTGACCTTGGAACCTGTTTCGTCAATTTCTGCCCTGGTGTCAGTAGCACCTGTGTAGACGGAATACAGCATCTTCTTTGGGTTGGTAGGGTCCTGCCATGCCACCGTGCTCAGGAAAGGATGGGTGATCGTGGATTGGTTCACTTTGCATCTCTGCTGACATAGCCCCTTGGTTTAAAATTCCAATTGTCCTGAGGGTGAGGTTCCCCTTTCTGAACTGCGACAACTTTCTCAGCAAGCCATGCAGGGTCATACGTTTTCTCCAATTCATCTAGTGGCTTCTTGATCCATTCGTTCTCTCTTTTTCGTTTTGATGACCTGCGGATAAACTGAATTCCAATATTGATTCAGGCTATGTTCATGGAAACCAAATTAGCTGCAGTAAATGAAGTGTTATGTTCAGCCCATGGATCTGAGTGACCGGCTCTTTATGCCAAGCCTCTACTGTGACATTCGACAAGGTGCTGTCGAGCATGAAACTTTTCAGGAATTCAAACCTGAGATCGGCTGCAGGGATTTTCAACATTCAAGATGTGAGCACCCAAACAAATCATTTTTTTAATTCAAGGGGCTTGGCTTCGTCAGTTGTAGATGCCTCCCACTTAGCCAACACTCCAGGGGGCATGGTTTTTCCAAACGTCGCCCCAAAGCAGCAAACTGACGTTTCCTTTCTGCTTTTGGTAAGTCTGATGGTTTCTGCAAGTTTTGGATCGCCAGCTTTTGGTCATCTGTGAGCACTTTGATTCGTTTCCCATGGGTCCCAATTTGGCCCAGGCTAATGGAAGAGAGGGATCTTGCCATAGCGCTGCTGCTTGGCCTTGGTTTCGCCAGGCAGCTCCATCACTCGATTCATACATAGATAGATAGATTAGATTAGATTAGATTAGATTAGATACATACATACATAAATACATATATATATATTTATAGAGAGAGAGGTATACATATATTCAATACACATATATATAAAAAAATATAAAAACAAATATCCCTGATCTATATATATATACACATTATTTTTTTAATATAAGCATACATACATATACATTTACATATACAGTAGATATAAAGACATTTTAGTCTGGAGCCGAGGCACTCTGCTTCAGCAGTTGTTTCTCCTGAAGCCGGGGGAATCATGGGATGTGGCTCAAGGAACCTGAAAACCAAAGATTTGAAACACAGCTGTAACAGGCAAATGTTTTTCAAAGCTAGCGAGAGCTCATTTTTTCCATATGTGGATTCCAAAATGCTCACTGATGCTCGCCTGTGTTTGGCGTAGGGGATGACTCATTCTCGACATCGCCTGGTGTTGTGTTCTCATCGGGTTGCTGATGATTGGTACTATCCCGAGACTTTCCCTTTGCTCCTTTGATCTCTCCCAGCTTGCCCTTGCCCTTGTTCTCGACAGTCTCGGACGGCTTTCCCTTGGATCCCTTTTGCTGAGCTGCGGTCTCCACCTCAGTTTTTCCCTTGCCCTTGTTGTCAACAGTCTCGGACGGCTTTCCCTTGGATCCCTTTTGCTGAGCTGCGGTCTCCACCTCAGTTTTTCCCTTGCCCTTGTTCTCGACAGTCTCGGACGGCTTTCCCTTGGATCCCTTTTGCTGAGCTGCGGTCTCCACCTCAGTTTTTCCCTTGCCCTTGTTCTCAACAGTCTCGGACGGCTTTCCCTTGGATCCCTTTTGCTGAGCTGCGGTCTCCACCTCCGTCTTTCCCTTGCCCTTGTTGTCAACAGTCTCGGACGGCTTTCCCTTGGATCCCTTTTGCTGAGCTGCGGTCTCCACCTCAGTTTTTCCCTTGCCCTTGTTCTCGACAGTCTCGGACGGCTTTCCCTTGGATCCCTTTTGCTGAGTTGCGGTCCCCACCTCAGTTTTTCCCTTGCCCTTGTTCTCAAAAGTCTCGGACGGCTTTCCCTTGGATCCCTTTTGCTGAGCTGCGGTCTCCACCTCCGTTTTTCCCGTGCCCTTGTTCTCGACAGTCTCGGACGGCTTTCCCTTGGATCCCTTTGCGGTCTCCACCTCAGTTTTTCCCTTGCCCTTGTTCTCGACAGTCTCGGACGGCTTTCCCTTGGATCCCTTTTGCTGAGCTGCGGTCTCCACCTCAGTTTTTCCCTTGCCCTTGTTGTCAACAGTCTCGGACGGCTTTCCCTTGGATCCCTTTTGCTGAGCTGCGGTCTCCACCTCCGTCTTTCCCTTGCCCTTGTTCTCAACAGTCTTGGACGGCTTTCCCTTGGATCCCTTTTGCTGAGCTGCGGTCTCCACCTCAGTTTTTCCCTTGCCCTTGTTCTCGACAGTCTCGGACGGCTTTCCCTTGGATCCCATTGGCTGAGCTGTGGTCTCCGCCTTGCCCTTGGTTTGAACAGTCTCGGCCGGCTTTCCCTTTGATCCATTTGAGTGAACTGCGGTCTCCTCCGACGGTTTCCCCTTGGAGAAGCTAAGCGCCTTTGATCCATCCTCTGCACTGCCCTTGGTGTTGGTTTTTCCCTGGCTGGCCAAAGTAGGATCACGTTGGTGAACTTTGCCCTTGTTGGTAAAACCTGTGTGTCCCTTGGCTTGAGACTTCGAAAGAGAACGGAGGCAATCGTCGTTTGAAGTGGTGTCACCACCGCTCTTCTTCCCTTTCGCCTTTGCCCCCTTTGACTCACCTTTGGTCAACAGCATGCCTCGGAAATCACCAGGCATGTCATCGAAATCACACCCTGGAATAAACACTGGGTCGTTAACAGTGTTGCCAGGACCATTGTCATTAGAGAGATGCCATTGACACAAGTTGATCTCGGGAAAAAAATGAGGACCTTGCCCTTTCCACACATGTCATCAGCCACCTGGGTATAAGCATCCCCGGATGAAGATGCATCACCATCCCCACGCATGCGCTTATTTGGTGGCTCACCACCCGGCATGGCGTGTCACTACCACTGGAATCCTACTGACTCCTAGTGTGGGATCCGCTCAAAAACGGGACCCCCCCCGACACGCCTGGACACGCCTGGACACGTTTTTTGGTGCAATTAAGTATACAGTGGCACGTTTGGACACGTTTGGACACGTTTTTGATTTTGAACATTTTTGCTCAAAAAAACAATTTGAGGCTTGAAGTCTTGAACCGGGGCTGCTTTCGACACGTTTTCTCAACTGGGTAAGCTGACATGATCACCATGTGTATTGAAAACAACACGGCTGAAAGTCATTGAGCAATGTCTTTTTCACCTTGTAACACCCATGGATCGACCCTGTGAGTAGGTCGGGCTTGAACTGCCTCATTTGTACACCCCATCGACCTGTTATAGGTCGATATTCCCAATTAAATCCCCAAGGCCGCTGTCATCAGATTCCGACCCGCTATCAAAAAAGGAAAGGCCCTGGTCGGTAATAGGCTCCTGCTCATTTGAGGCTGTTCGGAGGTGATCGCGTACGAGCTTTCCCACCTGAAGAGGATCGCTGCAGCTTGGTGGGATCTGAGGAGGAGAAATCCTTTTGACATATATATATATATATATATGTATATATTTTTATGTATATGTAAATAAAAATATTTATATACATACATATATATATGTATATCTATTTATATGTATATACATATTTATGTATTTATAATATATATATATATTTTTACATATATATATACAAACTACATATATTTAAATATTTACAGAGGAAGCTGAAGGCTGTGTAGGTCCTACAGTGTAACTTGGGACTGAAACCACTGATCATTATCTTTCTAAAAAAATCTCAAAGGAGCATTGCAACCACTAGGTGTCAGACCAGCAACCCCAGAGTTCCTGGGTAGACCTGCGTCGCCTTTAAATCTTTCCCACCAGCCTTCAGTGTTGCAATGTCAAGTGGTGTACAATGAGGCATCGATATGCAATTCACCACAAAGTTTAAAAGCATGGGTATTGAGGGCAGCGCGCATTTTGCACGGCCCGTACGATTACAGGTGTAGTTCCTTGTTGTCTGTAGCTTTAGAAAAGTCCTGACCCTCTTCAGCTGCTTGCGTCTTGCCGACGTCAATTGCCGGGAAAGACGCCGCAGCCATGGTGCATTTCCCACCAAGGTAACCTGAGAGGGCTGGAAACCCTTCATCTTTTATGTTATGTATGTATTTGTGTATGTATGTATGTATGTATGTATGTTTGTATGTATGTATGTATGTAATTGTATGTAAATGTATGTAAATGTATGTAATTGTATGTGGTTGTATGTAATTGTATGTAATTGTATAATTGTATAATTGTATGTATGTATGTATGTATGCATGGATGTATGCATGTATGTATGTATGTAATTGTATGTAATTGTATGGAATTGTATAATTGTATGTATGTATGTATGTATGCATGGATGTATGCATGTATGTATGTATGTATGTATGTATGTAATTGTATGTAATTGTATGTAGTTGTATGCATGCATGCATGTATGTATGTATGTATGTATTTATGTATGTGCGTATGTGTGTACGTGTGTATGTGTGTATGTATGTGTATATCTATCTATCTTCCTATCTACCTATCTATGCATGCATGTTTGCATGTATGCATGTATGCATGTACGGATGTATGTAGGTATGTGGGTATGTAGGTAGGTATGTAGGTATGTCTGTATGTCTGTATGTATGTTTGTATGTATCTATGCATGTATCTATGCATGTATCTATGTATGTATCTATGTATGTATCTATGTGTGTATCTATGCATGTATCTATGTATGTATCTATGTATGTATGTCTGTATGTGTGTCTGTATGTATGTCTGTATGTATGTCTGTATGTATGTCTGTATGTATGTCTATGTATGTCTATGTAAATCTATGTTTCTATGTATGTAATGTTTGCCATGTATGCAATGTATGTAATGTATGCACTGTATGCAATGCATGTAGTGTATGTATGCAATGCAATGCAAAGTATAATGTAATGTAACGTAACGTAATGTATGTATGTATGTATGTATGTTCAGATGCGAGTGACATGTAAACAAATGAGACTGGGTAAAATTGTCCACAAAATACATATTTTCTGTTCACTAGTATATGTATATATATATACATATTCAAAGTCTAACAAATATTTTATGTAGATGTTTACCAGTGGCAAATATGTGCATTTATCAATATATGTACTTAATTGTCTTCATGAATAAAGGTATATACAAATGATTCTGGGAGATCCAACCTCTACTGAAGCCGGCTCCAGTAAAGAAACCAACTTCTGCGTGTCTGCACCGAAGCATCCAAGGCAGACGTTCACGTTGATGCACTTGAACTTCCGCAACAGCTTCTTAGATGCAAAGAGGAAGACCATGGGGTAATTTCAAACTTGTACTTGACACCTGGATATAGATGGGAATATGTTTACTATATACATCTATCCGTATATGATTCTAATATACACATCAACCTCTTTCTGCATGTATGTATATTGTGCGGGCCAGGGTCTCGCAACGGTTTGTAGCGAAATAGGAGCGAAGTGCTTGGATTCTCCAAGACCCAGTTGACTTTCTTCTTGGCCATGTACGTCAAACTTAGATTTGAAGCAGCTCATATTGTCCATTTCTACTGGAATTATTTCTATTGCGATGTTACACGAGTCTCTGGCTCATGCCACCAAGTTGCAGGTAGCACACTCTGCGGCATAAACGGTTCGCATCGGCCACTTTTTCATATGAGGTGTTTCCTGCTCAACACAGCAGCATTCGCTGAAGCTTGGATGACTGGTGGTTTTACAACCGGCATCTTGGATGAATTTGGGACAAGCAAAGTGAAATGGCAAAAAAGAAAAGGTAATGGTGCCTCCTGCCCTCCAATATGACCTGTGGGTGGATCCTCTAGACCTTAATCATCCATATTGAAGCGTCAAAAAGAAATAACAAGTCAGATTGAAATTGTCAGCCATCGCAACACATTTTTGAAAAATATAGGTTTGAAACAAGATGCATAAAAATCCAGGACCCGCAGGGAACTGCAAACCATGCTGTCGCATGAGGACGTAGGCGTCTTACCTCGGCAAAACCAAAGGGCATATACCCAGGGAATCAAAGAATGTGACATAGTTTAGGCACGTTGCTATTGCAAACAGGCTCATCAATCCCATGTTGGTAAGCAGGTTCATCCTTTGATGTAGGAGCACCTCATTTGTGCACCAGGTGAAAAAATCATTTACTGCCAGCGAGCCAGGGCCAAAACTATTGAAAAGTGTTGTTTGGAGTTTCCAATATGTCTTTGGCCTTTGGGTGGGCCATCTTGAAATGACGCATCTCAACTCGTCAACTGCTATTAAGTTGAGCCAAGATTCGTCCACAGGCATGGAACGGAGGCCAAAAAATTTAGCTCCAGCATCGAGCATTCCGGCTCCTTTCGGAAGCAGCATTTGGAATGAGAGTTAGTATCACTGGAATCTGGGCTTGCACTGTATGATGCCAAGAAAATCGATATGGCCTGAAAAGATTTCCACGAAATCTAAACCTTCGGATTCTTCGACGTCACCAAAGCCTAGGATCACCATCAAGAAAGTCTTGACATGTTCGCATAGATTTAAACCAGGCATTCATGCAGTGGCATACCATGTCAAATCATTTCTTTTGTGGACAAGGGGCTGGCCAAAAGGCATGACAGGATAACCGCAATGTTGGAGTAGCGCATTGGATCGATCGGGGCAGCGAAAATGAAAAAGTAGGAGGGCAGCTATAGTGTTGTTCGATCCACGGAATTGCATGGTTCAATGCGACATCAATGACATCAACTTCATGGTCTTTGCACTGGAAATTGCACCTACTCACAATGCAATTCGGCTTTCATCAGGCAGGGTGGGAACCACTCAAGCTGTTTTCCCCTGGGGTATCGATTGTCAAAACGGCGCTGGAATTTTCATCAGCAAGAAGTGAGATCCCCAAAAGTCTGCATCAAGCCCCTCCCAAAAGCATTTAAAGTGGGCATCAGCTAGTGGTCCCCTTTTTTCAAATAGAACATCTACATGGGAGCTACCGGGTTCACCCGGTGCACTGGCTTCACTGGTGCATGATCGCAATGGGATCAGAAACCCTACACTAATGCAAGCACGGTTCTTGGGTATACGTTGGAGCTGCGATCTATTCATTTTTTTGCCCCCAAGCCCCATGCCAAACATTGGTGAACCCCTTCAAATGAACTTACGCTTCTTGGCTTCACCTTCGCCCATTTTGTCGATCAGTTGCTTAAACTCTTCGCTTTGCTTCCACCTTATTGGACACTTAGATGATTACAAGAAAACCATATGTGAGAAACTGAAAAACTCGTTCTGACATGTTATAGAGAAGACACATATAAGCCACCAGATTTATTCATGCAGACTAGGTACAGTTCCTGCCTCTTGGCTCTGTTGAAGTCACTGATCCTGAGATGGGGCATGTTTCGGGAATCAGGCTTGATTCACTGCAGGGCCAAGTGGGGAAACAGGTTTCACCAATGACCATGATATAATTTGAAAATAAGGCTCTCTGGTTTGTTCATAAACTTATTCCTGGCTTGGGAATACTCTGACACCTCTTTCTCTTCCTTCTCCTCCTTCCCTTTCTCAGTTTGCGCCTTCGCTTTAGCCTTCCCTTTGGCCTTTCCTTTTGCTGTCTGCTTTGGTTTCCCATCGGCCTTTGGTACCGGCTGAGTGCTCTTGGTGGCGGCTGCCACCAATCTTTGGGCATGGGGGTTGACAGCCTTGTGGCGTGTGTTGATGAGACAGGAATCAATAACCTCCTTTGGCAAATGAGTGCATTCAGGGATGGCAAAGGACAAGTCAATGGAATAGTTGTCCTTGGCTTCTTCTACAATAAGCTGCATGACAGGAACTAACATATGGCATAGAAAGATTAGAAGCAGGCAAATTTGTTTTACAAAACAAATCTTGGTTTAAGATAAGAGACTGGTCTTGCAGTGCTCCTAGCTCCTGGTTCACCTTCGCCTTCTCCCTTTCCGGTATCATCCCCACCTTTCGCACAAGCCTGTGCCTTCCCAGCCTCCGGTTCCGTGGGAGCCGAAGACATACTTTCATACCAAGCCCATCCTTCATCGCTCCATGCTTTGTGATCCCTGGGCAGGAGAAAAAGTTCTGTTAAAGTGGAAAAGCGGTGTGGAACCAGATATATCATATCATTGAAACCATAGCCGTTTTTTTACATGATAGCCACCTGAATCATGTAAATCAGTTAGAATATCAAACATGAATACATATACATATACATATCTATATATATATATACATATCTATATATATATACATATCAATATAAATTGAAAATGTATCTTGAACCAGAAGATTCATGTCCTTGTTGTTTCATTTTGTTTCCCATCTTGGTACATTCCTCCTTTTCCCCAGTTTCCCCCATCCCAAACCTCAACCGCAACCAGTAGTCAAAATCCTTTACGCCATCCACGCCCCACTCTTTGAACAACAGAGACATGTACTTCACGACATCAGCCACATAGCCGGAGGTTTTGGGTGGAATCAAAGACCAATCGTGCTTGACACTGTGCATGTAATCCACCAGCTCAGGCAGGTTCATGGTCTCGAGGCACACTTCCTGACAAAAGAAAGAGGTGAAGGTGGCTACCCCTCTTGGCGTGCATGGTTTCCAAGTGACCTTGGGCTCTGTCTTTGGGACATCATGAGGTTGTCGTGCTGGATCTGGGGGATCATGGACTTTGTCGCCACAACCATTACAAGAATCCACAAAGTCTTTGTATCCAGATTTTGTCAATGGCTTCCAGCTTACGTCCCCAGCCTCTGCATCACCTTTGGCCTTTTTCGCTTTCTTGGGTGCCTTGGGCTCACGGGCAGCTGGGCGTTTGCTAGGAGTTTTGATCTCTGGCTCTTTGGGCTCGGTGTGTGCAGGTTCAGGAAGGTGCTCCATGGGGGTTTCCTTTGCTGGCGGGAACTGGTCAGGTGGTAGACCAACCCACCACCTACCATTCCATTGATCCCAGATGAAGCCATCCTCGTACTTCATCTTTGCCACGGCATCTTGCATTGAGGCATAACCACCAGGAACCTCACCAGGAACCTCACCAGGAACCTCACCAACCTCACCAACATCACCCACCTCATCTGAAACCTGTCCCACCTCACTGCCGCCTCCCCCTTCAGCCGTCTCATTGCCTTCTGTCATATCATCACCTGGTTCGCCTCCTTCCTTCTCCTCAGCCTGTTGTTCTCCTTCGCTTTCTTGCCATTCTGATGGTTCCTCTGGAAGGGGTTGTGAATCTTCCCACGTTGGGTCCCATTGATCATGGATCTCAATCACATCCGCATGGCCATCCTATCAGGGGTAATAACCATCGATTTGATTATGAATCTTTCGGTGTTAACTGACACATGTGTTTCAGAATCTCAAAACGCATGTTTAAGATATGATAAGGTGGTAAAGATCAGAACCTTTGCGTGTTATGCACGCCTGAGCGGGCACAGGTGGAACATCGGAGTGTGCCGATGCCGCAGCATCCCCAAGATCCGGCGTAGCATCAGAGACTTTCTCTGCATCAACTTCCTGGGATGGAAGGCGTGGGAACATAGATTTGGTTATGCCTTTTTGGAACTGCCAGTTCGTATGAAACTTTTCGATAACATATGTCCAAAAGACATACGATTAACTATATTTGGTGGTGCCCTATAGAATGAACTCTTCCATACGGTCTTCAAAACGGGGGCTCCAAAAACTTTGAGATGACACTTGTAATGTTGTGGAATGCAACCATGTTGATGCATATACCGATAAGGGGGTTTTAATTGCGTGGACATGGATGAACATGGGACGACTCTTAAACCTCAAAAAAAAGATCCAAGCGAATCAAGATAGGTTCAAATGGGTTGCCACCTGGTTGACAGGGAGAAGCGTATATACACGAATCTGTTTGTAGAGTTGTTTATTACATGTATTGCGTGTCATTTGGGGTCTGAACAACTTGAAGACAAACCACGAAAACAATCGCCTGTTTGCCAATCTTGTCACAAGTTGCTCATCAACTTTGTTGGGCATGCGCCACGAAAGATCATGTATGGCAATGCCATCGAAAGAACTGAAAGACAAAATCGATGAGGTGTTTCAAAACAATATCAACTGAAAGACAAAATCGATGGGGCCCCAAAACAATATTCCAAATTCAGTTGATATTGTTTTGGGGCCCCATTGTTTTTTGGGGTGCCGTTGCTGAGCAAGGTGCAGGCGACTTGTCAGGCTTGTCACTGGATTCCCCAAGGATAAGAGTTGATTGCCACCTGAGACGGTGCAAGGGCTCAAGTCAAAGGTTGGATCCTTGAATCCCAAACACCGGTCCCACACTGTTTTTGTATTTGTTGATCGGAGTTGTCATGAAAAAACAACCACCATCCTGCAATCAAGAAGCATAGAATCCTGGCCCTGGTATTTCTTGCGCTCTGTCTCTGCGTCCTCAGCTAATGCACAAAGGTTCTATTCAATATTCAGTTTTGCGAGGTATACCCAACAATGGCCATTTATAGAATTATACACCACCTGGCATTTTAATATATAGATTGTAAATACATACCCTGGAGAAACAACAACAAATTGAAACCAGTGATCATAAACCAGTGATCATGTGGTCAGGTCAACCCAATATGGAGTGTTGGCCAAACAGTCAACAACCAAGGAGCAACCTCTTCCGGTGCAGCTTGTGGATCTTCTGGAATCTCGGCCACGTCCTGTTGGCGTCGGATCTGGGGTGTGCAGTGGATGAGAAACTTAATGAACCAATCCCTTATTGAACATTTCAACTTCAGCAACGTGTTTGTTTTTTACGATGGATCGAGTCCTCTGGGTTGTATGGCATTGTTGCCAAATTGTCCATGGAACGCACCCACGATTTCGAATTGCGACGTGCGGCTTTGGCTAGTCTGTGAATGACTTTTGAAGTATCTCTGAGCCACGATTTCATGGTAAAGCCAGGCATCTGTGGAATCGAAAGCTTGTAGTGGGAAAGCATACCTCATTGAAGTGAGAGGAGATTGGGTTTGCGTATTTTGAAACAGCATGGGGAACAGATACTTTTAAATTGAGAAAAAGATACGGTTATAAGTTATACATCTCAAAGAAATAGACATGGCGCATGAAATGGCATTCTGCACCACCTTCTTTGTCCAAAACCGTTGGTCTTGATCAGAAGAGCCGCAAGCTTTTAAGATGTAATTGAATGCAGAGCGGTTCCATCGAGTCCTTAAATTTCTATCTTTAACCAGGGATCCAGTTTTCGCCAAGAATTCACCACCATCCTCTTCAATAAGACCGTGGTACAAAGCATGAGCTAGCAATCGAACCCTGGTGTCATGTTGGGTCCGAAAGTGTGACATGGTCACTGCCAAGCTGAGCCAAGGAGACTGCGAGAGATGCGCATGATTGGCAAGCGATTCCGGGACCAGGTCAACCACCACCGAAAAAAAACTGTATAAGTGGGCAATCCGTTTTGAAATAACCTCGTATAAACCCACTTGGCAACGGAAAACCACAATACCAAGGAAGAATGCCCCAAGCGATAAAGGTTTTCTTAGCCACACTTGATTGGGTGTATTTTTCACATACTTATGGTGAGTACCAATTGACATACTTTCCCAATGCAAATGTGAGGTTTTCTAAAATAGTGCCATGTATTAAAACAATATAGAGTGGATCGACATGTATATATATATATATAGAGTGGATCGAAATTTATGGGCCCCTTTGCACCACCAATCCCGGCAACATATGTTATCACATCAAATATAGATGTTGAACATTTTGGAGTAGGACAGCACATGAAAGAAAAAAGTGGTTTGGACCTGTTTGTGGGAGCGCCGCCTCCCAAACTTAGCTTAGCAAAGCCGCGATCGTCTGTTTCAGGAAAAAAATGCGCAGGATCGGCATCATATCTGCTGAGGATTATTGGGAATGGTGTGTATATATAGTATAACAAAGTTCACTATAATATGTAAAACATATATACGCAGGCGCAGCATATCATATTGCAGTAGTGCAATTTGACACCAACTTTCGTGATGGAAAGGAAACATTGGCCAAACCCAAGCCAATCCAAAGACAAAATCACAAAAAAAAAATGAATTTTGACCTAGAAAGCTTCATGATTGTGCCCAAAATAGCATTCCTGTAGTCATTTTTGCCCAAGACATCCACGTTTCTCTTTGGAAACGTATCAAGTTGGATCAAAATATTCAATGCACAATGCAAAAAGCTGGGATGTACAGTAGCATCCCAAAAGGCACCGAAATTAAGTATACAATGAAAAATTAAGCAACATCCAGCGATTAAGCTGCAATTAGATCGTCTTGGGATAGGTCATCGTCTTCAGCGACTCCCGGTCAATCTTCACAGAGTCCAAGCCGTAGATGTTGTAGTCCTCCAAGTAGTAGGCCTTCATACGTCGGGCTGCCAAAGAGCACATCTGTGGTGTGTAGAGCCCTGACTTCTTCGCCACAGTTCCACCCATTGTTGGAGAGTGTTTGTGGCTTCCATCACAAAGTCGCTCCATCTTGCTGAAGACTCCAAATCTGTTACTTCTCAAAGTCCAGGGTTTCTTGTGGTAGTTGCCATCTTGCGCACGTAGGTTGAACATGCAGCCGTCCAGGTTGTGGTCGATGTGAGCAATCTGTGCCCAGAACGAACGCACCTCAGGAAGATGCCACCCTTCGTTGTAGCGAGGCCGTTCCCACACCAATTTGCCACCATTCTGGATGTACTTGAGGAGGATCTCATTGCCATGTTTCACCAACCTTCGTGCTCGTTGTTTTCGTCTCATACTTTGCCACCAGCCCTCCTCACTGATCTCATTCAAGTGCTGGATGTGGCTTGTAGGTCCGCAGGGATAAGAAACCCAAACCCAACGTGGTTTCTTCTCATCAATGGTCTTCTGAACCTTCTCCCTGCCGGATGCTTTCATCAGATCGCATCCATTGAAGAGCCCAGCCGTTCAGCTTTTCCACGAGCAGCACGAACCACCTCAGTCAGTAGGCTGTTCTCCTCGCAGCAAAGTTCCAGTATATAGATCAAGTCGATCATCTTCTCGCATGCCACCACAAGCAAAGATCTCCTCTTCCATGTCATCAAAGTACTCCTGGACATAGTTCACCAAGTGCTTGGTCAAGGTGTTGTCCAGGTTCTTCACGAGATAGTTCTCCTCGGGCTTGTGGGGCTCGTTGTTGTCAAAGTCCTGGATGGCCTCATTCTCCGGGATGAGTTCATAGTCCAGGTTATATAGTTCTCCTCGGCCTTCTCGGTCGCCTCAGCTTCGTCGCCTAAGATGAAATCACCGTGAAGGAACCAGGGCTGTCCACCGTCTCCTCTCTCTGCTTTGCCTCCAGCTCCTCCGCCGACTCGGTCTTCCGGCCTTTGCGGCCTGGTAGCATTGCATGATAGGGCCCTCGGTCTGTGGAGCGGCTGCCGGCTTGTCCTTGTTGTAGGCCGCTTTCTGCGCCTTGATCTTCTCGAGTTGGTTGAGGCAGCTCTTCTCGGCTCCGTCCAAACCGATGTCCTTGTCCCGAAGCTTCAGCCTGTAGGCCGCGCAGCTCGTCGACCTGCTTCTCCACGTCCGCAGGGAGTGCACCCGGTTTGCGGGTGAGGGCATGCGCACCCCATGACGGGGTGTAGCTGAGCCTCAGCTTGCACCGAGCGCACGGGCTCCGCTGCATCTCGGATCCCTCGGGTCTGGTCCGCAAGTCCGGGACCAATCGAATTTGGCGTCCTTGTTCCCCTTGAGCTTGGTCTTCGAAGATTGGCTCTTCTCCTTGGCCTTGTTGCCATTGGACGACATGGCACCAGCTGTCGGAGGTCGTCAGCCAAGGGGCAGTCGCTGGGCAGTCGCTAACCAAGCGAGTAATCGCAAGGACATTCCTTGCTGAGCTGAGTCTGCAGGGTTCGGAGAACTGAGGTTTTGCTGATCTTCAAGTCTGACTGCAAAAATGTTGGCCAACCATTCATCACGTTGACTTTCATCCAACCTGGATAGTTCACCTCTTTCACCTTCATTCAACAACTGCATGCAAGTTTCAACGTTCCACGTTTCACGGCTTTCAGTTTGTGAAATGGTTGAATCACCGTGAAAACTTGATGTGAAAGATCGTGATCATCATGGCAAACTTGTGCATGCATGTTGTGATCTCCATGAAATACGTGATGACTCATGCACTGATCTTCATGAAATTCTTGATGTCTCATGCTTTGATCTCCATGAAAAACAGCTCGACCTCTCTCTCCCTCAACCTCACGAACCGTGTACGCTGTATCGGCAAACTGGACCCTTTCTCCTCGACAGAAATGTCCGAGTGGAAGAAAATCCTTGATCCTCCCTGAAGCCAGTTGTCGCGGAGATCAATCAACAAGTGGCCTGTTGATGATTCTTCAAAGGTATCATCAAAGCTGCGTCAACTGTTTTGAGGACCATCACACTTCGGCTACAATCTACAATCGCCCCTTGGCACGCCTGGGGCATCGATTGTGAAGGCACCAAGTGAGATATGGAGATATGGTGCTTGCCAAGTGTTTGAGGGATCAATACAAAGCTCTCTGATGTTTGCGTTTGTCCATTTCCAAACCTGAAAACTTTTGGGGGGCGATCCACAACTTGAAGTCTCTCCTCTCCAAACGTTGTCTTCTCTTGTTGAGTACAAATTCTAAAGCTTCCAAGGATGTGATGGTTTCAGTGGCTCCTGTATCTAAAACTGCAAATCCTTCTAAGTCAGGTTGCTGCACATGTCCGATCAACGACGGCATGGTGCCAGGAACGTTCTGGCCATAGGCCTCCACAGGGGCTGCATAGATGTTCTCCGCCGAAGAGGAAGTCATAGAAGACACCATGTAGATGCCACCACCCTTGCCAGCCTTGTTGGAACTCTTCTTGGGGCAGTTCCTGAACTCATGGTCACGGCTGCCACAGGTGAAGCAGCCAGAGTAGTTCGGAGAGCCCACTGTCGCCATCGCATCAGCTGCCATCGCAGCACCACCTTTGCCCTTGGAAGACGATGTAGAGGAGGAAGGTCGTGGTTTGCCCTTCTTGCCCTTGAACTTGCCCTTCGACGGGTAGAAGCCTC
The DNA here is from genome assembly GCA_947184155.2 of Cladocopium goreaui. Classification (NCBI taxonomy): domain Eukaryota; class Dinophyceae; order Suessiales; family Symbiodiniaceae; genus Cladocopium; species Cladocopium goreaui. The sequence goes on from CAMXCT020000006.1 coordinate 223,209, forward strand.
GATTCATCACCTTGTCCCGCATGAGGTTGCGGCTTTCTGCAAACGTCCGCAATTTGCCTTCATAGGCGGCGTAGGCTTCTGACAGCTCGTGAAGGAGGCATGTTGTTGGGCAGCTTCCCAATCATTCCAAGACCAGTAGACGCCATAGGTGTCCTGGGTGTAGTACTCCCCGGTGTCAGCACCTCGTTCCCACCAGGTTTGGCCACCATCAGCGTCCTGAAACCAAACTCCATCATCTTGTCCACCATACGCTGATGTCATAGTCGAGGATGTAGAGCTCAGAACGCCATAGTTCGAAGCCAACTCCTGAGTGCCACCAATCCAGTGGACATCAGAAGTCCAGTCATCCATGTCCTCCTCGCTGGCATTGAGCTCCTCCATGTTCCATCCAGAAGACGGGGCGGCCCTTCTTTCCACCTCCCTTTGGATGTTGTTCTCGGTCATGTAGTCGCAACTCTTCTTCTGCTCCACGAAGTCCACGCTCAATGTCCTCCGCCTTCAAAGAGTTGCCAACTGACGACAAAATGTTGAGCCGCTGCTGTGAGCTCAAAGAGCAGCGACGCAACATCAGCCATCCCACCAGTTCGGTGGGTAACACCTCAGGGAGTCCTGTGTCAAGGTCGTCCCAGACTTTGATGCCAGCCAGGATGTCCTCCGTGTCGGTGTCGGAGTCCTCACGGCCTCTTGAACCACGTCCTTTGCCTCTCATCCTGCGTCGCACTTCTGACTCACCAGCCGGAGAGTCATATCCATAGTCCCGGCTGTCCTTCTCACTAGGTGTCTTTGGAGCTTCGGCAGAAGGTCCAGCATCATCAGCTTGAGGTGGAGTTTTGTCTCCTTCAGGTTCATCCACAGTCTGCTTGCTTGAGCGTCTCCTGGAAGAAGGCGATTCCCTCGGCGAAGTCGGAGTCGGCCTCTGTGAAGTCGGTGTAGTCCTCGGCAATCTTGAAGATCTTCCAGACCCAGGAGTGCCAGGCGACTCCTGCACAGAGCCATGTTGCTCCACCCTCGCCCTCTTCAAAGCTCATTGCAAGCCCCGGTAGGTCTCCCTGACTTTATGGCACCAGGATGCCATGCTCATACCTGCTGGTCGCCGCATCTTGACGAACAGCTCCTCAGCTTTGGTCCCTGCATCGGGAACTGGCACCTTTCCCAATCTCTGCTCCAAGAACTCGATGAGGAACCGCGCGCCGTGAGGCTGCACCAGCATCCGATGGTCGATCTCCTGTGTGACCGTCCATGCTCTGCCGGTCAATTGGGAGACCAATTCTGGTCCTAGGTACTTCCTCTTTCTGCTCCTGGTCTTCTCAAAGGTCAGACGGACCTTCCGTATGTAGTCCTGCCATGACGCAGGATCACCATCCCAGGAGCATTTCACGTGCACATCTTTGTCACCCATCTTTTCTTCAATCACCTTCAAATACTGCGTCTCCCACAGCAAGGGATCTTGTAGTGCTCGAAGTCCACCCAGCGTAGGGCTCGTAGTCCAAGCAACTGCAAAGTGACCGCGATGAAGTAGTAGTCCAAGCAAATGCTAAGAAGATCTCGTAGAGGTCGAAGTCCAAGCTCTTGCAAGAGGATCTTGATGTCGTAGAGGTCCAAGCAAGAATGCTCAAAGCAGCTTGATGTCGTAGAAGTCCAAGCGCAATGCTCAAAGTCGCAAGACCTGGGAGCTTCGCAACGATGGCCAGGATGTAGCACCCTCAGTCACACACGTAGTTGCCCTGGTCGAATTCCGTCTCCACCAGCTCCGGCTCGGTTGGCCTCTAACTCAGTGGAGACCCAGGCAGCTCCGCTACCAGTTACAGTGTGTAACTGGTAGGGCCACAGCAAAGCGAAGCCCCAAGTTGCGCTGGCTGAGGTCCTTTTCCACGCCACAGTTGTCTCTGGCAAGTCGCGCCACCTATGGTGCACAGGAGCTAAGTAGCCTTTCAGCTGCAAAGCAAAAGTTGGCCAAAGGGGACCCTATTTGGGCCAATATGAAAAAGATGCACAAACGGTATGCATGCGCTCATGGCAAACTCACCATCTGTAGGCAACTGTTATTCTCAAACTTGTCATTTGTACCTGGCCTGAGGCGCAGGGTCATGCCAATCTTTAAAATTTCATATGCGACAGCTGAATCGCTTACAGATAGTGGGTCCACCGTTTTGGGACATTTTATAAATATTTATAAATTGAGTAACTTTGAAACATTGGTGAAGAGCCCCTGGTGACTATTCAGGCTACATTTTTAGGATGTGAACTAGCGGAATACATAATACTGGTAGTACGACAAAAAGTGGACACTATGGAAATCCAGTGAAAGCAGACAATCTTGTTGTTTCAAGTGTTTTTTGTGTTTGTTTACATATGTCAAGGCCGTTTTCCTTTGCCAACCACTTTCACAAGACGCGCACAGCCATTCAGGAAGTGAAGTTGCAGAAATGATGCGAATTCATCGTCAGTTTAGTGTCCAGACACCCCGAAAGTGGGTCTTTGGCTGGTTGAATGTTGAAATATGTTGAAATAGTACAGAGCTGTCAGCCTTGCTATTGTTAGATGGAAACGAAAGTAGTTCCAGCCTTGTGATATTGATGCCCGAACCTGGGATACTGATGCTAAGTCTGCTAAGTCATTTTTTGCAGCTGGTTTGAGCCTTTGAGCCTTCACAGTCCTGTCACCCATCCTTTTGGCTCAAGTGGACGTGCGCAATTGACTTTTGCCTCGGCGCTTCTTGCGCTTCGGGTGCCACCGTGGTGGAACGAAGCCAGGGAATGTACAGAGATCATCCTCATTCAATTTCATCCACCGGGCCGTGCGCAATTGACTTTTGCCGCGGCGCTTCTTGCGCTTCGGGTGCCACCGTGGTGGAACGAAGCCAGGGAATGTACAGAGATCATCCTCATTCAATCTCATCCACCGGGCCGTGCGCAATTGACTTTTGCCGCGGCGCTTCTTGCGCTTCGGGTGCCACCGTGGTGGAACGAAGCCAGGGAATGTACAGAGATCATCCTCATTCAATTTCATCCACCGGGCTAATTCATGATCTGATCAACAGCACCTTCGTTTGATACAGGAATGGCTGGTGAAGCGCTTGGGAATCAAAGATGACCTGAACTTTTTGACTTCATTTGTTGGCAATTTCTGCGTAACTGATTCGGGTGCAGCTGACTTGACTTCCAAAGGCACCAATTTTTCTGTTAAGCCTTTCTGCAGAATTGCGCCTTTGAAGCCACTGACAGCACTCCCAGTCTTCCCCTAGATGAAACCCAGCAATTCCAGGAGCAAAAACGTTGAAGATCTCGGGGGTTGACCCTTGTCATGCAATCTTCGGGGTGTTTAGACAAATTGCATCCCTGCAACACTTGTGTGCCTTAGATTTTTTGCCGAAGAAACAGAAGAAGACATGCCTTGGCATGAGACGGTATTCAGAGCGACGGCGAACAAGAAAGTTGGGCATGCCATGCCCAGCAATCGCAAAGCTTCCCATGCCATAGTTAAGGCCACGTGGTCCTTGAGCCGAGCTGCGAAGAGCCATGCATAAAGTGGAAATGCAGCATACCATTGCGTCATCGTTTGAACTTGTCGCAGTATGTTGCAATAAGTGAGTTGGTGATGCGTGATTCATTTGATTGATAGCCCTTCGGCCCTTCGGTTTCTTTTAGGGGAGGAATGCATATATCAGGATCCAGCGTGACCCAAAAGAGCAGCAATGAGCCTGCTGGATGGTGCGACCGCATTGATTTCGTCTGGTTTCACGGTGCAGCTCTGCTTTTGTTTACGCGCTCACGCAGACGGCAGGACTGATGCGTTTGAAGTTGGAGCACTATGTTGTGTTTGCTTAAGTAATAAAAGGGCTACGCCCCCTGCCGCCGACCCCAGTATGATGGAAAGCAGTTTGGATACCGGGTGGTGGCGATTGACGTCTTGCAATTGGAAACGAGTAGAGCAACGGCTCGTTCCTGCTTGTTAATTGGAGGGCAAATGTGATGCCTGCAGCTGTGGTGTCTCAAGCTCTTGCGCGGTCTGTAGCGTGCGCGTGGGGCTGATGTGCCTTGGCAGATGGTAATGGCAGGGCGCATGATGACAGAGTCCAGTCTGTAAGGTTTTTGTTCATGTGAAATCATTGGACATGTGGAGTACATAGAAGAAAAGCAATTTTTCTGTTCACTGACCGAGGGTAAAGAAAAGGAAGGTTCTGAAGAAGGAGAAGAAGGACAGACCGAATCACCGGGAAGGATTTGTCTACTTGATCTTTTCTCTCAAATCATCAGGGAGTTTTGGTTGTGCAGGACGCATATGATGAACAATACGGAGAGTGGAATGAAAACTGGTGGAGTGAGGAGGCCAGGGCCAAAGGCCAACTCATGAACCAGAACGAATGTGGTAATCTGTCGTATGTTGGAGTGGCATGGGTGACCGATTTTTTTGGGCAGATGCGCAAGGCAACCGAGACACCTGCAGTAGCTGCCACGGAGGCCGGAGAGTGATGTTGCATGTCGACGCTACTAGTTTATAAAGTTGGACGCGGACTAGCGCAGCCCATAGTGCCAAACGTTGCTTTCTGAACTGCCTAGAAACTAGTCTCACACCTTCCAGCATTGCCAGTAAAGCTTCGCTCAAAGACCGGTCTCGCAGGGCCAAAACACCATGGCAGTGAAGTACGGATCGGGCCGGCGGCCGGCAGCCCATAGTACCAAACGTCGCTTTTTGAACTACCTAGAAACTAGTCTCACACCTTCCAGCACTGCCAGTAAAGCTTCGCTCAAAGACCGGTCTCGCAGGGCCAAAACACCATGGCAGTGAAGTACGGATGGGGCCCACGCCCGGCAGCCCATAGTGCCAAACGTCGCTTTCTGAACTGCCTAGACACTAGTCTCACACCTTCCAGCACTGCCAGTAAAGCTTCGCTCAAAGACCGGTCTCGCAGGGCCAAAACACCATGGCAGTGAAGTACGGATCGGGCCCGCAGCCGGCAGCCCATAGTGCCAAACGTCGCTTTCTGAACTGCCTAGAAACTAGTCTCACACCTTCCAGCACTGCCAGTAAAGCTTCGCTCAAAGACCAAAACACCATGGCAGTGAAGTACGGATCGGGCCCGTGGCCGGCAGCCCATAGTGCCAAACGTCGCTTTCTGAACTGCCTAGGAACTAGTCTCACACCTTCCAGCACTGCCAGTAAAGCTTCGCTCAAAGACCGGTCTCGCAGGGCCATAAACACCATGGCAGTGAAGTACGGATCGGGCCCGCGGCCGGCAGCCCATAGGGTCTCGCAGGGCCAAAACACCATGGCAGTGAAGTACGGATCGGGCCCGCGGCCGGCAGCCCATAGTGCCAAACGTCGCTTTCTGAACTGCCTAGAAACTAGTCTCACACCTTCCAGCACTGCCAGCAAAGCTTCGCTCAGAGACCGGTCTCGCAGGGCCAAAACACAATGGCAGGGCGAGACCACCATGGCAGTGAAGTACGGAACGGGCCCGCGGCCGGCAGCCCATAGTGCCAAACGTCGCTCTCTGAACTGCCTAGAAACTAGTCTCACACCTTCCAGCATTGCCAGTAAAGCTTCGCTCAAAGACCGGTCTCGCAGGGCCAAAACACCATGACAGTGAAGTACGGATCGGGCCCGCGGCCGGCAGCCCATAGTGCCAAACGTCGCTTTCTGTGCTGCCTAGAAACTAGTCTCACACCTTCCAGCACTGCCAGCAAAGCTTCGCTCAAAGACGGGTCTCGCAGGGCCAAAACACCATGGCAGTGAAGTACGGATCGGGCCCGTGGCCGGCAGCCCATAGTGCCAAACGTCGCTTTCTTTCTGAACTGCCTAGAAACTAGTCTCACACCTTCCAGCACTGCCAGTAAAGCTTCGCTCAAAGACCGGTCTCGCAGGGCCAAAACACCATGGCAGTGAAGTACGGATGGGGCCCGCGGCCAGCAGCCCATAGTGCCAAACGTCGCTTTCTGAACTGCCTAGAAACTAGTCTCACACCTTCCAGCACTGCCAGTAAAGCTTCGCTCAGAGACCGGTCTCGCAGGGCCAAAACACCATGGCAGTGAAGTACGGATCGGGCCCGCAGCCGGCAGCCCATAGTGCCAAACGTCGCTTTCTGAACTGCCTAGAAACTAGTCTCACACCTTCCAGCACTGCCAGTAAAGCTTCGCTCAAAGACCGGTCTCGCAGGGCCAAAACACCATGGCAGTGAAGTGCGGATCGGGCCCGCGGCCTGCAGCCCATGTGCCAAACGTCGCTTTCTGAACTGCCTAGAAACTAGTCTCACACCTTCCAGCACTGCCAGTAAAGCTTCGCTCAGACCGGTCTCGCAGGGCCAAAACACCATGGCAGTGAAGTGCGGATCGGGCCCGGCCGGCCCCATAGTGCCAAACGTCGCTTTCTGAACTGCCTAGAAACTAGTCTCACACCTTCCAGCACTGCCAGTAAAGCTTCGCTTAAAGACCGGTCTCGCAGAGCCAAAACGCCATGGCAGTGAAGCACGGATGGGGCCCGCGGCCAGCAGCCCATAGTGCCAAACGTCGCTTTCTGAACTGCCTAGAAACTAGTCTCACACCTTCCAGCACTGCCAGTAAAGCTTCCCTCAGAGACCGGTCTCGCAGGGCCAAAACACCATGGCAGTGAGTGCGGATCGGGCCCATGGCGGCCGCCAGAGTTGCCAACGCGCTTTCTGAACTGCCTAGAAACTAGTCTCACACCTTCCAGCACTGCCAGTAAAGCTTCGCTTAAAGACCGGTCTCGCAGAGCCAAAACACCATGGCAGTGAAGTACGAATCGGGCCCGCGGCCGGCAGCCCATAGTGCCAAACGTCGCTTTCTGAACTGCCTAGAAACTAGTCTCACACCTTCCAGCACTGCCAGTAAAGCTTCGCTCAGAGACCGGTCTCGCAGAGCCAAAACGCCATGGCAGTGAAGCACGGATGATGTTGCTTCTGCCACATGAATGCCAGGCCTTGGTCCTCTGACGCGCTCCCCCTGCTGCTGTCTGGGGTCGGCGGATTACTGTACAGGGTTTGGGTTTTGTTTGCGACATTCAACACAGTTGAAGATTAGTTGTGCCTCAAAATGATCAAACCATGGTTTTTGTTAAGATGTTTTTTAATGGTTCTTTCAAGTGTAACTGTAGCACAGCCATCTGGGTTTGCGCTCACTGCGTCAGTGTTGAAAATTGTCACGCCAGGAACCGAAATATGAGCTGAAGCTGAACATGCGAGCAGAAGAGCCATGGCCAAAGTGTAAAGGCTGACCTCCGTGGAGCAAGATGGAGCAAGTGCGGCGTTAGGCCTGCACAGAAATCAAGAAAACCGAAGTTGCCATGCGCTTCCGGAAGCATTTTTCCGGGAAGACAGGGAAGACCCCCCTGGTGACGCCTTTGTTGTATGCAGTGGACTGTCCTCCTTGATTGCAAATCGTTCAATCAGCTGGAACGAGCTGTTGCAAGAAAGTAGCAAGATATGTTGCATTCTGCACTTATTTCCTGATGGGCCTAAAGGGTTGCAAATTGTCAGCAGAGACTGAAGGTCCAAAAAGATCAAAAAGTAGGACTTGAGAGATTTAGGAGTGAAATCTGGAGGAGCCGGAGCAGCTGACTTTATCGCCCCTTTTGCTGTGCAAAAAAAATCACCCCAAATCTCCAAAATATCCAAAATGGTACAACGGGATACCGTTGGAACTCCAAAGCCACGCACCGGGCACTGCGTCTTTGATCAGCCCGTCCAAAACAAGGCGTTTGGGGACCAAACCATATATAGGTGTCCTATGCTCACTGGTTGGCTTTCTAATGAGGTTCGCTCCGCGGTTGCAGAGCCAATAGGTAAGCAATGATGAAACGTTACACCAAACCGCCCCCTTTCAAAAAGCCGTCATTGGAGCGAACATTCCACAGGGGTTTCAGCGCATCTTGCACACAATTACCCAGCTCTCCAAAAGCCACTGGCAGCCTTGCTTGTGCTTGCCCCCGTGTGCCAATCCTAGCCGCATTAAGATCTGACTTCAATAGTTGTTGCCTTCTCAACAGCATTTCCACATTCATTGACTTCTGCAGACCCTCACAACTCCCAGTACCAGGAATGAGCTCTTCTTGCTTTCTTATTGGCTTTCCAAAGCCACACTTTGTTCAGCCATGGCATTAGCAAGGCGACATTTATCACTGGATGAGATCAGCATGGACTCAGAAATCTTCTATTGACAGTTGGTTGTTGGGTGTTTGTGGCAAAAGCAGATGTTGATGCTACAAACATCCAGACTGCGCTGACGATTCGAGCGCTTGGAAAGTTCTTGTCGAATCTTTTGAATAGAAGCAGTTTGCCTTGGTTTTAGCGCCTCTATCCTTTCAAGCTGTGCAAGCTGTCCCAACATCTTCATGGTACCTGAACCTTACCCCCGAGTACTTGGGAGTTGCCCTGACAGCAGGTCAAAAGTCAGACGCCAAAGTAATGTATATGCAGAGTGTGAAACTGTCTTAGCAAGTGCAAACACCAAGATGTTCAAGCAAAATTGCCGTTGAAAGAGGGGAGAAAGCTTGTTCGAGCAAAGAAAGCAGGGATTGCATGCGCTAACGGAAGGCCTGTGATGATCAAACTATCCAATGCCAGGTTTCAGTGATCTCATCCCAAAGTATCCCGAAGTAGGGTTTGCTCAGAATTTTTCAGCTTTCCAATGCTCGTCGTGGCATCGTCGTGTCGAGGCCCATTAGGCGGTCGCTCACGATTCCTCTGAAGCGCCGCCGCAAGTCCCAACGCCAAGCTTCTTTCGCGTCCAGATGCGTCAGTGTCAGCTGCACGCTTTTTCAAAACGGCGCATTGCATGACTTTAACTCGATTGGTTGATGCTAGCGAAGCCTTTTCACTCGCAAACTATGTGTGAAGTTGCTACTCTTCAGCGTACTTCTGCAAAGCAACTAGTTTGGTGCTGCATGTTTGAGCCTTTGCGACGGAGGCTTGCTGGCTTTCTGCCGCGTTGTGCCAAAGACACTTTGCTGTCTTCTTTACCACTACTTCGTTTGTATTGTAAGATGCAAAGCTAGGACAGCCAGGATGAGACGGGTTGCAGCAAGCAACCTGGTGGTTTCAGTGCTGTCTAGACCTTGGCAGGGGAAGAGTGCAGTGACCCTCACTGCCTCCAAGAGCAAAAGCCTATCAGGTCTACTTCAGACTAGAAAGCAACGTCGATTGAAAAAGGTAAAGACGGTGGATGTTCAGTTGCTCTGATAAGGTACACTTCCGCCAAAGCACCGACAGGTACGCTTCCGCCAAAGTACCGACATCAACACAATCAATAATGATATCATTTTTGAACTTGACTTGGAGGATGGACAGAAATGGATGCAATGGGTTCTCAGCAAGGACAGCTCCTCAGGGATCAGAGCTTTCATTCTTGACTGGAAATGATCAAAGGACAGGCCAGGATAGTCACTTAGTCAGTACGGTTTGAACCAGATAGGTTTGCAACGGAGCCTGAGCCATGCCGGCACCTTGGGAAGGACATTCCTTTCATCACCTAGTTACCTACGAGTTACCTCGTTCACCCTGGTTCTTGATTGAAATAGCATGACATTGGCAGGAAACCAAGCAGAAAGCTGTGGTCTGTGTCAGTCATCCTGTCTACGCCCCCAGTGACTCGGTGCGTTCGCCTGGAAAGGAAGCTGTGAGGTGAGTCGGAGCTTATTGGGCTCTTTGTGACTAGGTAGACGTGTAGACAGCTGGCCACGAGCCGCGCAGATGGCAGTCCTGTACAAGATTCTTTGCAGGAATCTGTCAACACAGTCCTCATAACTTGAGCCAGGGAAAGGGTGAGGAAGAGATGATTCCGCCAGTAAACTAGCCACCGTATGCCACCGTGAGTGGCAAATTTGTGTGTTGAGTGAAGACATTTGTTGTTTCTCTCATAGAGCGATTCCATCGATGATGTGACAGTGCAAAATGATGTCAGAGTCTCAGCGCCTCAAGCGTGCAAGAGACCCATCAAGTACAGTGCGGTCAGTTTCAGTCGGGTAGCAGTTGCAAAAGGTTCACGCATTTTGTGCCGGTTTGGAACTTCTTAAAGCGATTTCCGTGTGATTGATACTTCTCCAACATGGTTTTGTCCAAAACCAGCTACTCTGACTTCCATGCTGGATGCAACTCAGGCCTTTGCAACGCAGAGATTTGGAAGCCGTTTCTGATGAGAAGAGGTACACAGCAAGAAAATCAAGAGCAAGATGGAATCGACCACTCCTCATAATGTAGCAAGAGCCTGCTCATGAACTGCTTATGAACTGCTTGTGAACGGCTTGTAGGGCTCATCGAATTCAGAAGCTTTCGCCGACCGTCCAGCCCGGTGCGCAAAATTGGAAGGACCGAAAGAATTGCTGGATGCAATCTCTCTCAAGTCATAGTCTCAGAGTCTGCTAGCTGAAGGATTGCGCCTGCGAGAATCATATGCACCGTGAATGCCGCGCTAAGTTCTCAAACTGCATGCGACCGGACGTAGATGCGCCATGGATAGCACAAGCATCATCCCCTCAAGTTTCCGGAGCATCCGAGTTAGCAATCCAATTCAGTGCCCTCTGACGTTGTGAAGGCTCCTGATGGCCAAAGAATCAAAGGGATCCAAGGGTTCGTGCGCATTCGTGCGCCAATGTATTCCATTCAGATCCCCCACTCCACAAATGAGTCAAAGTGTTCCTTCATAGCAGATATAGGTATAGATATAGCACCTTCTTAGGATGAAACAGGCGTCAACGAGACTATATTTTGCTCGGATTTCTTGCGCACTTGGAACAGTCCTGCTTTGTCGGGCCATGGACTCTGGACACATGACGACATGTGTAGCTGAGTCAGGTGACATGATTGGAGAAGATAGGGCAGTTCTTTTGGAGAATCATTGCTCGCATGGGGTTATGAGTTAGATTCAAACTGTTTGAAATGAAAGAGTTCAGAAGGTTCGAGTTACACAAATTCACAGCAGGCATTCTTAAAATTCAAGCTTCACCCCCCCGATTCAAGAGATGTTTGCGAGGTGAAAAATCAGTCAGGGATCCCGGTTTGAATTTCACCTATGTGGTCGAGACCCTCATTTTGTACCAAAGTCTCAAAATTCCTAACCTCATAAAATGATGGTTCTCAAGCTCCAGAGGATTACGGAAAATGACAACATGATACTGCTACAAAATGAAGATTGGTCTTTATCATGAGGTTACTTGAAGGGGAAATTCCACCACTACAAAATGAAGATTGGTTTTTATCATCAAGTTGCTTGAAGGGGACACTCCACCACTACAAAATGAAGATTGGTTTTTATATGTTTTTATCATCAGGTTACTTGAAGGGAACACTTCCGAAGGGCAACTTCCCTTGCTACAAAATGAGATTGGGTTTTTACATGTTGTCTTCCGATGGGCAAATCACGAAAGGTAGCGTCAGCTACCTGAGTTCTCCGTGCTTCAGCACAAGCTTAGGGGGTATTGGGGGGCCAGCCCACGGAATTCATGGAATTCTCGCCGTTATGTATTGGATATCAATTATAAGGGGGGGGGCCCCCCGTACGTTCGACACTTGGAGGCTATATCGCAAGCCAAGAGGCTATGGATCAATACTAATCAAAAGGCAGCGAAGCAAACCATAGGCGCAAAATGGACGCAACTGATTCCGCCTGCTTCGGGCCGTAATAGGCTTTCCAGAAAGACATGCCGATGAAGCCGCTGGAACCGCTGGCGCCGATCAGGCCAATTGAGCCGATGAGACCGCTGGAGCCGCTGAGGACGATGGAGCCGATGAGGCCGATGAGGCCAATGGAGCCGATGAGGCCGCTGGAGCCGATGAGGCCGATGGAGCCGCTGGAGCCGATGGAGCCGCTGCAGCCGATGACGCCGATGAGGCCGATGAGGCCGATGGAGCCGCTGGAGGTGATGGAGCCGCTGGAGCCGATGACGCCGATGAGGCCGATGAGGCCGATGAGGCCGATGAGGCCGATGGAGCCGATGAGGCCGATGGAGCCGCTGAGGCCGCTGATGAGGCCGATGGAGCCGCTGCATGGAGCCGCTGCATGGAGCCGCTGCATGGAGCCGCTGCATGGAGCCAATGAGGCCGATGGAGCCGATGAGGCCGATGAGGCCGATGGAGCCGCTGGAGCCGCTGGAGCCGATGAGGCCGATGGAGCCGATGAGGCGGCTCAAGCCGCTGGAGCCGATGAGGCCGATGGAGCCGCTGAGGCCGATGAGGCCGATGGAGCCGATGAGGCCGCTCGAGCCGATGGATGGAGCCGATGAGGCCGATGGAGCCGATGAGGCCGATGGAGCCGCTGAGGCCGATGAGGACGATGAGGCCGATGGAGCCGCTCAAGCCGCTGGAGCCGATGAGGCCGATGAGGCCGATGGAGCCGATGAGGGCGCTCAAGCCGCTGGAGCCGATGAGGCCGATGGAGCCGCTGGGGCCGATGGAGCCGATGGAGCCGATGAGGCCGATGGACAGGCCGATGGACCAGGCGCGCCACAATGCAAAGCACCCATGCTCTGAAAGTGGCGCTTGGCGCCGGAGATAAATCCTATGCAGTATTGCCAGTATAAAGAGAGTTGCAGGTTACAGCTAAATGTATCGAGACACCTTAACCCATTCCACCCTGCCTACATGCACAAGAAGTGGTGCCGCAAAATCGACGCCAACCGTCAATGGCACGGGGGCCCCCCCCACCCTCAAGGAACTATCGGCGCACGTTGAAAGCTCCAATCCAAGACCAGCTTCAGTCCTGCACAAGATTCTTTACAGGAATCTGTCAACACAGTCGTCATAACTTGAGCTAGCCTCACATCAGGAAAGAGTGAGGAAGAGATGGTTCCGCCAGTAAACTAGCCACCGTATGCCACCGAAAATGGTCATGGGTTCAATTCCCACGGGTGACGCGGTCACGGGCCCCCACATTAGAGGCACACTTTCCATGAGGGAGATGTCCCTGCAGTCCAGCATAATTGGTATGCTTCAGCCTCAATAACAGTTGCTGCAAGGGGTCTTAAAAAGGGGTTTTAAATAAACCCCTTTTCGTGCATCATTTCACGCAGCACAAGACACAGTGTCATGCAGTCATGCTCTGGATAAAATCATCTTAGACTGCGCAAAAACGTTTTTGGTGTATCATCTTTGGGGCGCAGCATTTTGACACCACTCCTCTCCCACTACACTACCTTTCGTCCGCCTCCGCCTGCTCTCAAGTTCTCTTGCTACAAAATGACTTTCGATTTTTAAAGGTCTTTCAACTACCCGAAACGTTGACAACTTATAAAATGCAATTCCCAAGCTGTGCCTAGACCTTCCAAAGTTCAATAATTTCTGTACTTTTGGGCTTTTGGCCGCAAATGACCGCAAAAAACCGCAAATGCCGCAAATAGTTCAAATTGGACCAATCGTTCAGAAACACCATGAGGGAGATGCCCCTGTAGTCCAGCATAATTGGCTTGCTTCAGCCTCAATAACAGTTGCTGAACACACTAGAACAACATAGAACAACATGAAATTGCAAGAATGAAGCTGACTTGACGTATCTTGGCATGCTAGATGGGAGTTTCTGCATGTTGACAAACAAAGTGGACCTGCTTAGCAGACGGCAAGAAAAACAAATCTACCGGTTGGTGAAGATTGGTGAAGAATATGATAAAACAACTAAGTCGCTCAAAGAAGGCTTTGGTGCCACGCTAAAAGCAATCTTTGCTGGATGGGAGACACCAGACCGCTATAGACGTTGAAACAGACTGTTTTTTGTCTGAATTTGTAAAAAAAAGAACGCCCATGTTTTTCCGAAGAAATGCCTGCAAGAAATTCCAAAACTGCCCTGAATTCAACAAAAATGTCGACAGTTTTCCCGCAAAAAGTACGCAAATTTCCCGCAAAAATACGCAAATATCCGCAAAAGTACGCAAATCGGGATTTCTTAACTGCTGCGGATCATGCATGTCACGAAAGGTAGCGTCAGCTACCTGAGTTCTCCGTGCTTCAGCACAAGCATAGGGGGTATTGGGGGGCAGCCCGTGGAAAACGTAGACTTCTAGCCGTTATGTATTAGATATCAATTATAAGGGGGGCCCCCCCCCCAAGATTGTGAAGTCGCATTTTTGGGAGTCCTTTTGAGTCCTATCATAGTCCTATCTGATTTGATCCATCTTCAGCTGTAATTTCGCTGCTTTGCAAATACTCGAGAGGTCCTGAAGGACTTTATGTGAGATCCTTCTCATTCTCATGTCAAAATTTCTTTGAGGTATTTGCCAAAAGACCCGCATGTTTGGAAGTGTTTTTAGCCACAGAACATGTCCTTATATCAAGTGGATAAATGTTTGTGGCCAGGTGCAGCATTTGCAAAGCTCCTTTCCAGCTCAGAGTTGGGCTCGCCCTTGCAGAAGTTTTCCAAATGGTCATGGGTTCAATTCCCACGGGTGACGCGGTCACGGTCCTCCACAGTAGAGGCACACTCTCCATGAGGAAGATGCCCCTGTAGTCCAGCATAATTGGTATGCTTCAGCCTCAATAACAGTTGCTGCAAGGGGTCTTAAAAAGGACTTTTAAATAAACCCCTTCTCGTGCATCATTTCACGCTGCACAAGACACCGTATCATGCAGTCATGCTCTGGAAAAAATCACCTTAGACTGCGCAAAAACGTTTTTGGTGTATCATCTTAGGGGCGCAGCATTTTGACGCCTGCTCTCAAGTGGCAAATCGCATCAAATCGCAGCTTGTTGGAATGAAAACTGTTATTTCTGCAAACTAAGCATGCTTCAAACTAACTATTTTCAAATATAGCTTAGTATTCCTGCATGTTTGAAGCTTTGCATATTTGGGGGCTCCAATCACCAACACAAACTCTGCAAATTTAGGAAAGCATGGACATTATCACCAGCAATTCCAATCGGTGAATTGTGAGGGACCCATTGCGGCAAGATATTTTAACCACCCGTGCCATACCTGGGGGCTCCGAATGTTCCCTGAGGATCCATGCGCGTGAATAGGGTCAAATCGGAAATGCATGCAAATAATGAAGTCATTTCTGATGATCGCAAATAGCGCACGCATTGTCGAAATGTAAAAGTCGGAGATTGCATGTTATCGGAAAAGGTTCATATTGGCTTCAAATTGCCTAACATGTTGCGTGACAAACCGTGACGAACCGTGACGAACCGTGACAGAAGACAAAAAACTATACTTAAATCTTGGGCATTGTCGGAAAACGCCGTGACAGACAATGACAATCAATGACAAACCGTGACAAGGTCAGCGGCTATTCCCCATAGACTGTCGGAATTTATCGGAAATCAATCGGAAAATAAACTGTCGGAAATGCATGCAAAAATCATGGTCAGACCGCAAATAGCATGGTCGGACGCTCTGAGAGCGTGCATACCCAAATGCATGCAAATAGTCCATACTTTGGATCCTCGGGGTATGGAAGTTTTTGCCGATTTAGGATTTCGGCAGAATTTTCAGATTTCGCTCTTAAAAATGGCTTTCGGCGGAATTCCATCATTGTAGACCAATTTCGGCAGAATTGATGTGTTGCTTCAACTCAATCACGGCATGGGCTTGCCTTGCAAGGGAGCACAATCTTGTTGCATTTCCTTTCATAAGAATGTATGCCACAAACAGCTTGAGAAAATCTTCGATTTCAATAAGAGGCGCTCACGGAGAGGAGATGATCCGAGTGAACGAGGGTCGGCTCAACGTCCACCTCATGTCGTCTCTCGTCACTCACTTCTGGCCCCGAGGGCCTCCGTTCGTGCCGAACGACGAGAGATGGAGGTGAACGCAGAGAGCCGACATCGTCAGGAGAGAGAGACGAACGGGGAGAAAACTGGTGCTCATGGAAGTGTGGTCGAGTCTCGGAGGGTACCAAGGAAGGTGGAACGAATCAGCCGGAGAGTTGTGAGACAGGTGGTTAGAATCCTAGGCTTGAGACCGGCTTGGAGGACTTGGAATCGGATCATCATTTGTTCCCTGCTTTCATGTCTCGGGTTAATAGCGTCCACCGGCAGTTTCTACCTCATAAAAAGACCGGATTTTCTTGGGACTAGATTTCATGGCCATCGGGTGAGACAAGGGAAGTGAAGGAGAAGATTCCTAGGGAAGGAGAGTTCACCCTCGGTTCTGTTGGAGCTCGGTTATGTCATCCGGCACATTCTCTCCTGCAGCGTGTGCAACCAGTACCCAGCAGCATGACTTCAGATGACCTTTCGCTGGTGACAGATTTTCCCTGCACAAGTTAGATGCCAATTTGATCCAATTTGGATGCCAGTTGAACGAGCGAAGCTGCTGGCTGTGGCGTTTGCATTCCAAGAAGAAGAGGTATCCACTGCGCTTGATTGGATGGGTTCGTTTCTCTTGCCACAAGCCTTCAATTGACAGCACCTCGTGGAGTCTCGAAAAGCCGGAAAACCATTTGAAGGCTTGTCTGCCTTGCTGGCCTGCAGCCAAAGGAAGTTGCATCATACTGCATCCCCCTGTGAATTGAAGACAGACCCACGGAGTGATGAAATTGAAAAGACAAAGGTTGCTGTAGGCCTTGCTCTGAAGCAAAGCGGTCTCTTAGACACAGATGGCCCAATCTTATTGACTTAGGTGATTCCAGCAGTGGTTCTGTTCATGATCGTCCCAGCCGTGAATGTTCTCTGGGACTTTACAAGCCAGTTCCAGTACAGCGCTCTTATGCCCTTGATGCTTTGGGGCTTTAAAGGTCCGATGTTGGAAGCAACTCTCGTGTCTTCCTGCTGTGTCTTTTTGCATCACTAGCTTTAGGCAGTATAGAGATCCAGGATGATCCACAATTTCAGCAAGACATGGTTGCTTTCTTGGTCTCAATGGTCTTATTTTGTTTTGTTTCAAGAGTCGTCTTCGCTTTTGGCTGAAGAGCTTCGTCTGGAACGACAGGTTCCCTCCGAACTGAAGCCTCCAACCATGTACGCTTCAGATGGCTTGTAATCATGAACCCGATTGTGTGTGGCGAATGACAGGAAATCACATATAGTAGCGGGGCAACAATATGCAGTCCTTGAATGTCCTTGACGGGCTCATCGAATTCAGAAGCTTTCACCGACCGTCCAGCCAGGTGCGCAAAATTGGAAGGACCGAAAGAATTGCTGGATGCAATCTCTCTCTTGTATGAGGTAGATTCAAACTGTTTGAAATGAAAGAGTTCAGAAGGTTCGAGTTACACAAATTCACAGCAGGCATTCTTAAAATTCAAGCTTCACCCCGACCGAAAGAATTGCTGGATGCAATCTCTCTCTGTTATGAGTTAGATTCAAACTGTTTGAAATGAAAGAGTTCAGAAGGTTCGAGTTACACAAATTCACAGCAGGCATGGGTTTTTTCGCGAGTTTGCGGGTTCGTAGGGAATAAGGTTTGCCGAAATGCATAAGACTGAACCAGGTGGACCAGAAGAACAATAAGAATTTCCGGTTTCAATCTGGCCTTGGAAAGAATATTCGTGACACTTTTGGTAAAGATCTTTACGCAGTCTGTAAAACTTTAAGCCCGACAAACTCCGACGAACTTAACCTTGCGCGCAAAGATGTCCAAACATTTCCTACGTGTGTTTTGACGTTTTCGCCCCTAAAACGCATGGAAAAACAGCACGCAGAAAGTAAAGTCGCATTTTTATAGCCAGTTTTTCACGTAGCAAATTCTCATGTCAAAATTTCTTTGAGGTATTTGCCAAAAGATCCGCATGTTTGGAAGTGTTTTTAGCCACAGAACATGTCCTTATATCAAGTGGATAAATGTTTGTGGCCAGGTGCAGCATTTGCAAAGCTCCTTTCCAGCTCAGAGTTGGGCTCGCCCTTGCAGAAGTTTTCCAAATGGTCATGGGTTCAATTCCCACGGGTGACGCGGTCACGGTCCGCCACAGTAGAGGCGCACTCTCCATGAGGGAGATGTCCCTGTAGTCCAGCATAATTGGTTTGCTTCAGCCTCAATAACAGTTGCTGCAAGGGGTCTTAAAAAGGGTTTTAAATAAACCCCTTTTCGTGCATCATTTCATGCTGCACAAGACACCGTATCATGCAGTCATGCTCTGGATAAAATCATCTTAGACCAAAAACGTTTTTGGTTTATCATCTTAGGGGCGCAGCATTTTGACACCACTCCTCCGCCACTACACTACCTTTCGTCCGCCTCCGCTTGCGTGCTGCATCCGCGAGTGTAGTAGCTGGTGAGACATTTCAAAGTCAACGTGGACAAGAAGCAAGATGCTTGCACTGCAGCTCCTGCAGTCTAGTTAATCATAGTTTATCCATGTTCATCCCACATGGCGTGGTCACATCCGCTGGGAGATCTTCGACGATTTCTCTCTAACATTCTATGGCCCAAGATGCTGGTGGCACATCCGACTTCGCTCATAGCACGAGGAGTTACAGAGAGGATCAGTTTACCTTAGAAACTTCAAGCGTAAATTTGGAAGAATTGATCCCTCGGTTTCAACCAGACTTCCATACCATTCCATGCCATTCCGTACCACACATCCGGGTAAGGAGCTACAAGGGCCAGCAGGTGGCCAGCAGAGTTACCCGAGTTACCCTTTATAGGTACCATCATTTAAGATGCTAAGGGCTGCTTCAAGAAGGCCAGGTAAGATATTTGCCACCCAGACTATACGGAAGACAACCTCACAGAGATGCTAAGGCTGCTCCAAGTCAAGTCCTGAAGGCCCGCGATGCAATGTGAAATGCATTCAAACCACCGTGCGCAGAGCCTAGTGGGCTCAACGAGTCCGCCTGCGCTCAGTACACAGAACTTGTAAGCGTTACCTTTGAACGTGTGCCCCACGCTTACGGTATGGATGCACACAAAGAAGAACACAACTGCACTTTGGTTTGCCGAACCAAAACGGCAAATAAAGATCAGGGGGCTCAGCCCCAGGTGCTTCCTGAATGCGTGCTCGCTTTGCACTGAAATCATGCAGTCTTGCATGATGGAGTTGAGTGCGACAGGGCATGACATAGAAAACCCATGAAACATAGATGCTCCGGATGGTTCAAGCCACACAGCTGGCTTCAGAGCGTGAATAAAGTATAGACACAGAATGCAGAATTCGGCATCCCACAGGCTTGAGAGCCATTGAGACCGTGGCTTTCTGCCAGCAAAACAGCGGCATGTGGGATCTCAGTGGAGCCATAGCGAACTGTTGATATCTAGACGGCGGAAGTGCAGGCGTAGGCTCGGACCCACTGAGTTTGGAGGAGCTTGGGCATAACTTCAGGTGGTAGCCGTCCTTTGCACGGTTCTTTGCAGAGGTGGCGCACCGTCGTGTATGCCAGCTTGGCCCAGCTTGGCTGTCAATCCCAGTAGATTCTAGTAGATCCTAGGTTTGCGTCAAAATACTCTGTCTTTGGTGTTTGGGTGCTTTCATGTGTTTCAAGAAAACTTGCATTCCCTAATGCTCCCAAGTACTTTCAAGGCAAACATGAGGCGGCACGCATGGAATTGCGATTTATCAACAAAACCGAGAACAGACATTTTGACAAACCGTCATATGCACCGTGAATGCCGCGCTAAGTTCTCAAACTGCATGCGACCGGACGTAGATGCGCCATGGATAGCACAAGCATCATCCCCTCAAGTTTCCGGAGCATCCGAGTTAGCAATCCAATTCAGTGCCCTCCATGACGTTGTGAAGGCTCCTAATGGCCAAAGAATCAAAGGGATCCAAGGGTTTGTGCGCATTCGTGCGCCAATGTATTCCATTCAGATCCCCCACTCCACAAATGAGTCAAAGTGTTCCTTCATAGCAGATATAGATATATAGATATAGATATAGCACCTTCTTAGGATGAAACAGGCGTCAACGAGACTATATTTTGCTCGGATTTCTTGCGCACTTGGAACAGTCCTGCTTTGTCGGGCCATGGACTCTGGACACATGACGACATGTGTAGCTGAGTCAGGTGACATGATTGGAGAAGATGGGGCAGTTCTTTTAATACTTCTCCAACATGGTTTTGTCCAAAACCAGCTACTCAGAATAGAGCTTCGAAAGAACATGTTTGGTCACCGGTTTGCTTTTTTAGTGTTGCTTCAACTCAATCACGGCATGGGCTTGCCTTGCAAGGCGCACAATCTTGTTGCATTTCCTTTCATAAGAATGTATGCCACAAACAGCTTGAGAAAATCTTCGATTTCAATAAGAGGTTCGTGGATTCCTTGCAAGAAGCAAGGCACATTCTCTCCTGCAGCGTGTGCAACCAGTACCCAGCAGCATGACTTCAGATGACCTTTCGCTGGTGACAGATTTTCCCTGCACAAGTTAGATGCCAATTTGGATGCCAGTTGAACGAGCGAAGCTGCTGGCTGTGGCGTTTGCATTCCAAGAAGAAGAGGTATCCACTGCGCTTGATTGGATGGGTTCGTTTCTCTTGCCACAAGCCTTCAATTGACAAAGTTGTTTGTAGGCCTTGCTGCTGAAGCAAAGCGGTATCAGGCCCTAAAGAAGCTGTCAGTGGACGGAGAGTCACTTTATGTCACATTCGTCCACACTCAGTTGACCCCAGGCACTGGAAAAACGGAAATAGTCAAGATTGTGAAGTCGCATTTTTGGGAGTCCTTTTGAGTCCTATCATAGTCCTGTCTGATTTGATCCATCTTCAACTGTAATTTCGCTGCTTTGCAAATACTCGAGAGGTCCTGAAGGACTTTATGTGAGATCCTTCTCATTCTCATGTCAAAATTTCTTTGAGGTATTTGCCAAAAGATCCGCATGTTTGGAAGTGTTTTTAGCCACAGAACATGTCCTTATATCAAGTGGATAAATGTTTGTGGCCAGGTGCAGCATTTGCAAAGCTCCTTTCCAGCTCAGAGTTGGGCTCGCCCTTGCAGAAGTTTTCCAAATGGTCATGGGTTCAATTCCCACGGGTGACGCGGTCACGGTCCGCCACAGTAGAGGCGCCCTCTCCATGAGGGAGATGTCCCTGTAGTCCAGCATAATTGGTTTGCTTCAGCCTCAATAACAGTTGCTGCAAGGGGTCTTAAAAAGGGTTTTAAATAAACCCCTTTTCGTGCATCATTTCATGCTGCACAAGACACCGTATCATGCAGTCATGCTCTGGATAAAATCATCTTAGACCAAAAACGTTTTTGGTTTATCATCTTAGGGGCGCAGCATTTTGACACCACTCCTCCGCCACTACACTACCTTTCGTCCGCCTCCGCCTGCTCTCAAGTGACGTGCTGCATCCGCGAGTGTAGTAGCTGGTGAGACATTTCAAAGTCAACGTGGACAAGAAGCAAGATGCTTGCACTGCAGCTCCTGCAGTCTAGTTAATCATAGTTTACCCATGTTCATCCCACATGGCGTGGTCACATCCGCTGGGAGATCTTCGACGATTTCTCTCTAACATTCTATGGCCCAAGGTGCTGGTGGCACATCCGACTTCGCTCATAGCACGAGGAGTTACAGAGAGGATCAGTTTACCTTAGAAACTTCAAGCGTAAATTTGGAAGAATTGATCCCCCCTCGTTTCACCAACTTCCGACCATTCCATGCCTTTCCCGTACCACACATCCGGGTAAGGAGCTACAAGGGCCAGCAGGTGGCCAGCAGAGTTACCCGAGTTACCCTTTCCAAGAAGAGGTTAACGTCGCCTAATTCAGCAACGATAAAAAATTAAGCTAACAATGGTGGAAATCATGGGATTTGGACATGGCTCCAGTACCAAGAGCATGAGCTATATGACCAAGAATTACATGTTTGTGCCAACAAAAGTGCTGGGGACAGACCCATGGAGTGATGAAATTGAAAGACACAGGTTGCTGTAGGCCTTGCTCTGAAGCAAAGCGGTCTCTTAGACACAGATGGCCCAATCTTATTGACTTAGGTGATTCCAGCGATTCCAGCAGTGGTTCTGTTGTTGACGATCGTACCATCAGCCAGAAACCAAGTAATGCGAATCTATGGGGTGCCCTCAACTGATTCAGAGGTGTTTGTCCATGCCGTCAGGTTGCAGCTAAAGCAGCAGCCAGTCAGTGAGTTTGCAGGTGAAATGACCTGCCCACATGTCAAGAGACTAGGACAGGTTTTCTGGAGGCTTGTGCTGCTTTTCGAAAAGTGAGAGACAGAGAATAAGACACGTAGCATCTGCGGTGGACAAATTGGGTCGAGTTGGTAGTGTATTAGATGTGGATTCACTGGATGCTTGCGTTTTTTCTATAGCAGTGGGAAGTCGGCAGTCCCGTGCAGTCCCCAGCCATGCTTGGAAAGTTGGCAAGCCACTGGAGCTGACTGGGCTGACTGCTTGAAGAGTTTCAAAAACTCCTGTGAAGCGAAACAGTCCCGTTCTCGACATTGGACTTTCTTGAGGTGAGTCAGGTAGCATCCCCTGTGATTCACTGGCTCAACCAGTAACATGGCTGATGGCAATTGCATTGCCCCCATTCACTTGAGCCTAGTGTTTTGCAAGGCAAGCGCAATATATAGGCTGAAGTCCAATTTTTTGGACTTCAGCCTTTAAAGACGTCGCATGCGACCTTCGCAAGTGGGGAAAAAAAGTATCGGTTGGTGCCCTCAAAAAAAACGTTTGAAACATATGATGTGTTTTGGCTTTGGCATGTCAAACGGTGCACCCCCAAAAAATACAGAGTTGTGAGGATGCCCATGTTTAAAAGGCTGACGGTGAGGTGAAATCTGAACAAACTTGCCCTCTTTTAACGCGTCAACGCAGCGCTCACTCAATCACTCCATCAAAACGCATGCATGCTTGCAGCGTGTACCGAAACACAGTCAAACGCGACATATGCGCCGGATGGCTCTTTTCAGCAATCCGTTTTGTACGGGATATCATATCCTCATCAGCGTATACCATAGGTATTTTGGGTTCTTTGGCAAGTAATGCCACACAGTGTGCCCCATGAAGTGCACCTTTGGTCTCATATGGTACTTTGCCTCCTTTTTTTGGACAGCAAGATCTGCTAAGGTGTTCAGAGCAGACCTGTAGACACAGTAAGCTCTTTTGAACTCACAAGTGGCCTCTGGGGTGAGTTTTCTTCCACCCCTCAAAATCAAGGTTTCCATCGTGGCAAGTCCTCCGATCAGCCCGCGCCAGTACCTTAGTCCATGGGGGCTTTCAAAAACCAGCAAACCGGATTGCCTTTACAGTGGCACTGGATGTAAGTTTAAAAAATTTAACCTGGAAGAACATCTTTTGAACTTTGATAACTAAATTGAAAAAACGTGGAAAGCAAAAGCCATTGGATTTGAATAAGGTTCTATAGGTCTGTTTGGAATGTGTCAAATGCAGTCTATCAACACTCATTCGTGGATTTTGCTTGGAATAGTTCCCCCAGTGGAAAAAACACCCCAGTTGTATGGAACCGATGCGTATAAAATCTTAAGGCTTAAGGGTTGCGAAGGTGGGAAATTTCTCTTTGACCATCTAGTTTAAAGAATCATTGACGGGATGCTTGTAGATGTCATCATCCAAAACAATTTGTTGAAGCGCCCTCGACAGCCAAAAAATCAGATATCGACAGGCCGTGGCAGATAAAATCTTTTGGGACACTGCCGGGTATTGGGCACCACCCTGCGGGCGCAACACACCCGTAGTGAAAAATTTTCTCGCTGCACGATCGGCCACACCTAGGTTGTTCGGTTCACAGTTGCTTTCAAACGAATCTGGCGTTGTTTTATCTGTTGAACTTGCCTGTTGAAGGTCAAACAAATCTACCCCCAGCAAAAACACCAAAACAAACCACCATTATGTTTCCTAGGGACTGGTAGCTTCACACCATTCCCGGTAGTTTGCATACAGCGTGGACAGTTTGTCATCCCTGGTGAATCCTTCAATGAGATTTGGATAGTCACACATGTCAATGAGCACCGACGCCACTGCATCCACACCAAGCGCCAAATGGACAATGTGCATCCAGTCAGGATAGATACCTTAGGATGTGGCGTTGCAAATGGCCATGTACATACATCAGCACTTATCTACCTGTACATATCGGTTTTGATATTTTTTGGGTATAAATAAATATGTGACTACGTCTATATGTGTATGTTACGAAAGCCAGCCGATAGGCTAGGCAAAGTTGTTTTGGCGAACGAAGTGAGTATTAGGGGGTCTGGGGGGTGGTCGTCGCGTATGGTGCCAAAATCTCGAAATTAGTTGCAGTGGAGGGTGGGCACATTGAACTTTTTTTGGGGGCATGTACCACTACGCAAAGAGGTGACGGTAGGCTTCGATTCCCCCTAGGTCCGTTGACTCCGGCAGGAAAAAGGTAGGAAAAAAACGACAGAAAAGGAAGGAAAATCGTTGAAAACGGGGGGAAAATGGAGGAAAATGGAGGAATGACAGGAAAAAGGTAGGAAAAAAACGAAGGAAAATCGTTGAAAACAGGTGGAAAATGGAGGAAAATGGAGGAATGCCATGAAAAAGGTAGGAAAAAAACGACAGAAAAGGAAGGACAATCGTTGAAAGTGGGGGGAAAATGGAGGAAAATGGAGGAATGACAGGAAAAAGGTAGGAAAAAAACGAAGGCAAATCGTTGAAAACAGGGGGAAAAATGGAGGGCAATAGCGTTTGAAACACGTGGAGTGTACTGTGTGGAGTGACATACAATCTGTCACCCAGCATGGAGTGAGGCGTGCACAGTGTCAAGTGTAAAATGTGGTGTCTAGCGTGTCGAGTGTGAAGTGTTGAGTGTAGAGTGTGGAGTGTCAAGTACACCTGAGCAAAATTTGGGCGAAAAGTTCGGATGCTGCAGATGCATCACATGAGTGTGCTGGTTAAACTTGGGGAGCGCGAAAACCAACCAAAAAACATCACAACGCATTCAATTTTCAGCTCCAGAAGGGATCAAGTTCGGCAAAGTGCCGCTCGAGTTTAGCATAGGTTGGAATCCACCGACTGCCATAAACCATCCCCCAAATCACCAATTTTATGGGTAGGATTTCAATCCTCCCCAAATGGTAAGCTTATTATAGACTTTCCCACATCCCTTTATCAAGACACACACAGACATTGATTGGTTATGACAGTGTCCTCCACTTGTCAAAAGGCACCCTTTCATAGTTCCCAAGCAGTACCCCAAACTTGGCATTCGAGGTAACGGATGGTAACAGCATGTTTGTTTGGATGTTAGCCTAGCAACTCTTGCGCTGGTCATTGTGCCAGGGGTGGTCGCAACCAAACAGAAATAATCCATAAACTTGGATGTGGATAACTGCCTCCAAAATGGAGCCACTAAATTCTGTCTTCTAGTTAGAGGAGCAACCATGATAATCCTATTCGAGTTTAGCATAGGTTGGAATCCACCGACTGCCATAAACCATCCCCCAAATCACCAATTTTATGGATAGGATTTCAATCCTCCCCAAATGGTAGGCTTATTATAGGCTTTCCCACATCCCTTTATCAAGACACACACACACACACATTGATTGGTTATGACAGTGTCCTCCACTTGTCAAAAGGCACCCTTTCATAGTTCCCAAGCAGTACCCCAAACTTGGCATTCGAGGTAACGGATGGTAACAGCATGTTTGTTTGGATGTTAGCCTAGCAACTCTTGCGCTGGTCATTGTGCCAGGGGTGGTCGCAACCAAATAGAAATAATCTATAAACTTGGATGTGGATAACTGCCTCCAAAATGGAGCCACTAAATTATGTCTTCTAGTTAGAGGAGCAACCATGATATGACCAGTCCTATTCGAGTTTAGCATAGGTTGGAATCCACCGACTGCCATAAACCATCCCCAAAATCACCAATTTGATGGGTAGGATTTCAATCCTCCCCAAATGGTAAGCTTATTATAGGCTTTCCCACATCTCTTTATCAAGACACACACACACATTGATTGGTTATGACAGTGTCCTCCACTTGTCAAAAGGCACCCTTTCATAGCTCCCAAGCAGTACCCCAAACTTGGCATTCGAGGTAACGGATGGTAACAGCATGTTTGTTTCGATGTTAGCCTAGCAACTCTTGCGCTTGTCATTGTGCCAGGGGTGGTCGCAACCTCATAGAAATAATCTATAAACTTGGATGTGGATAACTGCCTCCAAAATGGAGCCACTAAATTATGTCTTCTAGTTAGAGGAGCAACCATGATATGACCAATCCTATTCGAGTTTAGCATAGGTTGGAATCCACCGACTGCCATAAACCATCCCCAAAATCACCAATTTTATGGGTAGGATTTCAATCCTCCCCAAATGGTAGGCTTATTATAGGCTTTCCCACATCCCTTTATCAAGACACACACAGACATTGATTGGTTATGACAATGTCCTCCACTTGTCAAAAGGCACCCTTTCATAGTTCCCAAGCAGTACCCCAAACTTGGCATTCGAGGTAACGGATGGTAACAGCATGTTTGTTTCGATGTTAGCCTAGCAACTCTTGCGCTGGTCATTGTGCCAGGGGTGGTCGCAACCAAACAGAAATAATCCATAAACTTGGATGTGGATAACTGCCTCCAAAATGGAGCCACTAAATTCTGTCTTCTAGTTAGAGGAGCAACCATGATAATCCTATTCGAGTTTAGCATAAGTTGGAATCCACCGACTGCCATAAACCATCCCCCAAATCACCAATTTTATGGATAGGATTTCAATCCTCCCCAAATGGTAGGCTTATTATAGGCTTTCCCACATCCCTTTATCAAGACACACACACACATTGATTGGTTATGACAGTGTCCTCCACTTGTCAAAAGGCACCCTTTCATAGTTCCCAAGCAGTACCCCAAACTTGGCATTCGAGGTAACGGATGGTAACAGCATGTTTGTTTCGATGTTAGCCTAGCAACTCTTGCGCTGGTCATTGTGCCAGGGGGTCGCAACCAAACAGAAATAATCCATAAACTTGGATGTGGATAACTGCCTCCAAAATGGAGCCACTAAATTATGTCTTCTAGTTAGAGGAGCAACCATGATATGACCAATCCTATTCGAGTTTAGCATAGGTTGGAATCCACCGACTGCCATAAACCACCCCCCAAATCACCAATTTTATGGATAGGATTTCAATCCTCCCCAAATGGTAAGCTTATTATAGGCTTTCCCACATCCCTTTATCAAGACACACACACTAGACAAGAATGGATCATTATATGATCCGGCAGGAACTGAATCCTGTAACATGCAGATTAGACAGGAACCGAATTAATATACGATATATATATATATATAGATCACAGTAGACAATGACAGTATAAAACAACAGCGATAAAATATATTATATGTCCCCCCAGCTGCGTCTTAAATGCGCCCAGGGCGGGACAAGGCAGGTACGTTTACCTGATCTCCAGTGTGGAGCTTCATTGGCAGAGGCCACAACTGGAGATCCCTCTGCCCCCTGCCATATGTATAATATAAGGACGAAGTTTTACGTCTATTCAGACGATACACACACACACCCTGCCTCCGGCAGGGTGGTGCGCGTAAAAATGAGATGAAAATGAGGATGAACGGGGGATGAAAAATGAGATGAGAGTGAAAATGAGATGAACGTTACTTAACCAGGACGCGAAGAGGGGAACGTCGTCAACGTGAAGTCCAAAGAGCCCATCAACGACGTAGCTCTGGCCGTTCATGTCGAAGACGGTGAACTGGTCATCCTCCTGCATTACCAAGCGCAAGATGTAGATGCAGCCGTCCAGCTCGTGCTTGAGCAATCCAACGTCGGTGAGCAAGGCTTTGTCTGCCGTCTCATTCCATTGTCGAGGCGCTCTGACGTCACCGAAGGCTGGCTTTGTCATCTGCATGATTTCGTGCTCCTTCAGGCCGATCAACTCCACAAGGAGACGTCTCATATCTGCCGAGGGTTCACCATAGATCTCGACCTCCTGATGGATGTAGTCGCTCTGCAGAAAGGCACTTTTCTTTTCACATCCATGGTGCCAATGCGCCATCGTTTGCTGCAGGCCATGAGCACCATCAGGTATTTGCCAAGTCGGGAGATCGTTGGTGATTCGGTGTCCAGCTTTGACTCCAAGACATCCTTTTTTTTCCGTCCAACGCCTCTTGGCTTTCGCCAGGTCGTTTAACACGTTCAATTGCATGTTGCATAGAACTGGTAAATTAGCTAATTAATGCATAGTCTTGGCCGCCAACTGTAGGGGGGCCGCAAAAGTGAACTGGTTTGACTCCAAGACATCCTTGTGCTTGAAGCCCTGTAGGATCACCCTCGCATGAGGCTTGTCCTCCTTGTACCTGAGCAAGAACCGCATAGGAACAATTGTTCCTTTGGGGCATTTGTCCCTTCTCACAGCTCTCCATGCGTCGTTCTCTGACCAGGGCGCCAAAGCCTTTCGTTTGGCTTCTGTGAACGCCTTCTTCTCTTCAGTGCCAAGTCGGCTCTCGACCACTGTGTGCAAAATCTCCTCCTCTGTGATCTCGGTGAGATGGAGCTCTTCAGTCTTGGGTTGTTTTGGCTTTGCCTGTCCATCTTCTTGGCGGCGTGGGATGCCGTCCAATCTTCGATTGCGATCTTCGGAGATCCTGCTGGCTGTTCTGATAGCCTGTTCCAAGTGGCGACGTTCACGCGCGCGATCAGCGTCATCTTCAGCTGGTTCCTGGTTGTTCTCTGCAATGGAGTTGTGTGATTCCATGATTCCAGGGAGAATCGCTGTGAGTCGATCTCTGATCTCTGCCTGCTCAGCCGTGATCTCGAAGTCCATCGGTCGATCAGCAAACTGAGCAGATTCCTCAGTCTCACCGGAAGGTTCTGCCCGAAGTCCAATGGGTGAAGTCTTCTCCCGTTTGTGAACTGGGAATTTTGCAGAGCTCTTGCCTTTGTCCTTGACAGGTGCTGGCAAGCGTTTCTTTGCCAACTGGTCCAGGTCGGTCTTGTCATCATCCGGGTTCGCCCTTGCGGTAGGGGTTTCAGTCGTTGTTGCAGTAGGTTCAGCTTCCATCGATGAGGCTGCCGCTGTTGCAGTCGGAGGTCGTGCTGGTTCATGTGGTGGGACTGCAGTAGCCGAAGCGGTGCCATCTGAAGTGTTAATGGAAGACCTACCCCCCAAAGAAGGGAAATCATCAGGTGTTTGAGCACGTGCAGCCAAGTCCAAACCTCTGACAGGACCACGAACAGGACGCAAAGCGGTCAAAATTCTGTCTGCCAAGGGTCTCTTGAGATCATTTTCAGCTCCAGGCTTGGCTTGTCGCTCATATCGTTCAGGGACTGTTTCGCGCCTGAGCTGTTGGCGCGTTGTGCGCCAGTGAGCTGCCATGAACCACCCAGTAGATGGTAGTGGCTCTGTCTGTGGTGCACTCCACAGCAATGACCAGTGCTGGTCCTCGCCATCTGAAGGGGTCCAACTTGTGAGTTTGTGGCTTCCAGTAGAAAACCCAGTCACCCACCATGAGCTCATCCTCTTCGATGCGTGAGCGATGGAGGGCAGCAGCTCTCAATGCCAAGTCCTGGTTGGCCTTGTGAAAGGCGATTGCAGCCTGTTGTTTGATCTCCATGATCCGTGGTAGATCTGCTTGGTCACCAAAAGCTTCAGGACCAGGCTCATCCATGACACCGCCCTCAGAGGGAACATAGCCAAATGCCAAAGTGGCTGGCGTTGAGCCCTTGACTGAACTCAGTCTGTTCCTCTGATGTGACGTCACCAGCAGCGCATGTTCGAAGCTGCAGGTTGGAACTTCTGCCTTGAAAGTTTCCAGCATCTTTCGTCTCACGGCATGGTTCCTTTCCAAAATTCCAAGCCGGTGATGAGCACCACGAGGGATCAGGTTCACCTTGATGCCATGGTTGGAGGCCCATTCTGCGAAAAGTTCACCTTGATGGGGTCCAGATGCATCCATTCTGATGATCTTTGGATAGCCAAAGCTCTTGGCCCATGTGGAGTCAAACAGTGCAAGCTCCATTTCGGCTGTCTCATCTTTGATTTCACAGTCGACCTCGTACCTGCTGAACTCGTCCAGGATGGTGAAGACTGCTTTCTTCTCTTTGTCCCACTCCACGTAGAAGGTGTCGATGGCCACAGTATGGTTGAAATGGGGTGCCTTGTGAAGAGTGGCAACCCGCACTGCCTTTGGTTGTGCTTTGGCAATGCACTGTGGGCATCGGTATCGTCGAGCCACCTGCACGTACTCGTTGGACATGTGGCGTGTCTTTGCAGCCAGAACCAGTTTGGCTCCATTGGGATGTCCGAGCTGTCTGTGCAGGAGTGCAACTGACTTCAAAACCTCGGGACCACCAATCTTCACCAGCTCCTTGTTCTGCTCAAGGTACTGCATTTCTTCATTGGAGTGCTCAACAAGCTCCAATGCCATGAGTTCGGCTGTGCCACGTTTGCGCCAGATCTCACCCATAGACTCGTAGATCGCATCTCCAAGTCTTCGAACCAGATCAGGCTCGTAGTTCTGCATGCGCTTGAGTGCTTGGCCACGTCCCATCATTTGTGTATGGCCAAGGGTACATTGGCATCTCAAGTTCACAGCTTCGCAGACTTTTCGGGATGTAGATCTGAAACGTGTTGGTTTGCGGACATGGTGTGGATCGTCTTCATCAAGTTTAAGTCCAGTGCGGCATCGATCCAACACAGTCTCGCAGTAGCCCCTCATCTTCTCCAAAGTCTCGGTTTTCCATGAAACCGCATCAGCGGGCTGTCCCGTGTGCAATCGTAGTAGATCTTCTTGGAGTCGCTGTGGATGTCATCGTAGAACTTCAAGTGAGTGCTTTCTTCAAGATTTCGCATGTCTGCCAGGAGTGCTCGTCGTTCAGGTGTTCGATAGTTCAGGTTCTGCATCGGAGACCAAAGTCGGCACTCAGGTGCCACCATCACATGGTGTGGCTTCTCTTCAGCGACCAACTTGCGGAAATCCCTTTGAGCTTCGTTCATCTCAAAGTTCCATTGGGGAAGTGAAAACTGTCGCACTTCCACATCGGGGTAGTTGGCCTGAAGATACTTGCCCAAGTTGCCTTCGTCGATGTAGACCTCCCAGAACTTGAGAACCCTTTGAGAAATCTTGCTCTTGTCGACCACCCGGTAAATCACCTCCTCGATGGTCTCTTCATCCACGTCGACCTCAAGATCCATCTCCTCATCAGAGATGTCGTCGGTCATGATGGTGTCGAGGAAAACCTCGTCATCAGCCGAGTTGACGTTCTTGACATTCAAGTCGTCGACATTGAGGATGTCCTGCAAGTCGTCGAAGATGTTGATCATGTAGTGGCCGTTCGCAGTGAAAACAGGTCGAATCTCAGCACCATCCACGTAGACCAGTTTCTTGCCATAGTTGACCATGACATTCCAGGCTTCCAAGTCAGGCCTGGCCAAAAGTAAGGGTGTGTGTCCCGGCAAAACATGAATTGTCAGCTGTCGCCAGGCTCTTCCCACACAAACTGGGGTGTTGGCACTGAAGTGTGACGCCATCTCCAAACCGGAAATCGCGGGGATCTTTGTTGATCTCAGCCTCCATGCCTCTCATGTTGAGGTAGCCGGCGATTTTGTCCCATGTGGCCTCCCCACAGACAGTTCTTGTTGCACCACTGTCCATGATGGCCCATCCAACCTCTTGTGAGGTGAAGTTGATCTCCTCATGTTGATGGAACTCGCCAGGGACAGGTGTCACCTCTGTGGGTCTGTCCTCAACCATGTTGGTATCGTCAGGAACCTCTTTGATTCCTGAGGCTGGCAAGCGATACCTCTTGAATCGTGGACCATGTTGTGCAGTGCTACCACTGGTAGTAGACCTTGCCGTCGTTGAAGCCGTTGATCTCGATTCAGAGTTCGATCTGCGGCCAAAGACAAATCGTTTGGCACCAGGCAGGGGATGTGATCCTTTGGAACCACTGTCTTTCCCTTTGCTTTTGCCTCCTCCTTTTCCTTTTGACTTGCCTGTCGATCGCCCACCATTGTTGCCCTTGTAGTTGCCGTCGCCCATGTCCAGCGCAACCACAGGGTAAAATCCTCTGGCGAGGGCTAACTCCCTCATCTTCTTCCTGCTGTCCAGGTAGTTGATGTAGGCATCTTCAACCACCAATGTCGCCTCATCCAATTCGGCGGGGATCTCCTCGTCACCGACGATGTTGTTGTTGTCAGCGTAGTAGGCATCGTCCATGTAGTCCTCTTCATAGTCGTTGGTGTAGAAGGTCTCGTCATCCTCATAGTAGCATTCATCATAGACCTCATCGTCGTAGTCACCATCGACGTCGACCATGTGCACCTCGTGCTTGAACGTGGTGTCTTTGGAGCTGGGTTTGCTGTCACCTCCAAACATCTGGGTCAATGCGCGAGCCACCTTCTCCGTGGTGAGCTTTCCGTTGCACATAGACTTCATTGTGGATGTGTCCATCTCGGAATGCCAGCGCGCATCAAGAGATGCCAGCCAGCAAGTAGTGGAGGGACATCTACTTGCAAATCCTTCAACTTCTTGAGCATCGTCTGATGCCGGACAAGATATTGCTGAAGCTCCTCTTGTCGTTCTCGCTGGAATTGTTCGAAAAATTCTTGGCAGCGCTCTGGTAGTTCAATTTCTTCTTCATGTTGAAATAACGCATCCAAGACCTTGACAATGGGCTCGAAGGGGTTGTCAGCCAATTCGATGTCATCCAGCTCGATGCTTTCGGTAGCATCCCAAGCTACATCTTGAAGTTGGCTAAGCACCAGGTAGGCACCTTCGACAGAGACAGTGTTGCCCCTTCTGCTGCATTGTCTGCTGAACAAATCCAGTCGCCTTCTATAGGCTCGGTATGTTTTCTGTGTCAAGCCCTGTGCCGACGGTGCAGCCTTTGCAAGGCCGGAGTCTAAGCCTCTTTCGAAGCCACCTTGCCCTTGTGAAGCTGTACCTCCATTGGCTTGAGCTTGATCACCTTGCGCAGCAGCAGCGTTGGAGGCCGGAGCGGCCTTGGGCTGTCCACCTCCGTGTCCACCTCCCCCAGGCATGCCCTCGAAGGAGTCCAAAGCGAGGAAGGGGTACAGGAAGTAGCCAAAGCCCTGCGGTAGCCCGTGTTGGGCTCCGCTACCAATATCGATCTAGCCGTAGGGGAACCACAGGAACCACACCAAGATGTCCAAGTCCCAACAGGCCTAGATCCCAAGCTGCAGATGCCCTCGAAGTCACTGGCAGCGTAGTTCAAGTCCTTTTCCTTCGCCAAGCGGAAGCGGTCAAATCCGCAACGGCCATGTGGTGGCTCCAAGGGCCCCCTGTAAATTGGGGCATTGGGCCGCGGTGGCCACGGCAAATCACCTTAGTACCTTGGAGCACCTTAGGATGGCAAAGGTGAAAATGACAACAGCATGAGCTATGTTGACATATAATATATATATAATATAATATAATATATATATAATATATTATCATATATATCATTTATATTATATATTATATATATATTATATATATTATATATATTATATATATTATATATTATATATATTATCTATATTATCTATATTATCTATATTATCTATATTATATATATTATATATATTATATATATAATATATATTATATATATAATATATATTATATATATTATATATATTATATATATTATATATATATTATATTATATATATTTTATTATATATATTATATATATATTATATATATTATATATATTATATATATTATATATATTATATATCTAATATAGATAATATAGATAATATAAATAATATAGAAAATATAGATAATATAGGTAATATAGATAATATAGATAATATAGATAATATAGATAATATATATAATATATACAATATAAATAATATATAATATATATATAATATATATAATATATATATAATATATAATATAAATGATATATATGATGTATATATAATATATATATATTATATATAATAATTTAAGATAATAATTATTTCTTAATTATATTATATATTATTTCTATTTAATATTATTTATTCTATAATTATCATTCGATAATTTATTATTTTTTTGTTTTTTACATTCTACACAATACATTCTATATTTTATATTCCCCATTTTTTTTATTTCCTATTTTACACTTCACACTCTACACTTTACACCCACATTCTACACTTAACATTCCACCACACTCTACATTTTTGTATTTTGCACTTAACACTCTACACTCTTATATTTTGCACTTTGCACTCAACATTCTACATTCCTCATTGAATATTCTATATTTTACACTCCATACTTTACACTCCACACTTTACACTTTACACTCCACACATTACACTCTACACTTCACACTCCACACTCTACACTCCACACTCTACACTCCACACTCTACACTTTACACTTTACACTCCACACTCCACACTACACTCTACACTCTACACTTTACACTCCACACTCCACACTTTACACTTTACACTCCACATTCTACACTCCACACTCAACACTTTACACTCTACACTTTACACTTTGCATTCAGCACTCTACACTCCACACTTTACACTCTAATCTTTATACTCCACACTCTACACTCTACACTCCACACTGCACACTTTACACTCCATACTTTACACTCCACACTTTACACTCTACACTTTACAGTCTACACTTTACACTCCATACTCCACACTTTACACTGTATATTTTACACTTTATAGTCCTACTTTACACTTTACATTCTGCATTCCACACTCTACACTTCACAATTTATATTTTACACTTCATACTTTACACTTTGCACTCCACCCATTCCACAGGTAACAGGGGAAAAATATACAAGACATCCCCGTTGAATTTTTTGTTACTAAATTTGAGGCCTCAGGGCCGTTATAAAGTGGTTTTTGGTTACCATTTTGTGCAAAATTTTGACCCTGGGTTTTGCTATCTTGTAAGTGGACCCCCCGCCTGGTACCGGAATTTTGCATTGGAAGTGCGAGTTTGTTGCCCTCCAGTCCCGACCATTTTGTCGGAGTCTGGAGGGCTAATTAATAATCATTAATAACCATTATAAATTGGATGGATTTAATGCGTAGACAAAGAATGCTCAACTATAGACCCCACAACCTGGATGGAAGTTAGATAAAACGACTCGAAAACACATTTATTTTATTATATATATTATATTATTTATATTATATATATTATATATATTATATATATTATATATCTAATATAGATAATATAGATAATA